>SJYT01071159.1:1073803-1153959 GCA_006410635.1 Cephalophus harveyi | reverse complement strand
TGTTATTTTCTTTGAATTATAAAGTATATTAGTAGAAAAGCAGATGAAAGAAGAATAAACAATTTTACTCTGTTGACTATCAATTAAATTCTGATTTAACCAAAGGATAACTATGTTGATTTATATTATATATTACATTATGAAAGTAGTAGGCATTCAAGTTGACTGTTAGAGTATAATGTGACTGGACTATACTTTATCTTATGAGTAATTTGTGAGATCTCAGAAACAGGGATCCAAGAACTCTTCTATTCCCTCCCAATTCTAATTTATCACTTTTTTGAAAGCAGTTGTCTCCTGAAATCTATGGGTCATTGGGTACAAGTCGGACCTTGGACTGTTGGGGGAAATCTCAGTCTGAACTGGTTCACAGCTTTCTTTTCTGAAAGCTCAATGTGATCTGTATCCATCTGTCAGGAAACCTAGGTTAGAACCAAAGGTGGTTCAATCCTAGGAAGAGCTTGATCCACATCTCTGGGGGATTGTTGTCATTGGACAGTATCTCTGGGGGAAGATTGACACTGGGCACATATATGGTCTTTTTGGATCCCAAATGGCTAGAGGAAGCACAATGGATGAGCTAAGGCTTTCTTCTCTTGAAGCTGAGACAATAATTTGTGACCTAAAATTAACAAGAATTCCTCTAGGTGGTTTGAGGGGAAGTTGCTGCCCACTTGTTCCTATACTCCCTGGGTCAGGTAGATCCCCTGGAAAAGGAAATGGCAACCCACTCCAGTATTCTTGCCTGGAGAACTCCAAGGACAGAGGAGCCTGGTGGGCTACAGTCCATGGGATTGCAAAGAGTTGGATACGACTGAGCGGCTAACACTGTTCCTATACTACTAGCCCCTAAAAGAACCTATAACTTTATTTCCCCCCATCTGGAGGGCTACAACCACTCAGATAACTCTTTAATCCAATTTGAGATATAGCGGCCATAAAAATAAGAAGACAAAAATGATTGCATAGTATTCACAATAGTTAAAGAGAACTGTGGAAAAAGACTGAAGTGTGAATAAGAAAATAATAGGAATACTTAGGTAGAACTGTAAGTGAAGTGTTCCCACACACTCATACAAGCACTTTCTTTAACTTAGTCTTAGAATTGTGGAGTACTCCATGAGAATATTTTGAATTTTTATGCCAATAATAAAACCCTTTAATATAAGCTTATATAGAATCATATGGAAAACCATCTTGAAACAGTACAGTCATATGATTTCAATGCCTGAATTTTCATTTGTATTTATGATTATGAAGCTTTTACTGCTGCTGCTGCTGCTAAGTCGCTTCAGTCGTGTCCGACTCTGTGCGACCCCACAGATGGCAGCCCATTGGGCTCCGCCATCCCTGGGATTCTCCAGGCAAGAACACTGGAGTGGGTTGCCATTTCCTTCTCCAGTGCATCAAAGTGAAAAGTGAAAGTGAAGTCGCTCAGTCGTGTCTGACTCAGCGACCCCATGGACTGCAGCCTACTAGGCTCCTCCGTCCATGGGAGTTTCCAGGCAAGAGTACTGGAGTGGGGTGCCATTGCCTTCTCCGAAGCTTCTCTATGAAGCTTTTAATTGATTCATTATTGTCACTAGCTAATAAAATATTAAAAAGATACATCTAATAATATTTAGTGATTCACCAAGTGAATTTCATATGAAAAAGATTTTGCAGTAAATGGGAATTATCTTTTAAGAAAATGAAACATCAGATGGTACAACATAGAATAAACTATTCACATCTAAATGGTTCTATACAAATTCTCATTCAATAAAATATTTACATTATAAATGGTGAGGTAGATGCAGCAAAGCATTATATACAGTATTATTATTAATTTTATTTTTATTGGTTTTGTAGCTCTGTTTTAAAATTATAAATTTTTTCAGATTTATAGTTGCATGAGAATTGAAAGCATACTTTTATGTTTGTACATATTTAACTTATTTATGCCAACATTAAAAGTCTATACCTATTTTTATTATGATACAAAAACTACAGCTTTCTGTATATCTCTCTAATGTGTTTTAATGTGCTTTTGTGTCTCATTATCTTTCAATTTTATATTCATAAAACATCTTACTGTATGTATTTCCTAAATTGCATTTTCAGACATTTAATCTGTAATCTTTAGAGAACTGTTTGTTGGATTTTTGTTTTGTTTGCAATCAAAAAAAAAAAAGAAAGAAATTATTTAATTGTACCTCTCAGGATTCAGAATTGTGATGTCAATTCAATGTATCATGTGCCTGTGACATTATCCCCCATGTCCAGGCCCACTATCACATATTCTAACATCCCATTATACAGTGGGCACTTCAGAAAGCTGAAAAGCATATTCTTGAGTCCAGCTGTTGTGGGATCAACAAACTTCAGTTATAACCAAATTTGCAATTGTTTATAAAATATAATAGAAAGACAATTGTTTAGAGATGATCAGTGCCATTTATTCAAGTGAAAGCATCAGGAGTCCATGGGAAGTAATGTGTTTAAATGAGAGGTGAAGGAAAGGGGAGGAGTGCTGAAAGTAATGTTTTTAACAGAACTTGTTATTCTCATGCCTGTATTCTGTCTTAGTAATAGATTATGAACACATACCCTCTGAATTCATTATTATGGCTTAGAGGAGTAATGTTATTATGTAGTTTTCTTTTTTACCCATTCTTGTTTGCATTCCCGTTCTTGGCCTTTCCCTCTCCAAACGTTGTGTTCTAATGACAAGAGCAATTGAGGAAGACTTCCCTTGAGTTTAATTAAGATTGAAATGTGGTCTCTAAACAAGTCTAATCCGAGTGGTGATGATTCTGCAAACATATCTTTTTCAAGATATTTACCTTTATTGAGACCAGGTGGGAGGGGACCAAAGCATAATTTTTGACCAATTCAGATAGAATAATTGCAAGATTATATTCTAATATCTTGGTCATCAAACATTGGTGCCATAAATGTTAGATTGACAGGAAGCAGTATGTTCTCCTTTAAGAAATACTTTTGAGTGGTTGCTATAATAGACTTGAAAATGGAATTCCTAAAAACGTCAGCAAAGAAATCATCCCATGGAGCTCATCAGAGCTGTAACTCCAGCTCTCAGAAGCTCGATTCTTTGTTGACAACATTATTGCAGGCCATCTGTAACTTGTTTCTATCTCTTTTGAGTCTTATCTGGCCAGTTAATATGTCTTGGGTCTGATGCTTCAAGAGTCTTCAGTGTGTATATAAAAAAATTGATACATCTTGCTTCAGCTGATGGAGCACAGATTGCGCTCATAGATCTGTTGCAAGTTTTCAGGAAAATTTATGGAACTTGCACAGAATGAAAGAAACTATAAATTTTACACAATGAATGAAACATGTTTTTTCAGCTCTTCCATTTGGTAAGAAATTACATATAACCTATTTCAAATAGTGCCATGCTGCAATCATCTATTTGATATCTGGTTTCATTTAGGTAGTGGGTAAGGGATAGAGAGGAGGAGGAATTCAACTCATCTGTTCATCTGTTAGGAAGAAAATGTGAGACACTTACAATAGCAATTTGGTCTTTTTTATATATATATGAGGTTGTGAGTTATGACTTCTAAAAGAACCCTATCAGAATTCAGCAATTCAAGGGACTTCTCCTTGGGCTCTTTTTGATTGCCACCTACTTAGAGTAAATAAGTGGACACTTCTAGGAAATCTGTTTTCTTTCATTGCTTTAAGGCTCACACCACATCATGAGATAAAGAGGAGTATTATGAGAAATAGAAAAAACAGTGACAAAGAAGAACTGTTGAAATTAGTAGAGAAGAAAGATTTATCTTTAAAAGTATAAAAGTAGACAATATACTGTTCTGATATGGTTTCAATTTTATTTCTAACCAGTTTTCAAATGAAATTATTTTAGAGAATTGAAACATGAGGTTATTTGCTCATGTTCTGAATGAACAGGGGCCTCTTGTGAATCTTTTCCTGAAAGTGAAAAGTGAAGAAAAACATTATTTTATTGTTTTTAATAAGGTATGATTGGCATATATAACATTATAATAGTTTCAGTTGTGCAATGGCAGGAATGTTACTTATTTAACCATGTCTGACTTGCCTCCCTGTCCTGCTCATCATAGTGATCAGGACACATTCATTGGCCCTTGTTGGGACCCCGTTGAGTACGTTACTTGCTTTCCCACACTTTTGGCCTAATTGCTTTCACTAGATTGGCAGTTCTTTGAGGATCAATGTGCTGTTTTCTCCAATTCTTCCTAATCTGCTTAGCCCTTCTTTGCATGTCAAGGAACTCAGAAGGTGCTAGGGCGTGGTCTTTATGGGCGGACCTTACCCAGTTCTGCACGCCCATTGCTGCTTAGAGGCAGGCACAGTTTGTGGCTCGGTCACTGAGCAGATGCTGTAACACTAGGGGAATCTCTGCCTGATGCTGAGTCTCTTGGTCTACCAAGGGGCCCCTTCCAGGGCTGCCCTACCTATTGTTGATAATAATAATAGTGAACGTTTCCATTTTTTATCTACCATGTGCTACTATGCCATGGGTTTTTAAATAAAATTGATTTCATCTTTACAAGAATCTGGTTAGGTAGGTGCCGTTATCTCCATTTCATGGGAGGAAGACTGAAGTTCAGAGGGTTAAGCAACTTGTACAGGCATCCTAGCACTCTTTCCCGATTTCCCTTCCACAGCTGGTCATCACTGAGTCCTGCTGGTTATACGTCTTCTCCATTCCTACAACCACTGCCCTGGTTTGCACTTTCAGCTTTAGTGTGAACTTTGTAACCACTTCCTACCTGGCTCCCCTGCTTCCACCTTTACACTCTTCCCCTGATATCTGTTGGTCTGTAAGGATGTAACTCAGGTACTAGCTCTTCCAGGAAGCATCCCCTGACCACCCCTCCTATTGCCTCACTTATCTCAGTTTCATTAAAAACTTAATAATTGCCAATATTTAATATTGGGCTAGCCAGTATGATTTAATTTGAGCTGGCCATAAGATGTTACAGAAAATCCTGAATGAATTTTTTGGCCAACCCAGTATTTCTCCACTATCTGCCAAGAACTGTTGTAAGCTCATTATATGCATTAACTTATTAAAGCCTCACAACAGTCATATGCAGAGGTATGATTAACACCTTGCTTTACTGATATTCAGTAACTTGCCCACGATCACAAAACTAATACGTGTCAGAGCTGGACTTTGAATCCTAGAAGCACTTCCTTGAAAGCCTGGTCTCTCAGCTTCTGCTCTGTACTGTCTTTTGCTTTAAGCCCTGCCCTTAACAGGAAAGCCTTCCATTGCTTAGCCTTCCACTAGCCTTCTTTACTAAGTTATTTAAAAAATTAATTTGGATTTCTGAAAAGTCCAAATTAAAGTTTAAAGCTGAAAATGAAGATCTTCGTAGGCATTTTTGATAGACTTGAAGTAGTACAATGACCCCAGGGACCCCAGGATCAGATAATCCTCCCTTTATGTAAAATCAAACACTTTATGTTTATTTCCATGAGATACATGGTTTCTGTTTTCCAGGTAAGAGAAGCAAGGATAGAATAATGAAAAGTGATGGCCTAAAGCAGAGTTTATTAGCCATGGTGTTACTGGTGTAACTGGAGTTACTGGGGCTGGATCATTCTTTATTGTCTGTGTGTGGGGGATAGGGGGTGGTGGTCTGCAATGTATGGAATGTTTAGCAGCATCCCAGGCCTCTTCCTACCCTCCCTGTTGTAACAACCAGCAATGTCGCCAGGTATCCTCAAATGTTCCCTGGAGGGCTGGTTTGTGTGTGTGTTAGTTGCTCAGTAGTGTCTGACTATTTGCATCCCCAGGGACTGTAACCCACCTGGCTCCTCTGTCCATGGGATTCTCCAGGCAAGAACACTGGAGTGGGTTGCCATGCCTTTCTCCAGGGAATCTTCCTAACCCAGCGATCGAACCCAGGGCTCCTGCATTGCAGGCAGATGTTTACCACCTGAGCTACCAGGGAAGCCCCGAGGGCTAATTTATCTCTTGTTGAAAACTGCTCCTCTGAAGGCCCCTCTTGTCCCGTGGCAGGATGAGAACCCACTTTCTACCTCTCAATTCAGTTCTTGTCCATTTCTGTAAATTGGCTCTCATTCTCAGAAACGAAATCAAAACACAACAGCTATCACTCAGTCCTCATTGTCCTTCATTCCAATTTCTGTCCCTTCAGAGGCAGGCAGAAGTGCATAGCTGTTTGGCATTTTTTCCTCAACTGGAATTACCCAATGGAGAAATCAGGCCTTTGTGAAATGTCAAGGGTACTTTAGGATTACGATAGGTGACCCAGAGAAGCAACGCAGTCTACTTCATTACGGCCTGTCAGGCAACACTGCAAAGCCCTGGATGGTAGAATGGATACAACCTGCACACGTGCTGGGTCTCTGAAGATTTCTTAAAGCACCATGAATAGTAGCTTCCAAAAGGTGCACTCGGGACTTTGATAGCAGCTTATTCAATACATTTAGACCTGGTTTGGGGACGGTAACAGAGAAATGACCCATTGCTACTCTCCTCAACAAATATTCCAGGGGTACTGAGGTGGGTGTGGCACTTGGAAATGCTCAGCAGAAAAGTCACACACGGTTTTAGAGCAGGAATTATTGATTAGGTGACATGAGGATCAGCAAGTAAATGCGCGGCACATGGCTGAGTGTATTTGTTCTCTTTTCTTTCCCTTTCTTTGCTTGTTCAATGTCCTTATTGTGACGGTTAATTTTATGTGTCAACTTGACTGGTACAAGGAGTGCCCAGATACCTGACTAACCATTATTCTTGGGTGTGTCTGTGCAGGTGCTTCCAGGTTATGCTGGCATTTGAATTGGCAGATTGGCTAACACAAATTGCTGTCTCTGCTGGGGCGGGGGTGGGGGGTGGGGGGTGGAATCTGTGTCATCTAATCCCTGGAGAGCAGAATAGAACAAAAAGGGGAGCAAGAATTGGCTCTCTAACTGAGCAGTGGAGTTGGGGCATCAGTTTTTTTTGCCCTTGTTGCTGCTGGTTCTCAAAGCTTCAGACTCAGACTGGAACCCACACTGTCATCTCCCTGGCTGTCAGGCCTTTCATACCCAGTTGCTGGCTTTCCTGGGTCTCTGGCCTGCAAACCACAGATCATGGAATTTCTCAGGTTCCATCTTGACCCCTAACTAATACACTTACGTGGCAAAAACAAGATAATATGTATCTTCCTTCAACATTTAGAAGTCTTTTTTAGCTCTCAGTTTCTGTGATAGTATAACATGTGCTTAAGCCAGAAAGAGTAGATGGAAGCAAAATTATTTTCAAGGGTGTAATGAAAGAAATAACAACTCGAATACTGATAGCAAGACTGACAATAGGAACAAACTATGATCTACGCCTGAGTCTGCCCTAACTGGGCTCCCCCGGTGGCTCAGATAGTGAGCAGTCTGCCTGCAATGTGGGAGCCTGGGTTTCATCCCTGGGTTGGGAAGGTCTCCTGGATAAGGGAAAGGCTACCTACTCCAGTATTCCTGCCTGGAGAATCCCCATGGACAGAGGACCCTGGCAGGCTACAGTCCATGGGGTTGCTAAGAGTCAGACATGACTGAGCAACTTTCATTGCTCCTAACTAGAGCTGTAAATATGATGATGTCTCCACCTTGTTCTGTATTTGAGATACCTTATTCGCAATGAAGAGGTTGAACTATATCGGTAGCTATCAGCTTGGAGCATTGTTGCCCTGAGGGGCCTGTTGGAAATGCCTGCAGTGATCTTGGTTGTCGCAAGTAGGGGCAGTGGTGAAACTGGCATCTTGTGAGTAGAGGTCTTGGGTGCTGCTAAACACCCTCCAATGCACTAGACAGCTTCCCACAGCACAGAATTATCCAGCCTCAGAACTGGCGGTGCTCAGATTGAGAACCCTATCAATAGATCTCTCTCTCACAGCCCTAATCTTTATCAGTCTATCACTGCTCTCATTAAATCTGTTACAGTAGCCTAGCTTTGAAGGGTCTTTTATAAAAAAGTTAAAACAATTGATGGTACATAATTAATATGAAAGAAAATTTTACTAGGCAGAAATATAGTCTCATTTGTGAAATACTGTGCTGGATTTATTAACTTGAGGGTCAGGATCAATACCAACCACTTTCCCTCAAGAATTATCCCCTTTCATGAACCACTATGTACATAGTGTTTTAGTGTCTTAAGTATGTTAAGGAGGGGATGGATTGCATTCTTCTTGTCTTTAAAGCTATTTTTGCATTTGCTACTGGTGACAAAACCTGTTGGAGAAAAGCTGAAGTGAAATACAGAGAGGCTGGAAATGACCTGAGTGTTTGAAAATTCCCTTTGTTTAAAGAATTCCCTACACTACATCGAATGGAGAAATCCAGTTTGATGAGCAAAGTCTTCCTTGAAAATTCCAATGGCCTCTGAGAATGGATGACTATCACCCTATGTTACTGTGAATCTCTTTAATCAGAACCTCATCTAAGGCCTAGTGGAGCTTTGTTTGGAAATAAGGAAATTCAGATGGGACAGGTTGCTTGAGGATCTGAGTCTGCAAGGAAAGGGGAGGCGAGGAAGAAAGCTTCAGGAAAGAGGGAGAGTGATGAACACTCGGCCCTGGTCATTTCTGCTTCGCTTGGTAGGGTGAGTGCCTTAGGGAAGACAAAGAGGAACGCCCAGGATTTCCAGTTTGAATATCCCTTTATCACTGCAGGTATATGCCTAGTGTGCTGGTCAGACTCTCCAGACAAGGAAAGGGGAAAGAAATGTACTGGGAGCTCCTCATATCTTTCTCCTCCTTTGTTATTATTAGTAGATTTTCATTTTCAGAGGGACTTCGAAAGTGTTATCCAGTTTGTGTGGGAGTTTATGCAACAAAGGTGACTTTCTGTCCTGTCTCCTCTGTCATCTCAGTGAATCACCTGACTTTCTTGAGCAGATGAGTCGTGATTCTTAGCTAGGGAAGTGCTGTTTCCTACCTCAAGGATTAACCTGTGAATATGTGAGTTTTTAAAAATATAATGATAATAATAGTAATTATTTTATAATCATATTACAGCTATTATATAGTATATGTATGTAATTCTTAGGAGAACCAGGCCAAGCAGGTGCTGTTTTGATTGCAGACAGTCTCTCTAGTGGCATTTCTGACCCTTGTGCCCTGGACCCATTAGAGCTGAGGTGACTTTCTCTCTGCCTTTGGACCACACGCCTGGGACAGATTTTCTGATCCCTAGGTCTCAGATGAGATGGCCTCCAAGGGGAGATTAGTTTATAATTCTATTTAAAATTTTTTTAATTGTAGTTGATTTACAGTGTTGTGTCAGTTACTGGTATACAGCAAAATGATTCAGTTATACAGTATATGTTCTTTTTCGGATTCTCTTCTGTTATAGACTATTAGACGATATTGAATATAGTTCCTTGGGCTATAGAGTAGGAGCTTGTTGTTTATCTATTTTCTATGTAATAGTGTTATTTGTAATCCCAAACTCCTAATTTATTCCTCCCTCATCATTTCCCTTTGGTAACCATCAGATTGTTTTCCATGCGAGTGAGTCTCTATCCCTTTTGTAAATAAGTTATTTTGTGTTATTTAGTTTAGATTCCATAATTAAGTGACATATGATATTTGTTTTTCTCTAATTTACTTCACTTAGTATGTTTATCTCTGGGTCTATCCATATTGCTGCAAATGCCTTTTTTTATTTTTGGCTGAGCAATATCCCAATATGTACCTCGTTTTCCTTATCCATTTATTTGTTGATGACATTTTGGTTGCTTCCATGTCTTGGCTGTTGTAAATAGTGCTGCTGTGAACACTGAGGTATGCATATCTTTTCAAAGTTAAGTTTTCTCTGGATGTATGCTTAGGAGTGGGGTTGCTGGATCTTATGGTAGCTCTGTTTTTAGTTTTGTAAGGAACCTCCGTTCTGTACCCCATAGTGGCTGCACCAATTTCCATTCCCCTGCAGTGGAGGGCGACCTCCCGTTTTAGCATAGTCCTCATTTCTGACTTCCATAAAGGCACTTCCTATATTCTTTTAATATCAGGCAACGAGTGGATTTACTTCTGAACTCCTCTCCTTCAAATTTGCAGTAAGGTGTAATTGACCTCTGGGGTCTCTTTCTTCCTTTCTTTGGTATATACAAGGGTCTATTTCATAGCAAGCAAAATTAAATTAGAGAATGAGTTAAAATGGTTGAATTGCCGACATCAGCGATAGATAACTGAGCTATGGGAGGCTTCCTAAGATTCCTAAACCAGCTCATGTTGGTGAGTTTTCTTTCCTAAAGTTGGCTAACTAGGTGAGATGTTATTTTCCCATTCCATTCCAGAGACTTCTAGCTCTGAATTCTGTGGGAAATACATGTCTATCATACCTTATCTGAAACCTTGGAGCCTGATGTTTTTCAGAATTCATTTTTTAAAAAGAGGTGATATAACAAAGAGGTGGGCCACAGAGGACTTTTAGGGCAGTGTAACCACTTTGTACCTGTGTGTATAAGGATGAATACATCTGTCCAAAGCCATGGTTTATACAGACACCAGGAGTGAGCCCCAGTGTAGACTGTGGACTTTGGACAGTAATGGTGTGTAGGTGTGTTGATTGCAACAAATCACCACTCTGGTGGTGCTGGATGTTGATAATAGTGAAGTCTGCATGTGTGGAGGCAGGGACTACACGGAAAATCTCTATACCTTCTTTTCAGTGTTGTTATGAATCCAGCACTGTTCTCAAAAAGTAGTCTTTTTTTTTTTTTTTTTTTTAAAAAGGTGATACCAAATATAATCACTGGTAGAGTCTGAACCAATACCCAGTAACCAAAATTATATCTTTACAGTGAAATTTAGGCTCCTTTATGCTAAGCGGGATCAGCATAGCTTAAAAATTGCCTGAAGTCAATTTGGGTCAGATTTTGCCTCCAAATGAGTTTATATCAAAATTACAAAAAAAATAGAGTAATACTTGGATTTCTTCTGACGTCTTTGGATTTTTACATTGTGGTTGAGAGAGAAATTCTCCATCCATTCTACCGTGTTTATATTGGCTGTTTATGAGTCAGTCTGCAGTAGCAGCGCACAGGCTTTCTTGTGTGGTGAGAGGGCTGAGAACTGCCATCTCATCCGAGTGACCTATACCAGCACCCCCGTGCCAGTGTGTCCCACGGACCCATCCTTGGGGTAGGCAGAGGTGACCGTACAGAGGTGTCAGTCATCTGTACAGAGGGGCCACCACTGGCAGAGGTGATGGTGCCAGGTGACTACACGTGTGATGAGGTTAATTCCGCTTTCCCTCGGCCCTCTCTATTATAAACTGTCATAAAGCTGCCACTGGTTTTCAGAGCCAGCAGTTCACTGCTCTCATTTCTCTCTCTCTGCTCTCAGAAAAGGATAGCTTTACCCATACACTTCTGGGCAAATAAATGTCTCTCTGCTTTTTTGGGTAATCCTAGACTTATCAAAAAGATAAAAGTCAGAGTGGATGTTTTGCTGATCACCAGAATGACCCAGAAAATAAAATGCCAACTTCCTTATTTTTATACTCTCACGCTCAAGCTCTGATCTATTTCTCATGAAAGGGAGTGCTTACAGGTATTCCTTCTTTTCTGAGGTAGTCAGCTTGTTCCTTTAAGAGTAATTTTTTTTTTTTTTTTTTTTTAGTGTAAATATACCCCCAGGAATGTGCTACTCCCATCAATCCCTCAGTGATTTTTAAAAAATAACTAGTCTCAACATTCATGTTCACTGTAGAGGAATGTTTTTATCTAGGAAAAATGGCAATCCAGAGGCAGATCTGACTTCTAGTCACATTTCTACTAGCAAGTGCCCATTCCACCCAAGGCTGCTGCTGCTGCTGCTAAGTCGCTTCAGTCGTGTCCGACTCTGTGTGACCCCATAGACGGCAGCCCACCAAGCTCCCCCATCCCTGGGATTCTCCAGGCAAGAACACTGGAGTGGGTTGCCATTTCCTTCTCCAATGCATGAAGGTGAAAGGAGAAAGTGAAGTCGCTCAGATGTGTCTGACTCTTAGCGACCCCATGAACTGTAGCCTACCAGGCTCCTCCGTCCATGGGATTCTCCAGGCAAGAGTACTGGACCACCCAAGGCAGGTATGTCTGATTCTCAGGTGCATAAAATGAGGATGTTGAATTCAAGTCTATCGCTAAACATTGTGTGCAAAATGGCTCCTTCCTCAGATGGGCTTTGGAAGGACTGTGAAATCATTTCTAAGTAAAAGTGTGTGTGAGTTTTGACATGAGTGTCATAGCCTTCATGAAACTCTTAAAAGGATGCATTTATTTTTTTTTCTTTAAAATATTGATGCTTTCATAAGCTTGAATCATCATATATCAGATTGGCTTAAACAAGTATTGCTTGCAAATTTATGACAGCCTTAGATGATTGGATATTGAGTGTGTAGGATGTCAACAAGAAATAGATGCTATGCCTGGTGACAGATAAAGGAAAGGAAGGAAAAAGGGAGGGAGAGCTGGCAAACTCAGGGATATTTGAGGAATGTTTAATAAATTATTTACAAATGTTTACAAAAAGCATTTATATCATTTTATAGCATATTACCAAAGCAAAAGAGAAAATACAGTATGCAGGGGCTGAAAATGGAAAAGGAAGGGTTATTACCATGCTTATTCCTGACCTGGCAAGGGAAAGGTGCCATCACCACAGTCCCAAGCAGAGTCATGAACTTGAAAGGAATGGTGACTTGGCCCAGGGTTGCTGCTATTCTGATGTGAACACTCAGAAAGAGAGCTGGAAGACAAGTGCTCCAGCCATCACCTCCTCCTCCCACTGGATTTCTCCCCAGGGCTCTACGATAACCAAACTCAAATGGAAGACAGAGTTGTTGTTCAGTTGCTCAGTCGTGTCCGATTCTTTGTGACCCCATGGACTGCTTCCCAGGCTTCCCTGTCCTTCAAAGAGAGAGGGGAATCTATTGATAAGAGGCCAGCCTCTCTGAGCAGAAGAGAGCAGATCTGGGTGGGTAAACGGAAGCCAGGCAGTCAAGCAGTGTAGAGTGAGTCAGATGGAGGCAGCAGGAGCCTGGAGACAGAACCAGTCTTGCCCCGGCACGTGACCCAGACACTCCCTGTGGTTCTGCTCCTTCATCCATCATCTAAGGGTAATGATACAAAGGTACCTTGGAGAGTTCCTTTCCGAAATGACCAATAAAAATGAGGATAAAACATTGTGCAGATATAAAGTGCCATATGGATGCTCAACGTTTGTAGTTATTGGTTTTAAATTCTCGAGGAGCAATGACAAAAGGCGGGGTGACATGTGCGCCAGTCTGAATGGCCCTGAGCCTCCAGCTGGGACAGAGCCAGCTGTGAGAAGGGCACCTTGGGCACTTCATGGACATTTCTGCAGAGTGAGGTCCATCCTTGATACAGTTCAGTCAGAGCACAATATGGTTATGGGACTCTGTGTGTGTGTGTGTGTGTGCACGTGTGCTCAGTCATGTCCACTCTTTGTGACCCCATGGACTATAGCCCACGAGGCTGCTCTGTCCATGGAAATTTCCGGGCAAGAATATTGGAGTGGGTTGCCATTTCCTTCTCCAGAAGATCTTCTCAACCCAGGGATCGAACCCCTGTCTCTTGTGTCACTGGCAGAGGCAGGCTGATTCTTTACCACTGTGTCACCTGGGCGTCCCGGTGGGACATTAGAACAACTAATTGATTCGATGACAGTATTTGTAACAGACGAGTCAAATCAACGATCCACTTCTCCCAGTTTAAAAGCATCTCTTTTAAACTCATTGATGGTGTATGGTACTAGTGAGGACTAAATCAAAATACAGATTTCCAGGCGATAGCCCTGGAGATGCTGACGCTGCTTATGAGGCATAGATAGTGGTGGGTCTGCAGCAAGCTCCCCCAGGTTATCGTTATTTCCACGTTGGTTTGGGAACACATGATGCAGGCAAATTGGGTCTGTTCATTCTTCTCTTACAAGAGGGAATAATCTGGACAGGAGGAGGACCCAATGAGTGGGTTTATCACTTACTGAGGCCATGCAAGCTTCGGATCCAGACTATTGGCAGAGCCAGTGGTTGTGGACTGGATATTATTTGAAGGTGCTAAAAGATTCTGCTTAAAAAAATGCCTCTCTCACTTCTATTACAAACCCAACAATCCTCACATGACTCATTTTTCTGCATTAGGCCTTTAAAGCCTCCTGTTCAAGGTTAGTCACTCTCTATAAGCCAACATGGCAGATTGGAAAGGTCACTGGACTAGGAGTCAGAAAACCTGCTTTTGGGATTTACTGTATTTCTCACTTCTGCTCATCTGTCTCTAAGTTCTGGAGCCTCGAGTTCCTTCTTCATAAGAAAGAGACAGATCAGCTTAGTCGCTTTCTGGGCCTTTTACTTAGCAGCAGTACTCTTTCATCAAATTAAAGCTTGCTGAAGACCACCATATGTCAATTTAAAAATGTTGAGTTGTTTTAATTAAAAAAACAGTCAGATGACACAGAAGCCTGTGCTGCTTTCTTTTGCACTGCTTCCATTGCAGTGCTTCCTCCAGAACCCTAGGATTCTTACCCACATTTAGAAAATTGCTGCAAAAAGTGAGCTCCAGTTTCTGTTCATGTTTTTTAAAAAATTGTTTACTCTACTTGGATGCATTTTAAACTATTAACAGTGATTGTATTTTGAGCCATCAGTTCAAAGTAGTTTCTCAGAAGTATTCATCTTTAAAAATCCAGAGAAAAATAGAACATTTAATAAAGATATTCTGGGACTTCCCTGGTGGCCCAACGGTTAAGAATCCACCTGCCCTCGCAGGGGTCATGAGTTCAGTTCCTCCAGGAAGAGTCCACGTGCCACAGGGTGCCCATGCAACCCAGCTGCTGAGCCTTTGCTCCAGAGCCTGGAAGCTGCAACTGCTAAGCCTACACGCCACAGACTGCTGAAGCCCACGTGCTCAGAGCTTGTACTCCGCAACAAGGGACACGATCGCAATGACAAGCCTGTGCATGGAAGCTAGAGAAGAGGACCCTCTAGTGGCAACTAGAGAAAAACCCGAGTAAAAGAAAGACCCAGTGTGGCCACAGATAAATACAATTTATTTTAAAAATTTATAAAAAAATAAAGATATTTGATGAAGCATAGGAGTTAGTGAAGAAGGGACAAACTCAGAAGCAAAACACCTGAGAAAGGGGCTGAATCCAAGAGGCTGAGACATCCTGAAAAGTACTATGTCAGGGGCAGGGCATTCTAAGGGTAAATGGAAAAAAGCAATATAGCAATAATAATATCATCATTTCTATAATTTTTTGGATTCCTAAAATATTTGCTGCCTTCTCCCTTTTATCCTCATAACAGCTCCTCAATACAGGCACCTGTCCAACCTCCGTGTCAGGGTTTCTCAGTCTCAGCACTACTGCCATTCGGGGCTAGGTTGCTCTTTGTGGTGGGGACTGTCCTAAGCACTGTAGGAAGTTTGGCAGCATCCCTGGTCTCTACTCACCAGATGCCAGGAGGAACATCTCCCCCAAATTGTGACAACTGAGAATGTTTCCGGACATGGGCCTGGGGCACCTCCCAGATGATAAACACTGGTTTCCATAAAATAACCGAAATATAGAGAAGCTGTGAGACTTGATCGAAATGGTACAGCTGTTGAGTTAGACCGTTTGTTCCCATTCTGGGCTCCTTCCCTTTGCAGTGTTACTTGAATGGAACCATTCATACTTTGCATATTTTTGCTTTGCTTTTTATCTGCTCCTGGCAACAGTTACATCTCCCAACCATCCATACCCTTTCCTGAAAATATACTTCTGAGAACTGTTTTCCAAAAAGAGAAAGCCAAGACTTTCTGCAGGGGAGAATTTAGGTCAAGGATAAGGTCAGGTACGTACACACTTAGCACTCCTTGCTTGAAGGTATAGTTGCTCTAGATTTTAAGCCCAAGGCTTTTGTGGGATGCTGGTCCTGACAGTTGATATAATTATGAAAGACATTCTTGGGTGCACCGCTAATTCAGCTGTCCTGAAGTGTTGATACCTCCTGCATGTTCCTTCTTTAATATTTTCTATTGAATCTTCAATGACCATTTAGAGAAATTAGCCATTAGTTAAAAAGCTCATCATGGTAATGAATTTCTCTACCCAGATTGATATCATGGTCTATAATTTTGAACCTTGATTGGTCTGGTATTGGAAAAGGAATTTATTGCTTTGAAGAGTTATTGGATCGATACACTTGGAATAATGTGTTGGGTAACCATGCCAACACAACTCACATACAAGATTGGAAGGCGCGGTGGTTTTAAAATAATTTACAGAGAGATAATTAAGTCTAGTTGTGACAAGATAGAAGATAAATGATGATTCATTTGAAGTCTGCCGGTATTTCTTTCGCTGAAAAAAATAGGGCTAGTATGCTGCTGCTGCTAAGTCGCTTCAGTTGTGTCGGACTCTGTGTGACCCCATAGACGGCAGCCCACCAGGCTCCCCCATCCCTGGGATTCTCCAGGCAAGAACACTGGAGTGGGTTGCCATTTCCTTCTCCAATGCATGAAAGTGAAAAGTGAAAGTGAAGTCGCTCAGTCGCGTCCGACTCCTAGCAACCCCATGGACTGCAGCCTACCAGGCTCCTCCACCCATGGGATTCTCCAGGCAAGAGTACTCGAGTGGGGTGCCATTGTGCAAGCATTAAGTCTAATAAATGATTCGCTGAACAAAATTCCCAGAGTATTTCCCTAAGAGGAGGATTTCCCCTTATGTGTCTTCTTTCACATTTGAGCTCACCTTACTCAGTCTCTTCTCAAGGACTTCAAGGCACTCATTTCTTCTCCATGGTTAAAAGTACACGGAATAAATATGCAGGAGAGCAGTGGCGGCCAGGGTCAAACATGGTGAAACTAGGATGCTCTTCGAGCTTTTCCTTGGTGAACCTTTCTCCTGTTCAGCACCTCACTTCTTTCTCAATCTTTTTGTGTTTAACATGGTTCTCAGTTAATATCAACTACTCCCAGCAAAACAAATAAAGAACTCCAGAATGATTTTCTAGGTTGTACCCTTTGCCAGCATTTCAAGCTGAGATACTCCAATTTCTGGCAGTGTATGAAAACTCTCTTAGGAGTACTCTGGCGTACACTTTTTTGCTGGTGGGTATTTTGTTACCCTTCACATCACATATGAAAACTTACTGCACTGTGAATACTTGAAATTATCTGTGAAGGATCAAATAGTTCTTCAGAAAATATGTCCATCCTGATTTTTATTTTTAAATTTAGATGTTATTTTTTTAACTTTTTAGTATTGCAGTTTTAATTTTTAGGGTTTCAAGTCTCTATATTCTATATTACTTAATGAAAAGGTAAAAAGACATCCTCCAATACTATGTTTTCTACGTCTTCAGTTCTTGAAGGAAATCGATAGAACTTCTACTACATAGAAAAGAGAGTGAGGAATTGTGAATTAAAATGTTTTGGTGAAATGTATTTTGAATTTTAATTGTCTTAAATATGGCCAGGGGTTCCCCTGGTGTCTCAGTGATAAAGAATCTGCCAGCCAATGCAGGAAATGTGGGTTTTATCCCTGGGTTGAAAAGAACCCCTGGAGAGGGAAATGGCAATCCACTCCAGTATTCTTGCTTGGGAAGTCCCATGGACAGAGGAGCCTAGTGGGTTACATTCTTACAGTTGGATACAAACTTATCAATTAAACAACAACAGCAAAATGTATCGGGCAATATGGAAGAAATTGATCCTAACCAGGCATAACTGGTGGTCCTAAGTCACTGCTTAAATATAGCCAGCACTTCATTTGTTTAATGACAAACTCAAGTTACTGATACAGTAAAGATGGCAATAAGCATTTTTCATATCCTCTCAAGATGTTTTGGAGAAGGCAATGGCACCCCACTCCAGTACTCTTGCCTGGAAAATCCCATGGGCGGAGGAGCCTGGTGGGCTGCAGTCCTTGGGGTCGCTGCGAGTTGGACACGACTGAACGACTTCACTTTCACTTTTCACTTTCATGCACTGGATAAGGAAGTAGCAACCCACTCCAATGTTCTTGCCTAGAGAATTCCAGGGATGGAGGAGCCTGGTGGGCTGCTGTCTATGGGGTCGCACAGAGTCAGACACGACTGAAGCAACTTAGCAGCAGCAGCAGCAAGATGTTTTTACCTCTGTGTAGAAATTAGTTGTTTTTAATTTTATGTGCAGCAATAAAATTTCCTTTTTGTTTTCAACCTATGGCCCTGAACAATTAAAGTGTTACTAGATTGTCTTTAAATATATCTATGACTTCTCTAAACATTTGCTCATGGGCATATATATATATGGAATATGGTATGGAGGACTTAACACAAGTAACCCAGCAGACTCTGAGCTACTTAAAGGAAGGTAGCCATCTCATAAATCTTTGTATTTCTAGTGCTTCCCTCGATAGCAACATCATAGTGTGCAAGAAATACAATCGTGTTGTTTCCTAAACAACATCTTCCCTCTAAGGACCAGTTTTAATATACCAGATACAAGTTTGCCAATACATGAGCAGCCCAAATAATTGATGAAAACTATCAGAATCATTCATCATTGCTCAAAGATCTGTTTTCAGTTTTGCTATATAGACTCACCCCTAAGGTCAAAATTATGACAAGAACAACTTGCAGCTTCTTTCTGCTTTATTCTGTTTATTTTTGGCTGTGCTCGCTTCGTGGGCCCTTCTCTGGGTTTGGTAAGCAGGGGCTTCCCTGCAGGGCTCTGCCCTCTCATGACAGTGGCTTCTGTTGTAACGGATCCTGGAGCACGGGCTCCAAGGCCTCGAGCTCCAGTAGCTGTAATGCAAGAGCTCTACTGTTCTTGGGCTCTGGAGCACAGGCTCAGTAGCTGTGGCACACGGGCTTTTTAGCTGCTCCCTGGCATGTGCGATCTTCCCAGACCAGGGATCAAACCCATGTCTCCTGCACTGGCAGGCGGATTCTTTGCTGCTGATCCACCAGGGAAGCCCTGCGGCTCCTTTTTAAAAAGCAGTTGGTGAGGAAGCCAGATCAAGTGCTTCAATTTATTCTACTTATTTGAACTGGCAAATAATTCACAACCAAGGACAATAGCAAGTAATCAACAAGGTTTTAATCCTTACTGTTCTCCCTGGTATCACCTAAAATCAGGTTGTGGTGTCCATGTGGCTCAGACGGTAAAGAATCTGCTTGCATTGCGGGAGACTTGGGTTTGTTCCCTGGGTCGGGAAGATCCCCTGGAGAAGGAAATGGGAACCCACTCCAGTATTCTTGCCTGGAGAATTTCATGGACAGATGAGTCTGGTGGGCTACAGTCCATGGGGTCACAAAGAGTCAGACCTGACCAAGTGACTAATGCTTGGGGTGCCCGTGAAGATGGAATGTGTATATTATACATAGATATGAAATGATACACACCAACATATGTATATAATTATGCTTATGTAATATCATATATAATACATATATCTATTTGTCTATGTTTCTTAGTCTCTGCCTATTTATAGGAAAGGAAACCACATGTATATATGTGTGTATGTATATATATATATATACACACTCAAAAACATATGTATATAATTATGCTTATATAATATATATATCTGCTTCTCTATTTTCTTAGTCTCTGCCTATTCATAGTAAAGAAAACCATTGTCTACTCTGACCAGATCTAAACTTTGAGATGGTTGAGAGAGGGGAAAAAGCATTGCAGAATGTTTGCACTCTGCTGAGGAAAGATATCTTATATGCACCTGCTGATTTTTAAATAAGACCTTTGTTTGTCAAAACATATTTTCTTGAGTTGTCATAAATTATACTACATAATGGTTTGGGTCCCAAGTTCAATCTGTAAACACTGTGCTCACAGCTGGCAAATCTGTTCCATTTTGCTTCTGGCTTACAGCCTTTCATTTTATTTAAGGATCACATCTGCTAAGAGCTGGCACTGACACAGACTTGAGAAACCTGGTACACTGAAGTTAAGCCTGCAACCCTTGCTAACTCGATGTGCTGAGTTCTGAGTTTTGGTACACCTCCCCCCACCCCATCTAAGGATATACACACTAAAAAAAAAAAAACAACACACTATGGTCGCTAAAACGTTTATGCTTAAACAATAAGTGCAATCACAACAAAAAATCCTATGTTCGGAAGTCCTCTTTTATTGTTAGGGAGCCAAAAGGAGAGGTCTGGAGGACAAGAGCTTCAGTCTTCATGAGATCTGGAATATCTAAACCATTTTGCAGATCCAAGATGACCCATTGTCCTTAGAAGAATGAGACAGTGAGTTAGTTCTCAAATGATGCTGTAAGTCAGGCTCAGAAATGAAGAAACTCTCCTCCATGGTATCACAAAGCAGATATGATATTGACAATCATCACCCTGTTGATTTTACAGAGAATCTCAGACCACATTTTCAGGAAGCAAATGCATCTCTCAGCTTCACACCTTATATATCCTGAACCGCAAAGGGGGTGAACCAGTCCCTTCTCCAGGGGATCTTCCGGACCCAGGGATTGAACTCTGGTCTCCTGCATTGCAGGCAGATTCTTTACCACCTGCTGCTGCTGCTGCTAAGTCACTTCAGTCATGTCCGACTCTGTGCAACTCCATAGACGGCAGCCCACCAGGCTCCCCCGTCCCTGGGATTCTCCAGGCAAGAACACTGGAGTGGGCTGCCATTTCCTTCTCCTATGTATGAAAGTGAAAAGTGAAAGTGAAGTCGCTCAGTCGTGTCCGACTCAGTGACCCCATGGACTGCAGCCCACCAGGCTCCTCTGCCCGGGATTTTCCAGGCAAGAACACTGGAGTGGGCTGCCATTTCCTTCTCCTACGTATGAAAGTGAAAAGTGAAAGTGAAGTCGCTCAGTCGTGTCCGACTCAGTGACCCCATGGACTGCAGCCCGCAAGGTTCCTATGCTCATGGGATTTTCCAGGCAAGAGTACTGGAGTGGGCAATGGCAACCCATTGCCTTCTCCGTTTACCACCTGAGCCACCAGGAAAGCCTGCAAAGGAGATGAGCTTGGTCTAAAGAAGGACACTGGCGAGACTGAGTACCAGGTTTCCAAGCTTTTTGTGATTCTGTTCGATCTCGGGCGGGGGTGGGGAGGGGCGTGGAATCATTTACCCTAAATACCTTCGTGAATGTGGCATTTCACCCCTGCTCTAGGGACCATAAACAAGTTTTAAGTGTCTCCGACTTCAGAGTTTATTGTCTGGATGCGGAGGGTGTGTGTGTGTGTGTGTGTGTGTGTGTGTGTGTGTGTGTATATACACACACATATATACATGAAACAGTAGCAGAAAGACATACATGGGCAAAAAGAGATGAGAAAAGACTAGGAGAGGATGTTACTAAATTCTCGACCACATAAAACAATTTCCAAGATAGTAAACATTGTAGGGAAGGGTGATCACCAGGGCAGTAAAATCATAGAAAATGTCATGAGCCTTGAGCAAAACCTTGAAATGTAGATAGCTTATGAACTAAGCAAAATAAAGTGGGACTTTCTGGTTGAGGAAAAAACCAAGATCTGGCATGTTAGACGTTCAGTAAAGAGACAAACTGACCTTAGCAGAGGGTACTTGCTGTAAAGTTCTTTATTATTCTGTTTAGTTTCCCACCTTTGCTTTAGCAAGTCACAGCAGAAGTTTGGCAGGATATAGACCCCTGGACCATGAAACCAAAGATGAAAGTGAGTTTAATGTTGAGCAGCCATCCTGATAAAATGCATGTATTCCAAAAACAATGGTATGCCTGCATGCTAAGTTGCTTCCGTTGTATCCAACTCTGCAACTGTATGGACTGTAGCCCACCAGGCTCCTCTGTCCATGGAATTCTCCAGGCAAGAATACTGAAGTGGGTTGCCGTAGCTTAACTCTTATTTACTACACACCAGGTTACTCTTCTAAGGGTTCTACATCTATATTAGCTCATTCTACTCCTCAAGGAATCTGTGACATAAATCTATCATTTTACCATTTTACCGATCAGGGAACTCAGGCACAGAGAATTTCATTTAACTTGCTCAGAGTCAAGCTGCCAATTAGTGGTAAAACTAGAACTCCAGGCAGAATTCCTTCCCTAGCCAATCTTTCCACTCAAATACAGCACCCAGCAAGATGCTGCAGAATGTTGTGTGTATCTCACAAAACTATGTCTGATACCTTAGACTACCTGGATCCACAAGCTTCTCTGATTGCTAAATGTCTTTACATTTCATTTAGTTCTTTTTAAAAAGATCTTTTCTGTTTTCCCTCTTTCTCTCTGGTTTAGACTTTTATCGACAACATTTTAAACTTAATTTTTTCTTAATATCTCTGTGTGATGAATATTAACTATTCCAGCTTTGTGCCTGAAATCTTTAAAGATAAAATTTTTAAAAGCTTATATATATATATATGTGTGTGTGTGTGTATGTGTACATATATATATATATATGAGTTTGATAATTTGGTTTCCTAGATCAGATACATCTGTTTTACCCTTTCCTTCTCAGTACATACATATTCTAAGAAGTGATTTGAAATCCCTATTCTTAGGGAAAAAAGAGTTATGAAACCACTCTGCCTAAAATTAAATCCTGCCCTTTTCTTCCCATGCAACTTTCTCTATAGTCTTGTTCAAATTACTTAACTTTTCTGTACTTCAGTTTTGTTTTAATTGATAAATTGATGTAGTATAACATGTAATACAGATGATTTTCAGTCTGTGGCAGATGAACCTAGCTCCTTTCAGGAAAGAAAGCACTCAAAGATTGAGCTTGAAGGTATTCCTACTAGCCACTTTTGGGGTAACTCGAACATCAAAAAGAATAATGAGTCTAATTGATTGTAAAACATTGAACAAATGAAAGTCTATGAACTCAAATGTGATAATCAAAGAATAAAATTCATTTGCCAACCTGGGAGGTAAATCTTTTACCAAATCTTTACTCTGAAGATTTGCTAATGAAGGAGTAATTAATCATTTACTTTGTCTTTGAGGGAGAAAAGATATTTCTGTTCAAATGGATAAGAGGAAGGTCTTTTTTCCCCAGCAGATAAACCAGAAGAATATGCACCCTTCAGTGAGACAATGGGCCAGGAAGGATTACTGGAGTGAAGAAGTGGTTTCAAGGTAGGATATTTACATGCCACAAGCTTTACTTCACAGAACACTAACCTGCAGAGGAGGAAGTGGAACTTTACAAGGAACTCTTAGGTCACCTCTCCTAACTGTGAACTTGTTATTATGATTTGTATATGGTGCAGCATCACTCTTGAAGTAATCTTGTCAAAACTACCTCAAATAAATCTGTTGACCTTATTTCCAGTTGACAGAAAATACAGGGATTAAGAATTTAAGAACAAGAACTCTTGCCCTAAACTCTTCCAAGAAATCAATGTCATTCTAAAAAGGTAGGGAGTTGGGGTGGCTGTGCTAGAATAAAAGAAATGAAAAAATACAGCGACCAAATGCAGTATGTAAACCTTGGTTGAATCCTTGTTTTAAAAATTAAGTATAAAATATATTGTTTTTGTTGTATAGCTGCTAAGTCATATCCGACTCTTTGAGACCTCATGGACTGTAGCCCACCAGGCTCTTCTGTCTATGGGATTTCCCAGACAAAAATACTGGAGTGGGTTGCCACTTCCTTCTCCATAAAAGATAAAATAGCTTTATGCAAAATTACATATGCAGCAGAGGTATAAGAGCTATGAATGGAATTTGGCGTTTGAGGAAATTTAAATATATAATAACACTGAGCCATATTAGGAAAAACATTTTCTTAGATGATAATAGAATTGCAGTTTAAAAAAATAGCTTTTTAAGAAAGTGCATGGGAAATATTTAGGTGTAAAATATCATGATGTCTAAAATTTACTTTCAAATAGGCTATCAAAAATATGTTGTATATAAACATGGTAAGGATGGGGACATGTATGTAAATAAAGATTGAAAATCAAAGTGGTGGGTACATTCGTGGTTATCCTGCTATTCTTTCAACTTTTTCTCCATGTACGAAATTCGCAATGAAAAGTTAGCAGGAATGACTTCAAAGACTTAACCAGTTGAAACGTGTTATCCTGATAGCTCTTGAATTAGATAACACATTTGTTTACTCATTTATCATTTTAAGAAGCTTAATAATGATAAAAATCAACTTTAAATTATTATATCAATAATAGATTGTAAATTCTTTCATAGTTGCAAGTTCAGTTCAGTTCAGTCGCTCGGTTGTGTCCAACTCTTTGCGACCCCATGAATCGCAGCACGCCAGGCCTCCCTGTCCATCACCATCTCCCGGAGTTCACTCAGACTCACATTCATCGAGTCTGTGATGCCATCCAGCCATCTCATCCTCTGTCGACTCCTTCTCATCCTGCCCCCAATCCCTCCCAGCATCAGAGTCTTTTCCAATGAGTCAACTCTTTGCATGAGGTGGCCAAAGTACTGGAGTTTCAGCTTTAGCATCATTCCTTCCAAAGAAATCCCAGGGTTGATCTCCTTCAGAATGGACTGGGTTGCAAAGAATCAAATAAATTCAAGACCTAAAGTTTGAATTCAAGACCTATAGTTTGACTATACGGTCAGTTATAGCCATTCTGAGTGGACTGGTTAGAGAGAACACATTCAGAGCAGTCTCCCTACATCTGCTGGGTGAATTTAATCCCTCTCCACCTGAAGGGTGTCAGGTGTAGGCATCCTGTGAGTGCTGAAAGTGAATAGTCAAGGAAAAGAACTCCTTTAGCTATTATAAAAGGGGCTAGAGTAGGTGAGTGAGTGTGCTTTTGTGATACCCTAGTATGAGAACTAGATCATTAGTTGATAATTCAGGAAATATTTGTTTACCTAATCTTGTGACAAATACATGTAGAGAAATATGAAATACGACATACTTGGTATATTGGTAAATGTCTTCCTCTTCTAAACTTGAATAATCTGATTTTATTTTAATAAATTTGTATGATAAAATCATCAAGCCTGTGGAAGCCACCAGTTTACAATTCACTTTTATATCCAGTGAAGAAGTCGTTGTTCAATCACCACGTTGTGGCCAGCTCTTTGTGACCCCAGGGACTGCAGCATGCCAGGCTTCAATGTCCCTCACCATCTCCCGGAGTTTGCCCAAGTTCATGTCCATTGAATTGGTGATTCCATCCAACCATCTCATCCTCTGTCACCTGCTTCACCTCCTACCCTCAGTCTTTCCCAGCATCAGGGTCGTTGCCAATGAGTCAGCTCTTTACATCAGGTGGCCAAGATGCGAATCCATCAGTTCAGCATCAGTCCTTCCAATGAGTATTCAGGGTTGATTTCCTTTAAGATTGACTGGTTTGATCTCCTTGCAGTCCAAGGGACTCTCAGGGGCCTTCTCCAGCACTACAGTTTTAAGGCATTGATTTTTGGGCACTCAGCCTTCTTTATGGTCCAGCTCTCAATCCCTGCATGACTACTGGAAAAACCATAGCTTTGACGAGATGGACCTTTGTTGGCAAAGTGATATCTCTACTTTTTAATTTAGTGTCTAGGTTTGTCATAGCTTTTCTTTCAAGGAGCACATGTCTTTTAATTTCATGGCCGCAGTCACCATCTGCAAATGGCTGTTTAATCATAAAGATATATTGGGGATTTCTTTTTATTTTAATGATGGTTAATATTCACATTCTTTTTGTTTCACTTGAGGAGAGTCATGATATTTTTCAGTTGACTTTCTTGGAATATGAAACCCCTTAATGAACTGCTGCACTGGGAAGATACGTCTGCCTTCGGTTGCTTCTGAACCTCCATGGAATCCTTTGTGCCCATCTAGTTTTCTAGGTTCACAGCTTTGTATAAGGACCTGTTAGAGGAGCTGCAGGGCTCTTGAACTTTTGATGCTGATGGGTCCAAGAAATCTTTTGGCTTTATAAGTTCTTTCCGCAATTGCTAGACTGTGTGTATTTTTCAATAAGAACATGCTGGGATATCCAGAGAGTATGTTTGTATATAATTCAGAAGACAGTCTCTTTTCCTACTTGTTGTTTTGTAGTTCTTTTGCTTTATTATTATTATTTTTTTCATTTCAATTTGCAGCTATCTCTGATAAAACACTTGGTGTATTTAGCTAATGTTATAGAATGGAAGCTAAATGGATGTTTTCAGTTTTTCCCTTTCTTAATAGACCATGATTTTTCAGACCCAAAATTCTACCGGGGAAGGCAGGAGTTCTTCTTTGAATTTGCTTTATTTAAAGGGATTGAGCTCATTTAGCCCATCCTCATATCCACTGTGACTCACCCCTAGTTTGTGCATGTGTGTGTACATGCTCATCTCCACATGTATTCTCCAGCCTACTTTAATAGACTAGGATCTTTGGTCCATTTATGATTTTCAGCTTCAGAACAGTAGCTGCTTAATAAATGACATTTCTCTTTTTAATAATTGTTATTGGAATATAGTTGATTTACAGTGTCATTTGTTTCAGATGTACAGCAAAGTGATTCATATATGTATGTACACATTCAGATATACATATGTGTATGTATTTAAAATTTTTTTCATTTTAAATTATTATAAGAGGTTGAGTATACTTCCCTGTGCCGTACAATAGGTCCTTTTTGTTTATCTCTTTTATATGAGCTGTATATTTTAATCCCAAACTCCTAACTTATCTCCCCACCTTTCCCCCTTGGTAATCATACATTTCTTTTCTGTGTTTGTGGTTCTATTTCTGGTTCATAAATAAGTTCATTTGTAGCATACTTTTAGATTCTGTGTATAAGCAATATCATACGATATTTGTTTTTCACTGTCTGATTTACTTCACTTAGATGGATCTAGAGATTACCATACTGTGTTACTGCAAATGGCATTATTTCATTCTTTACCTTTTCCTTATCCATTCATCTGCTGATGGGCAGTTGGGTTGTTTCCATGCCTTGGCTATTGTAAATAGTGCTCCAGAGAACACTGGGGTGCAAGTATCATTTTGAATTGTAGTTTTCTCTGGATATATACCAGAAGTGGGAATGCTAGATCATATGGTAACTCTATTTTTAGTTTTTTAAGGAACTTCCATACTGTTCTCTTTAGTGGCTATACAAAATGCCATTCCCACCAACAGTGTAGGAGGGTTCCCTTTTCACCACATCCCCCGTGGTTCAATGGTAAACATCTGCCTGCCATGCAGGAGACGTGGGTTTGATACCTGGGCTGGGGGATCCCCTGGAAAAGGAAATGGCAACTAACCCAGTATTCTTGCCTGGGACATCCCATGGACAGAGGAGCCTGGCAGGCTATAGACCATGGGCCACAAAGAATCGGACCCAACTGAGCGACTAAACAGCAACAACTCCAGCATTTATTGCTTGTAGATGTTTTGAGGATGCCCATCTTTTAAGCTTAATCATTTTTTGTTGTTGTTGCTCTACCAACTGGTGTAAAGAGTAGAGCACTCTTATGGGAGAAGCTGTTGACAAGAATTGTTTGTGTCAGAAGAGAGCAAATTTTTGGATAACAGATTTTAAAAAAATCAGTCTGTACTAGCAAAGTAAAATGGAGAGGACAGGAAGTAAGAGGGAGGGAGAATGAGACAGAGCTTCGAAGTGTTTTAAAATATAGTGTATTAAAAGACAAGTTGAGGTTTTAGTAAGACCAATAGATTTAAGAAATGTCTGTTATTGAAAAGTTGTTTGTGGCTCACAGACAAGAGATTTGGGCACATCCAGCCATGGGAGCCAGCCAGAGAGGCAGAAATGGTGAGCAAGGCCCTGTATTGTGTTTTTTTTCAGAAGGATATGCAGGCAAGGTGGGCAGGTTTAGGACTGCTAGTTTGAATAATTTTGGTGGGCTCTAGGGCGTAGGGTCTGGTTCCAAGTTGTCCGGCAAGTGGCCCTGGGGTGGATAATGGCCCAGCATGTGAGAAACTGATAGAGGGGGCTCTGGGTTGGTTGGTTTGTATTCAAACAGTGCACACTTCACACTCAGTGAGTTGTTTCCTGCCTCTAGGAGTTGACTGTGCTTAGGAAGGACAGTGCCTCCAGCGTCAGCAAGGCCCCAGACATCAAAACATCAGAGAATAGACAATACACGACATGACTAAGGCAGGGAGAAAAAAGATGGAGGGTGGGAGGAAAATTAAGATGAAAGATATAGGGACTTCCCTGGTGGCCCAGTGGCTAAGACTCTGCACTCCCAGCATAGAGGGCCCGGGTTCCATCCCTGGTCAGTGAACTAGATCCTATATCCTGCAACTAAGAGTTTGTATGCCACAACTAAGGATCTCAGATGTCATAAATAAAAGACCTCGTATGCTGCAACCAAAGAACCTGCATGCCCTCAACGAAGATCAAAGATCCAGTGTGCCTCAACCAAGACCCAGTGCAGCCAAATAAATAAGTAAATTTTTTGAAGTTTTTTTTTCCTTAAAGAAGATACAATACCCTCAAACCAAAGATGTTTTAGAAATTTAATTTCCCAGTGCAAATAAAAACATCAAGATTTTCCCTGGCAGATCCAAAATGTTTTAAACACTCTCTCTTCTGGGCCCTGACAGAGCATTTTAAACTTTCTACTATAATTGCAGGTGGCTTCTTTGCCATTTGATCCACCAGGGAAGTCTGTCCCTGTGGTATAATTCTAATTATTTTGGGCATGTCTATTGTCTTCACTGGCTCAGTAGCCCTGGAACTTGGTACTTAATCATCTTTTCTATGTAGTACTTTTCACATCCTTTTAAATGTTTGAAGAAGGAAGGGAAAGGAAGATAAGAAAAACAGAAAGGAAGAAGGAAAATGCCAAACTTTTAAGGACTGCTAGTGTAAGAAGGGGCCTTGAGGCTCAGTGTCTAGGGAAACACCAAATGACGGAATTATTTTGTAGGGAGGAGGCTAGTGACATGAGTATCATCCAGAAAGGTATATTATTTACATCACTAATTCCATTCAGCTTGGATGATACCTGTTTCATTGGCCTTATGTTATGATCCACAGATTAATACTTAACTGTAATTGTGGAGGAATATTTGAATGGAAACTAATGATGAAAAGAAACTTATCACGAACCAGAGTGCTCATAATTGTCTAATATGTAAGGCTAATGATAGCTAGAATGAAAAATGAGAATGAAAAGCCTAAGTCTGTGTTGAGTTGCTTTGCTAAAATACCAAGAAAGAGGGATACAAACATAGGGACCAAATGAATCAAGACAGATGGCTACGTTTTTCATGATTTAGAAGATACACTACAGAGTGCTGTGCTTAAGAGACAATGTATCAGCGGAGTGGTTGGAGGGGGCTGACTCCATGTGGCAGTAGCCGTCAACAGCAGGCGGAACTGACTGCGCTTTGAGAGAAAGATGCGTGTAAAGGGAGAACAGTGCATCTGAAATGGAGTGGCTTTAGCGGAGGTGATCTCCCATCCCACTGTCAGTACAACAACACTTCTTAGTAATGGTAGGCATCACCGGCCCCTCCTTGTGGCGTTACATTATCAATGGGAAGTCCCTGTAGAAGCGTTTTAGTGTATGTGTTTCTGGAGGAAATGGGCTTCCTTGGTGGCTCAGATGGTAAAGAATCTGCCTGCCATGCGGGAGGCTGAGGTTTGATCCCTGGTCAGGAAGATCTCCTGAAGAAGGAGATGGCCACCCACTCCAGCACTGTTGCATGGAAAATCCCATGGACAGAGGAGCCTGGCAGGCTACAATCCATGGGGTCACAAAGAGTCAGGCATGACTGAGTGACCAACACGTCCTGTGGAAAAACTATGCAGAGTCTACAGTGTGCCTTTCCTGGTTATTCTGGTCCTGTTCATTGTCTTCGAACTACTTTGCAATTATTTATTTATTATAGGTAACTAACAGATATATGAAGGCTATTCTCTTTGGTAGTGATTCTAATTGATTTCCTCCCTTCTAGAAAATCCAGTTTTGCCCACATTTGCAAGTAACCTTGAGTTTTGTTTTTTTTTTTACACTCCACATCGTCATGTGCTGTTTTGACTTTTCCTTTGAATCAGTAATAATATCTGCTTGGTTCTGTCATATCAGATGAGTAAAATAAAACCTTTAACATAGGTTCATTTTTATATCTATATGAGAGTCCTATTCACCAGTTGCTGAAAACTATCTTTAATATCACCCTTAGAGGAATAGTACCATCCTAGTTTTGGTTTATTTTCAATGACATATGTAAATAGGGTAATAATGAGTCCAAAGATCATTTTAATTAGTCCAGTGTCAGTTTTGAGGCTGTTTAGAATTTTAAAATTTTTTTCAAAAAGACTGTTACTCCTTTTCCACCTCCTCCTCCTCTTCTTTCTCCTCTTCATTGACATAATCAGTTGGACAGACGCTTTCTTAGTGGCAATGTTAGGTTCAAAAGAATGTTTTGTTCAAAGTGGTAACACTATAAATATTCAAAAAATGTGTCTCTGTTAATTTACTACAATAAATCTCTGCTGATTTTCTACAATAAACAAGGATTTTTTACACTGCAAAATTAACCATAATCTCTGTGATAGAATTATCTTGACAGGAGAACAGGCTGCCAGCTTTATATCTTTCCACTTTCCCTGAGCTTACTCATCCCTCTTGGGAGAAACTGAGCAGAAGATTTCTCTAAAAAGAAAGAAAATAAGTTCTGGGTTTAATTTTGAAATATTACTTGGGAAAAAAAAATAGAATGGAATACAGCAGTTGGAAATTTGTTTTTCATTTGCTAAATTGTGTCTGACTCTTTGCGACCCCATGGACTGCAGCATGCCAGGCTTCCCTTTCCTACAATGTCTCCCAGAGACTGCTCAAGTTCATGTCAATTGAGTTGGTGATGTATCCAATCATCTCTTCCTCTGAGAATAGACAGACATAATTGAACTTAAAAAAAAATACCAAGACAAAATGAAAGATGATACCATCTTTCCCCTTTCACCTTCCCTCCCATGAGGAATTCTGAACATTCTTGTCTTTTGAATTCCACAGTTCTGTTTCAATAGTGAGAAAACACTAGCAAAGTATTTGTTTTTACAAGATTTGCTGTTTCTCCCTACATTCTGCCACCTGTTAAGTGTTAGGGATTAAGGTTGTTCTGACTTTTCTCAAAGTTTTGGTTTTTATTTTTAAGTAAATGTTGCTTTATACAATTATTCTTCATTGAATTCACTGTATTTGTTCTTCCTGCCCCCTTCTCTATCATGGGCCATAATGTGATAAAAGTAGTCTTGAACATTTTAATTTAATTGACGTTTAAAAATTTTTTTTCAAAAGTGTATGTAGTCAGAAAGCTACCTTTAAAGTTTATATTCACTATTAAACTTACCAAACACTTATGGAGCACATGTTATGAACTGTTGAGGGCCCAGGAATACATCAGTGAAAGCTACAAGGCCCTTAGGATGCATCAATCACGAGCCATAATCCCAGCAAAGAATTGGAGCCACATGACAACTTCAGTGTTTTCAGTTCTAATTCTATTAAAGGTTTCTTGAATTTTGACCTACATACTAAAAAGTAATATATTCTTTAAGGTAAAGAATCTTCTGATATATAAAAATGTTGAGATTATTGTAAGGCTGACCCAAGTTAAAAAGATAAAAGCTCAGAATAGTGATATTGATGACACAGAATTCAGAAAAAGACAAAACCTTGACATGTACGGATATAAAAATATTTTACTCTGTGACATGATCTTTTACTCAGGATATGAAGGAACTCAGAAAAATGTTTAACCTGTTCAAGGAAAGGTCAAAGGAGCACACATTTATGTGGAATAAAGGAAAGTTGAAACGAATTGGAAATGGAGACAAAGTGGATTTTCCGTAGGGTGGAGGGAGTCAGATAGTTCACTCACACTTGCCTACAGTTTAAACAGATGTGACAAATAAACAATGAACAAAAACAATGCAACTGGAATCTGATCACTGAGAAGGGTGTTCTATAGATAAGGCAGAGTTTTCCAGGGAAACAGAAAGTTTTCTGCAGAAGGAAGGGGAGATAATACCAAATAATCACGCTGTTTGTTGTTTTGTTGTTTACTTGCTCAGTCACATCTGACTTTTTGAGACCCCATGGACTATCACCCACCAGGCTCCTCTGTCTATGGGATTCTCCAGACAAGAATACCGGAGTGGGTTGCCGTTTCCTTCCCCCGGGCATCTTCCTGACCTGGGGCTCAAACCTGTGTCTCCTGCATTGGCAGGTGAATGCTTTACTGCTGAGCCACCGGAGAAGCCACAATAGACACACGAAACCTAGTTAATGTCTGCACATCATTTCATGTGTGAGGTCACAGTGCCACAACCATGCAGGGATGGGTCCATAGAAGGAGCTGTGGTCAAAGGTAACACAAAATGCAGGGAGCATCTGGTTACATCCGCCCAGTCCCTCCCCACTGAGTTCCCACCATTAACCTTGACCCTGACACCCTGACCACAGATGGGAGACCAGTGGTCAGCGGCTGACCCAAGCTAACTCATTTAGATCCTCTCTCAAGAGGTACAAACTTTGAACTTGACACCAGTCCCCATCTCAGCTGTCCACTCAAACCCAGGAAATACCAGCTTCTGGGCTCTGTCCTGGCAATATTTAACAATGTGCATTCATTGTGAAGCAATGAAGACTAGTCCCAGAGAAAAAGAGGAAAGAAAATCTGCCAGAGAAGCCGAGCTGAGAGAGAGACAGGTTCTTAATGAACTCCCAGTTCTTGGTCCCAATCGCTTATGAAGTCCAATGTTGGCACAGAGTAAAACGATATAAGGCTCCCTCAGTGAAGAGAGAACATATGTGATCTGAAATGTGAGGCAACTTGAAAGAGGGGATTTGATTTTAAGTAAAGCTAGTATCCATTTTCTGAAACTTGAGGTTTCAAGTTTGAAATTTTTGTTCAGATACTATGCTATATCTGTTTCTGTTATCAACTGAAAAAAAAAAAAAAAAAGTACAACCTAAGGAGTCAAGTCAACAAGAGTCCGAAATGCAGTACTTGGATGCAATCTCCGAAACGACAGAATGATCTCTGTTCATCTCCAAGGCAAACCATTCAATATCACAGTAATCCCAAGTCTATGCCCTGACCAGTAATGCTGAAGAAACTGAAGTTGAACAGTTCTATGAAGACCTACAAGAACTTCTAGAACTAATGGCCCCCAAAGATGTGCTTTGTGTTATAGGGGACTGGAATGCAAAAGTAGGAAGTCAAGAAACACCTGGTGTAATGGGCAAATTTGGCTTTGGAATACGGAATGAGGTAGGGCAAAAGCTAATAGAGTTTTGCTAAGACAATGCACTGGTCATAGCAGACACCCTCTTCCAACAACACAGGAGAAGACTCTACACATGGACATCACCAGATGGTCAACACCAAAATCAGATTGATTATATTCTTTGCAGCCAAAGATGGAGAAGCTCTATACAGTCAACAAAAACAAGACTGGGAGCTGACTGTGGCTCAGATCACGAGCTCCTTATTGCCAAATTCAGACTTAAATTGAAGAAAGCAGGGAAAACCACTAGACCATTCAGGTATGATATAAATCAAATCCCTTATGATTATACAGTGGAAGTGAGAAATAGATTTAAGGGCCTAGATCTGATAGAGTGCCTGATGAACTAAGGAATGAGGTTCATGACATTGTACAGGAGACAGGGATAAAGACCATCCCCAAGAAAAAGAAATGAAAAAAAGCAAAATGGCTGTCTGAGGAGGCCTTACAAATAGCTGTGAAAAGAAGAGAAGTGAAAAGCAAAGGAGAAAAGGAAAGATATAAGCATCTGAATGCAGAGTTCCAAAGAATAGCAAGGAGAGAGAAGAAAGCCTTCTTCAGTGATCAATGCAAAGAAATAGAGGAAAAGAACAGAATGGGAAAGACTAGAGATCTCTTCAAGAAAATTAGAGATACCAAGGGAACATTTCATGGAACTTTGGGCTCGATAAAGCCCAGAAATGGTATGGACCTAACAGAAGCAGAAGATATTAAGAGGAGGTGGCAAGAATACACAGAAGAACTATTCAAAAAAGATCTTCAAGACCAAGATAATCATGATGGTGTGATCACTCACCTAGAGCCAGACATCCTGGAATGTGAAGTCAATTGGGCCTTAGAAAGCATCACTATGAAGAAAGCTAGTGGAGGTGATGGGATTCCAGTTGAGCTATTTCAAATCCTGAAAGATGATGCTGTGAAAGTGCTGCCCTCAATATGTCAGCAAATTTGGAAAACTCAGCAGTGGCCACAGGACTGGAAAAGGTCAGTTTTCATTCCAATCTCAAAGAAAGGCAATGCCAAAGAATGCTCCAACTACCGCTCAATTGCACTCATCTCACACGCTAGTAAAGTAATACTCAAAATTCTCCAAGCCAGGCTTCAGCAATACATGAACCATGAGCTCCCAGATGTTCAAGCTGGTTTTAGAAAAGGCAGAGGAACCAGAGATCAAATTGCCAACATCTGCTGGATCATGGAAAAAGCAAGAGAGTTCCAGAAAAACATCTATGTCTGCTTTATTGACTATGCCAAAGCCTTTGACTGTGTGGATCACAATAAACTGTGGAAAAGTCTTCAAGAGATGGGAATACCAGACCACCTGAACTGCCTCTTGAGATACCTGTATGCAGGTCAGGAAACAACAGTTAGAACTGGAAATGGAACAACAGACTGGTTCCAAATAGGGAAAGGAGTATGTCAAGGCTGTATATTGTCCCCCTGCTTATTTAACTTATATGCAGAGTACATCATGAGAAATGCTGGGCTGGAGGAAGCACGAGCTGGAATCAAGATTGCCTGGAGAAATATCAATCACCTCAGATATGCAGAAGACACCACCCTTATGGCAGAAAGTGAAGAGGAACTCAAAAGCCTCTTGATGAAAGTGAAATAGGAGAGTGAAAAAGTTGGCTTAAAGCTCAACATTCAGAAAACGAAGATCATGGCATCCGGTCCCACTACTTCATGGGAAATAGATGGGGAAACAGTGGAAACAGTGGCTGACTTTATTTTTCTGGGCTCCCAAATCACTGCAGATGGTGATTGCAGCCATGAAATTAAAAGATGCTTACTCCTTGGAAGGAAAGTTATGACCAACCTAGACAGCATATTCAAAAGCAGAGACATTACTTTGCCAGCAAAGATCCATCTAGTCAAGGCTATGGTTTTCCAGCAGTCATATATGGATGTGAGAGTTGGACTATAAAGAAAGCTGAGTGCTGAAGAATTGATGTTTTTGATCTGTGGTGATAGAAAATACTCTTGAGAGTCCCTTGGACTGCAAGGAGATCCAACCAGTCCATCCTAGGGGAGATCAGTCGTGGGTATTCATTGGAAGGAAACTGAAACTCCAATATTTTGGCCACCTAATTTTCAAAGAGCTGACTCATTTGAAAAGACCCTGATGCTGGGAAAGATTGAGGGCAGGAGGAGAAGGGGACAACAGAGGATGAGATGGTTGGATGGCATCACCAACTCAATGGACATGAGTTTGAGTAAACTCCGGGAGTTGATGATGGACAGGGAGGCCTGACGTACTGCAGTTCATGGAGTCGCTAAGAGTCGGACATGACTGAGCAACTTCATTTTCACTTTTCACTTTCATGCATTGGAGAAGGAAATGGCAACCCACTCCAGTATTCTTGCCTGGAGAATCCCAGGGACAGGGGACTCTGGTGGGCTGCTGTCTATGGGGTCGCACAGAGTTGGACACGACTGAAGCGACTTAGCAGGTGATAAAATGTCCTCATTAATTCCCAGATATGAGCACATGGAGACAAATCAGTGACAGCTACAAGACATGCATTGTGTCAGGATCTGTCTGGTGAGAGCACTGGGGCAAGGCTAGAACAGCCATCAGACAGTCACTGAAATACTAAGAGGGCCAGTTTGCAGACGCTGGCTGAACTTGAGAAAGCTTCTGTACTCGATAGGGAATAAATGCAAGAAGTCCTTGGAAATGTTGTAAGGGGCTTGTGTAGGTCCTGCCTGTGAATTCTCAGAATGAACCAGCAAAAGCTCCCTTGCTGGACAAAGCCCCACGCTAAGAGAAACTCCTGGGAATAGCATCTGAGTGGCCCAGAGAGAATGGAGACAGTGTGGGAGAGAATGTCCAGGTTAGAGTCCGAGAGGCAAAAAATAGGTCAAAACGTGTGCCGCCGTGCTTTACCACACTGCAGAGACCCAGAGGAAGCAGTGTACCTGTGAATTTTGAAATGCTACCCAGAACCAACCTTTTCATTTTCGTTCACATAAAGATGAGCAAGAAAAAAGAATTGAGATCAGATTCTTTGCAATATTATTAAAGGAAGAGGAGTGGAATAGAACCCTCAAACCCAGCCAGTATAAGATCTGCCATAAATATGGGACTGCAAAAAATATAAGTACAAGTTATTATTTCAAAATTAGCTAAAAGATACTAAGAAAATGAAACCACATCTGAAGAAAGCCAACATAAATCAGAATTTGAAAAATTTAGAAGTGAGATATTATGTATCAGGAAATAATTAGATATAAAATAATTAGAAATGAAAAGAAGCAAAAAGACTAAGCTAAATGGAACACCTGAGTAAATAATACCTTTATAAAAATATAAAGTGAAAATAAGAAAGACTTCAAAAATCAAAAACTGATGACGAAAGTGAAAAAAATATTTGAGAGAAAAATGTTAAAAAAAAAAAATATCTGAAGTATGATTGCTGTAGTCCTTTCTAATGTTCCTCTCTCTACCCAGCATGGTAGAAAACAGAATAATTACTAAATCTACAATTTTTAAAAATTATAAAAACGAAAGTTTTGAAATAATGGTTACTACTTGAGAAAGTTGACCCAGAACAATTCATATCTTGATAAATTCTATTAAAATTATAGGACATTAAAGAAAAATAATTATTGGACATCCAGAAAAAAAATACCTAGTTACTTACAAGGGAAGGAAACTCACATCATCATGAACTTTTAAGTTGCAAAGCTTTCAACAAGATCATTGGAGTATTGCATTCAAGATACTCATGGGAAAAAGAAAAATGTGACCCAATGACTGGATCAAGTCAAATTGACTTTCCAGTATTAAGGTCACAAACTCTTATCTCTGTGCAAAAATTCAGGAAATATTGTCCCTCTAAGTTCCTCTTATGGAATTTACTAGAAGGTGAGCTTCAAACAAAATGGCCAGAGACATTGATATAAAGCTGGAGGGTAAATTTTAATTATATATTTGCTCATAAAACTAATATTAAATGAGGACTAGAAAGGAAAAAAGTATGTTGTAACTATATAAATAGTCAGAAATTAAAAGAGACTGGAGAAAATAAGAGCAGAAATAGTTAACTGCTTTTGTTGATCACTGTGATTGATAATGTTAATATTGGTATTGTTTTTCTGAGGTTGTTGTAATGTTGTTTAATTGCTAAGTCATGTCCTACTTCTTTGCTACCCCATGGACTGTAGCCCGCCAGGCTCTTTTAGATTGAGCAAATATATCTGACATACCACTCTCTTCCCTAGTGCTCCTGAAAACCAGCTTCTCGGGAAAGAGACATGAGATACAGGTGTAAGATAGACAAGCTTAAGTCAATAGCCTGCCTTTCTAAAATCAAATTAGAAGTATTATTATGGAAAAAAAGTATTATTATGGATTTGTTAGGCTCTTTTTCTTTAAAAATGGGATGTGATGTGTGTGTGTATTCCAGTTCTGCCCACTTAAAACACCAAGATAATGACTAGCCCTGTAGCGGGGACCACCCCTGGAGCCCAGATGGTACCTAGTAACATGATCGCTCTCTTAAGCAAAGAAATGAAGGCATCCTGGAGTAATGTCTGATTGCAGGGGCCTGGGTCAAAAGTTTTTAAGATAATCCTGAGACATTTTGTCACTGCAGACATACACCAAGCTATCAAAGACTACAAGAGTCAAAGCTGAGGGACTTAGAGCCACTTTGAAGAGGCTCCCAGTGTCTAAAGATGTAAAAATGTGTATGTCAATAGGTGTGATAACCATAATGGTTTGTAAGATATGAGTGTTTAAATATGAGTTCAAAATGATTCTTTATAAAGAAATTAATTATTCACATTGGGAAGGTGATCGGAAACCAACTCAAAACTCTAGTGGATATACACTGTATCAGTGGTAGAGTCTTGACTTGGGCTAACTCTGGATTTCTGCTGCCTAGAAATTGAGAGTCTGAACATGACAAGTACAAGTTCCTTATTTGAGAACTCTGGTCTTTTTGTAAGTTGACACTGGGACTGAAGTTGCATTTTTGAGTGGCCATTTTGGGAGTCCTGGGAGAGAGATCCAGAGAGTGATACAGAGGAACCGGAGCGCGCTGTGGCCCAGAGGCACAGTCAGGTCAGAGGACTTCAAGGTACCTTCTAGCTTTCCAATTCCTGTTTTGGATCAGAGCCAGACCCACCTACAGTGCTTGCCTTTAGGCTCTGGGAAATCTCCACTGAGGGCTCATAATAAATCTCCCTTTATTTATGGTCTGTTAAGTGGGCAGTGACCTGGACCCAGCCAATCTCTGTTGTTTTGTTTTTAGATGTAGCAATCACTCATGTCGATGGAGCTCACCAACCTAAGGAACAGGCGCATTTGTATCTTTGGGGAGATGTTAAACAAAGACTAAATCAGCATGTGTTACTCTAGCAGAGTGGAAAATAAATCAGATTAGGAGTTGAAGGAGAGAAGGTCGATTTCCTGCCGCTCCCTAGCTGTTTGAATTCAGGCAAGGAACTCTTCTGAATATATATGACTGATCTATGAGATAAAGACAGCAATATCTATCACTCAGGATTGGGGTAAAGACTTAACGAGATTAATTGAAATAATAGATGCAAATGGGTTGATAAAACATGTCACTATAAAATAGAAATAGTGTAATTTGAAGAAAAAAATCAAAGTAAGAAGGTCACAGTGACCCAATTTTCTTCTGTATTTGTCTTTCTTTTATCCTCTCTGGGTTAGAAATACATAACTCAGTTTCCAAGGCTGTTTAAACTCTATGAGAAACTAGACTTTTTAGTGAGGATTTTTCTTGGTTTAACCTAAAACCAGGAAGGGAAGAAACAAATCTTAAGCATAAACCACGCTATTGGGCAGTTTCTTAAGTCTCTCCTTTTTCATCGCCACTTCTTTTTCTTTCACATCCATAACCCAGCAACTTTGAAAGAAATGCCCAGAGAAAGAGAAAAATTCTTAGCTAATATAGATGAAAAGTAGCTTTGACCTGATTGCTGGGTAACCTGGAAATGTCAGTTCAATAATTCATTTGGTAGGAATTTGGGAATGAGCTTTAACGATGGTTTCCAAGATTAATCGATGAGCTCACATGACCACATGGAGGGGGAGCGGCATCAGGGGCTTTATTAAGCTAGTGGTTATTAAATGTCCTGTTCTGATTTTATTTTTTAATTATGGTAACATATATAAAATATAAAGTTTACTACTTCCAGCATTTTTAAGCGTACAGTTCAGCAGTATTAAGTACATTCCCCAAACTGAAAATCTAAACTTATTAAACAATAACCATTATAATTATTTTAGGACTTTTTTTTTCTTGAATTGCCTGGTAAAGCACATCAGAGATCAGCAGCAGTGTATCCTGTGCCTTGTATATGACAGGTGTATATGTCATTCTTAGATTACAAAAACTGGCACCAAGTCCAAAGTGCTTGTACAAAATGTGACATAGCTTGCTTAATAATTAAAAAGATTCTCCTGACAACAAAACCTGTGCTCAGATTTAAGGACTGAATTTGTGCTGATTTAGTTTATTTTGCTCACTGATGAATCTGTTCTTTAAGTGGTAGAAGTGGTAGTAGTTATTAGGATGTTGATTTCACGGAGCAGCTGATTTGGACAGGAGCCCCTTACTTGGCTAAGTTTATGAGCTCTGGCCTCCCCTGCTTGCTCTGGGTTGAGAGTGTGGTCTCCCAGACCCATCAAGAGATGCACATTATTGATTCCTTTCTGCGGGGGAACTTGGTTGATATTTCCTCCATGACATATGCTTGTATGGCAATTGAAAAATTCTTCCAAGTTCATTTTTGTGCCCACCTGAAGCAGTTGTCCAAAAAAAGTCTCTTTCTCTATTGCCTTTCTAACCTGAATGCTCAAAATAACTCGAGGTCAAATCAGTTTCACAGAACAGCAGACTGTTGGGAAGGAAATCCACTAGAGGTGCAAATGGCAAAGGGTTTTTTGTTGTCATTTTTCTTAGATCTAGAAAAACACTTGGAATAAAAAAAGAATTAAAATTAATTGATAATATAACCTCTCTTCTCCTTAATCAACTCCTTAGACTTTGAAGTTTTAATAAAGGTCAACAAAGTCCTGTGTTACTTGCAGGATGCAGCTGTACACAAGGTAACACATGTATACATTCCTCTCATGCTGGGGCTACAGAGAGGCTGGAGGGGGTTTCACAGAGGCCGCTTCGCCTGGCGTGCGTGACACGGATTGTTATTTCTATTATCATTTACTCTTCCATCTGAGGAGAACAGGCAGAACTGTCACAGCAGGAGAAAACAAGGAGGCAAGAAAAATAAATGTTCTTCTCCAGATGGCAGGAAGTTATCTTGCAAAGTTTGAAATACTATTTAGGTAGAGTGAAGAACAGAGGAGGTCTGACACCCTTCAACCAGAGCACTTGAGACTGTCATAAATTAGTTCAGTTGTGCCATAGACACCTTTATGAAAAACAGTTGAATACAAAATAGCTGGAGCTGTAGCAGGAATGATTTAAATGAATGTTTATTCAGAATTGAATCATACTGTTAATAATCTGCTGAAGATAAAATGGTATAATGTAGTATCAATTTCCCTGAAAATGCACTGGTATGACTAAGCAAAGAACTCCTACCAAGCCTTTTTAAGAAATAACCTGTTATCAGTTCATATTTAAAATAAGAGAATCAAAGAAAATTAGCTACTGGTTTCCATTTCCATCATCTTTATTAATCACTAATTTTATATCTTGAAAAGCAGTGTATTCAAATAAAAGTACTTAAACACATATGCCAAAAGAAAAAAACAAAACCAGGAGCAAATGCTTTACCACTTATGAAAAGTGGCAGTGAAATAATTTTGATACCAGTCCAGCTTTGTGACATTTTTATTCATGCAGAGAGAGTTAGAAATTAACTTGTGTAACTCTGTCCAACTATGGAAATAAAAGAAAGCTAACCAAGTGAGAACAAGCAAGAATCTGAGCTTGTTAGAGCCGGAGTCACCCAAAGCAGTAGCAGAGGCGTGGGAAAGCTGGATGGGATGGTTGGCATGGGGGGACAGGCCAGCTAGAGGCAGGGCACCTTGTGTGATTAGTTTACAGTGGATTTTGGCTTTCTCTTGCTAGTCCAAAGTTGTAAGCAAGAACAGAAACTGATGGGAAAGCTGTCAGGTTTTAATCAAGTCCTAGCCATTTGGGGCTGGTTGTTACAGGAGTTATTGTTTGGCTACTTGAATTGCTGGCAAGAGCAATCTGATTTCCTACAAGTCTTCCTTACATTAGATTGATTTCCTGGCCTCCTTATTGCAGATAATGGGATGGTTGGTTCCTAGGGTAGGTTGTTTTAGATTGTGGGTTGGAGTTCTGTTTTTATGTAGGGACTGGTCATTATCCACTTGCGTATTCAAGTCTCTCAAACCATTGTGAAAGACAAAACACACAGGACAAATAGAAAGATGGTTTAAGCTGTTACAAAAGGGAGGACATTCGTTAGTGTGAAAGGTCTCATAGAAGAGAGAGTTTCATAAAGCAAGTAAAAGAGTTGCAGGGAAGCGTGGAGCTGGGTCTCATTAGAGCTACTGGGAAAGGATGGAGATTTGACTTATCCTGGCAAATGCTAGAGCAAGTGATCATTTGCAATTAGCTCAGCGATCATTTGCAATAACATAATTCAGGGGAGGAATTTCTCAACCTTTGTTGCCTTCCAGGAGCCCAGGGATTTTCAGCATCATCATAAGTAAGCAATGGGTTGTTTGGTATAAGTCAAGCACATTGTTAGTCATAAGGACATAACAGTCGTGTCCAACTCTTTGCCACCTCATGGACTTAGCCCACCAGGCTCCTCTGTCCACGGGATTCTCCAGGCAAGGATACTGGTGTGGATTGCCGTTCCCTTTTCCAGGGGATCTTCCCGACCCAGGTCTCCTGCATTGCAGGTGGATTCATTATTGTCTGAACAGTTTCCTGTTTCCTCTCGCTACTGTCACTAGAGTAAGGGTGTATTTGAAAGTCCAATTTGTTTGTAAGTCCCACAAAGTTAGCCTAGGTAGCCAGCTAACACAATCGGCTATATAGTACCATAGTGTAATTGGTTTATAATACTTATCACACAAATAATACATGCAAAACAAACACAAAAAATGGAATATTTTAAATCTTACAGTGCAGTACCTTGAAGTGTACAGTGGTGCAGTCCCGCAGCTGGCATTCAGGAGCTGGCATCGAGTGAACAGGCAAGAGTCACTGACTGGAGCGGGGAGAGGGGGCGTGAAACGGTAGAGCTGAAGGGTCGTCAGCGATAGGAGACGGAGGGCGAGCTGCGATCTCACTCACTCCTGACCTGATGGCATAGCTTCCTTGCTGGATTCATTTCTATCTACCCTCTTGAAAGAATGATTCAGTGATGTCTGAGTAGTAGCTCTTCTTTGTCTTTTTTTCTCGTCCGGTGACATGGTAACACTGGATTGTATTCTGAATGGCTGTTGCAACCTTTGTGCACCATTGTATGTTCAGGCTGTATGCCTTAAAATTGAGCAGTGCCACCTCAAATAAAGTACACAAAGGCACAACCACTTGCAGCAGATACATACATGTAGTAGCTCTTCTTTGTCTTTTTTTCTCGTCCGGTGACATGGTAGCACTGGATTGTATTCTGAATGGCTGTTGCAAACTTTGTGCACCATTGTATGTTCAGGCTGTATGCCTTAAAATTGAGCAGTGCCACCTCAAATAAAGTACACAAAGGCACAACCACTTGCAGCAGATACATACACGTGACCGCGTACACCCAGCATGAGAACTAACTTATATGATCAGATACGCGAACACACATTCACAGCTTTGAACATTCACAACTTGAAGGTCCTTCGGTAGGAATCTTAATGTATGCTGGTTCTAGCCTGAACCAATTCCATAATGTGTTTGCGTGAGAATTCTGCAGAGAGCGCCATCGCTGCTGGCTAGAGTGACGTGGGTAGGCTTCAGGGATGTACACATCTCGACTGGACTTCGAAGGAAGGCTAGAATCTCCTTGGGCATTGCAGGTGCATAAAATGGAAGGCAGCGTGACCCATGGCATGGGTGGGGAAGCTGTCTTGGCCTTGTCAGGGCTCTGTGTAGGGAAAGTTGGCCAAGTTAACCTGGACAAGTAAAGGCGGAGATGGATCACAGAGGGACCGGGGAATCCAGATACTGTTTATCAGACAGTGAGAAGATAGTGACGATCTGGGGCAAGAGAATAACATGTCAAAGGCATTCTTTGGGTAGATCAATCTCATGGTGATGTAGAGGCTGTATTCTTAGAAAGAGACTCATGGGACAAAGATGAGGACAACTGCTATCTTTTTCTCCTCCAGTTTGCATTCCACCTTCCTCTAGTGATAGCACGCAAGATTTCTTTCTTCTTCTTTTTTTTTTTAGGGTCTTAGATCCCTGGTCAGGGATTGAACCCAAGGCCCCAGCAGTGAAAGCTCCGAGTCCTAACCTGTGGACTGCCAGGGAAGTCCCTAAAATTTTATTTTTCTTTGGATGAAGGTCCCTTCCCACAGTTTCTTATGAAGTCTAAACTGACTTCTTTTGAGGTGCCTATGGGATAAGCACATGGAGATGTCTAGGAGATAGTTTAATATATATATGAAAGTTGCTCTTTGCGACCCCATGGACTATACAGTCCACGGGATTCTCCAGGCCAGAATGCTGGAGTGGGTAGCCATTCCCTTCTCCAGAGGATCTTCCCAACGCAGGGGTTGAACCCAGGTCTCCCATATTGCAGGTGGATTCTTTATCAGCTGAACCACCAGGGAAAATTCACCTTTTCTGGCCCCCGACTTCCTCTCCTTCTATCTAGCCATGTCAGTGACCTGTGCCAGCTTCCATCAAAACATCCTGCTTAGACATTTGGGTATGTTTCTTGACTCATTTCTCTCCTTTATCTCACAAATTCAATCCACAATGAAGTCTTACCCATTTTATTTAGTAAATAAGATCTGAATCTATCCTTTGTCCTCGGTCGCAACTATAACTCTCTTAGCCTCACCTCTCATCATCTCTTGAATGGACTCTGAATAGCACACCCCCCCCCTCCTTATTCTGCATTTCTCCCTTTCCCTCTCAGTCCAACCCCTGTACTAACCTTGAGATCTTTACAAAAAATGCAAATATGTGCAAATATGACTATGTGACGGAGAAGGCGATGGCACCCCCCTCCAGTACTCTTGCCTGGAAAATCCCATGGACGGAGGAGCCTGGTAGGCTGCAGTCCATGGGATCGCGAAGAGTCAGACATGACTGAGCGATGTCACTTTCACTTTTCACTTTGATGCATTGGAGAAGGAAATGGCAACTCACTCCAGTGTTCTTGCCTGGAGAATCCCAGGGACAGGGGAGCCTGGTGGGCTGCTGTCTATGGGGTCGCACAGGGTCGGACACGACTGAAGCGACTTAGCAGCAGCAGGAGCATGGTTATGTGATTTCTTTGACTGTTTCTGTTTTCTGTTACCCTTAGAATAAAGTTTAAATTCCTTGGTGTGAATTACAAAATCTCACATGACCTAGCTCTTTTTTCTCATCATCTTGATTTCTCATTTCTAAACTTTCTCTGTTTTACTTCAGTGAGATTGGTCTTCATTTAATTCTTTTGGATAAATCACTTTTTTTTGGCTGCCTGCAATCTTTTTAAATGTGCTTTTCTTATAATGTTCTTTTCGCCTCTAGATATACTTCTATCCATATCTCCTCACTAATCTTCATTTATCCTTTAGCTATTAGCCTATGCTTTATTCCCTTCACGGGGCAAATGAGCCTGAAACTTGTGGAAGAGGTCAGGACTAGAGATATATAGGCAACATAAAAACCCAAAATAGATGAAACTTCTTCAGGACAGGTGGCTCCTTGAAGGGTATTTACCAACACTTACTAGAGTTCTTGTTGTTAAGTTGTGTCTAGCTCCTTGCAACCTCATGAAGTACAGCATGTCAGGCTTCTCTGTCCTTCACTATCTCCTGGGGTTTGCTCAAAATCATGTCCATTGAAACAGTGATGCCATCCAACCATCTCATCCTCTGTCATCCCCTTCTCCTGTTGCCCTCAATCTTTCCCAGCATCAGGGTCTTTTCTAATGAGTTGACTCTCTGCATCAGGTGGCCAAAGTATTGGAGCTTTAGCTTCAGCATCAGTCCTTCCAATGAGTATTCAGGGTGGATTGCCTTTAGGATTGACTAGTTTGATCTCCTTGCTATCTAAGGGACTCTAAAGAGTCTTTTCCATCACCACCATTTGAAAACATCAGTTTTTCAGTGCTCAGCTTTTTGTGGTCCAACTCTCACATCCATACATGACTACTGGAAAAACCATAACTTTGACTTAATGGAGAGGCAGAACAAAATGAAAAGTTGATGGTAGATAGCTAAAAGGTACTAATTGAAGAGATTCAGGATAAGCTAGCAATCAACAGAATTAGGTGTATCATTGAGGTCTATTAGGGTTAAGGTCTGAAAAACATTTTGGAGTTACTATTTAAGAATTTTTTGGTGATTTGAAAAGAGTAGTACACGTGATCCTTGAACAAGGCACGTGTTAGTGGTGTCAAAGCCATGCAGTTGAAATTCCACAAATAATTTTATAATTGACCCTCATTATCCACAGTTCCTCATCCACAAATTCAACCAACCCCAGACGGTGTAGGACTGTAATATGCATTGAAAAAAATCCACATATCAGTGGACCCATACAGTTCAAACCCATGCTGCTCAAAGGTCATCTGTGGTAGCGCAGTAGTGAGGATAAAAGTCAAGTGGTAGTGAGTCAAAGAGTAACAGAGTGGCAAGGATGTAGAGATAGCAAGGATAAAATAGTTCTTTGAGGATTAAGGATGACAAAGAACAGAAAGAGTTATTATAATTTTGGGAGGATGGAGATGGATAGGCAAGGATTTGTGTATATGTTATGAAGCAGAGGTAAAATAATAGAGCCAAGAGAATGAGAGAAGATTAATCTCTTGCTTCATGTTCATGCTTCCTCTTAGAGGTGGTATCACATACAAAGCGGCAGCATAAGGCTGCTGCTGCTGCTGCTGCTAAGTTGCGTCAGTCGTGTCCGACTCTGTGCGACCCCAAGATGGCAGCCCACCAGGCTCCCCCGTCCCCGGGATTCTCCAGGCAAGAACACTGGAGTGGGTTGCCATTTCCTTCTCCAATGCGTGAAAGTGAAAGTGAAGTCGCTCAGTCGTGTCAGACTCCTAGCGACCCCATGGCCTGCAGCCCACCAGGCTCTTCCACCCATGAGATTTTCCAGGCAAGACTGCTGGAGTGGGGTGCCATTGCCTTCTCCGAGTATTTCATGCTAACCCCCACTTATTAACATGGGACATGTTGGCCATTATTGGGCATCAGGTTTGTCAGGCTGGAGGGACCCTTCAGGAGCGTGGCATAAGACTACAGTATGGCTAATCACAGGTACTGTCTATGGTCATCTTTTATATTGGTATTGGAAGTTTCATTAATATTGATATGTGGTTGTTTATGATATTATGAACATTTTTTCATTCTGTGATTATTTTTAAGATTTGGATTTGTATTCATTAAAACAACTGAAATTAGAAAATGTCCATTTCCTTACTTAAATGCTCTCAGGTCCTTCCTACAACACAGGCTGGGCTAGGAAAGGAGAGTTTGTATATCAGACAGACTGAAAAGCACAACTGTTTTTTCCCTTTTTCCTGGAGCAAGAATTCGGTCCACAGATAGAGTAGGTTGCCTCAGGGAGTAGTGAATTCCACACTACGGGGCTTGTTCAAACTTCTGAGTCATTCAGATTGATGTGAGGCCTAGATGACTTTTAAAGGCACTTCTATCCACAATAAATTATGAATTCCATGTTTCTACATGACTACAGACCCTGAATGTGAGCTACATGCAAAGTTAAGAGTAAATAGATATGGGCTGTTAACAAAATAAGCAGTGAAGTGGAAGATTTGTTTTTGTAGACAAGCTTTGCCAAGGATAATCTTTAAGAGAACTGAGAGCTGATTCTATTAATGTTCATTGTTGCTCTTTTTAGATAGATTTCCATCTTGTGCTTAACTTACAAGTTATATTTTTAAGAAGAATAAGTAGAGAGGATGGGAACCTTGGCATGTAATATCTGTCTGGAACCTCTATAGGCGATAAAGTTTTGTATTCATGGAGAGTTCCAAAGAAATTGGCTGGGGTTCACTTTCATCCACCTCTATGTGGAAGGTCCATGTTGTCATTTTTTCCCATCATTTCCTCTTTCATCCACCCTCTCTCAGATGAGAAAACTGAATTAGAGCAGTTGGGGAGGGTCCAAGGTCATGGAAGGAATCAATGGCGAGAAATTACCATATATGTCAGGAGAGATCATCAATAACAGGATGGTCAATGGTGATTCATCCAGATCCTGTCTTGATGCTACATTTGGCCTGATGCTTAGCATTTCTGCATGCCCAACACTCTGCATTTTCCACTCAGTACAAATTGCATTACGGTGGATGCCCACATATTATTACTTGTAGAACAACTGAACACATATCAGAAATAGTAAAAGTTAAATTTATTTTATAAGGCTCATTTCTCCTGTCAAAACATCTGATCATTGCCTTTACCAATAATGAATTCCTTAATATTTTTGTTATTCAGAAAAACTATGATAAAAGCAAGGAACCATGAATTTTGGGGGGAAAAAACCATCCAACCAACCTCCAATATTTTCTAAGCTTTGTGCTTCATTAAGGATGGCAAGAGAAGGAGCCACAACAAAGAGAGACAGTCTTTCAGTGTGTTTTATGTATTTGACAGAAAAATGACCAACAGAACTATTCAACAATTTATTTCACAAATACAAATAGTGGAAAATTTTGATGAATTTGACTTAGGTTTTTGTCCAGATTCTATTTTTGCCTCCTTTTCTCAAGTAAGGATCATTTTTAATTCTTACTGTAGGCAAGTAAGTGCGCTTTAAAATGAGATCCTTGAACATAGTCAAATGTTTAATTAAATATAATATGTATCTCCCCAATGACCAAGCATGATAGAGTCAAAAGTCCTTTTTCCCACCACTGATCAAGGGGGAATTCAATGGAATTTAATTCAACAAATATTTATTGAATACCTACTCTGTTACAGATACTAGCATAGGAACCTGCCCTACATAAGTGGAAGATATAGTCACTGTCTTCAAGGACATCTGTGTTGTGGAGCAATTCACAGCCTCGTGAGACAGTATTTCTTACAACTCTTGAGTCCCAGAAATTCTTATTTTGAAAGTCATTTCTGTTTTCAAAATTGCATTAATTTGTTTATCTTGGTTGAAGGATTGCACCACTTTTTCTCTTTCAGTTTTCATAGAATAATATAAAGGATGGGATCTGAAAATGTCTTGATGAGAAACCCTGGCAGTGTTTCCCATGAATACACAGTGTCTGTGCTACACTTCAAAACTTCTTAGTGAAATGAACATTTTCCCAGTCTGCAGCCTTTCTCAACTCATTTCATATATTTGTATGCATTTTAATTGGCATCTTATTTCTGAGTTAGCACATGTCTTTTCTTATAAATAATATACAACAGATTATCAGAAGGATCAACAGGAAGACAAGAAAAAAGACTCCAAAATTAAAGTTTCTACTTACTTTCCTTGGGAATGTTGATTGTGTATTGGAGAACAAAAGAAAGAGCTTATTTATTTGTGGGAAACCAAAAAGAAAATTAAAGTTTCTAGAAAATCAAGATGGTATGTTTTTCCTACTATTATAAGAGATAATGTCAAGTAATTGACATTTTCTCTCAAGTCGCAGACATCAGTATTTCACTGTCCTGCAAATCATTTCAGTATTTTGTACCACTCTGAAGGCAAAGATAAATAATTAAATAGAGTAGGTAGTGTTTCTCAAACTTTGAGCTTACAGATCACCTGGGGGTTTTCATTAAAGCCCAAATTCTGATTCAGGGTCTGCAGTGGAAGCTGTCTTATTTTTGTTGCTTTTCAGCCACTAAGTCATATCCAGCTCCTTGCAATCCATGGACTGCAGCACGCTAGGCTTCCCTGTCCCTCACGGTCTCCAGGAGCTTGCTCCAATTCATGTCCATTGAGACAGTAATGCTATCTAACTGTCTCATCCTCTGTCATCCCCTTCTCCTGCCCACAATCTTTCCCAGCATCAGGGTCTTTTCCAATGAGTCAGTTCTTCACATCAGGTGGCCAAAGTATTGGAGCTTCAGCTTCAGCATCAGTCCTTCCAGTGAATATTCAGGACTGATTTCCTTTAGGACAGACTAGTTTGATCTTCTTGTTGTCCAAGGGACTCTCAAGAGTCTTCTCCAAGACTACAGTTCAAAAGCATCAATTCTTCAGCACTCAGCCTTCTTTATGGTGCAACTCTTATGTCTATACATGACTTATATCTGCTTTAATACTGTAACTACCAGCCACAGGTGGCTACTGAGTATTTGACATGTGGCTAGTGCCCTCCACATTGTACAATGTATGGTCAGTCTGTCAAGAACAGTCAGACGACAGACCAGTGACACTCTGTAAGATCTCTCTTATATGGGCATTCTATTTCTTTTGTTATTTTCTAAATAGTAATTCATTTTGCTCATTTGATGATATTGAATTTTCTGGTAGAAGCTTTGAAAGCACATGTTTTGTTTTTTTTTATTTTGGTAAATCTATGCAGCTCTGTCTGAGGAGAGCAAAGTTAGCTATGACCTTTTGTTAACTTTTCCATCTGAGATACCTCCAACAATGCATAAAGTCAATGGCATATTAAATTGCTCAATGAAAACAGATGTATTTCATTCACTCATGGAAAAAAATCTCTTCCTGTACCAGATATTAGCATAAGTAGATTTGATAAGAAATAAATTTATTTTATATGAGAAATATATTTATATATAAGAAATATTATATAAGAAATATAATTTATTTCATTCATTTAAAATTTAAGAATTCTTCATATCTTTTGTCTCTGTTAAAATAGGAGTGTAAATACTAAATACTTAAATACTAAAGGTATAATCGATGGGTAAATCATCTAATATGTGTATTTCTTTTAATATTTTTCTTTTTTATGGCCACACTGTGCAGCCTGTGGGATCTTAGTTCTCAGACCAGGGACTGAACCCTCACCCTTGACAGTGAAAGCATGAAGTCCTAATCACTGGACCACCATGGAATTCCCATTAATATTTACTCTGTATAAACATAAAAATCCTTCCTTTGAGTGATTTATCCTGAAAAATAAATCTTCCCTAGGAGAATAAACAAAATCTGCTAGCTTAGTGCATTAATGGGCACTGACTGAGTTGGTTGTACTTCCATAGATTTTCAAGATAATTTATTATAAGTAAATATTTACATAATATTTATCACACATCAGCCACTAGTCTAAGTGATTTCAGATAATACTTAAGCTTAACAACAATTATATTAGGTATTAGCATCTACCTCATTTATAAATAAGAAAACTGGAGCACAGATAAATGGAATTAATTTGCCAAAGGTCAGACAGATAACAAATAGAAAGCATGTTTGATAATTGCCAGAATCCATGCTCTAACTATCCGTGCCAGGCTGTGTACCAGTTCAGCGTTCGCTTGGTATGAAAGGATAGACTTTCTCACATTAGGCCCTGTATTTTAGATATATATTATAAGAATCAGTAATTCATTAGCAGTCTTTAAAAGCGGGAGGCATTGTAACCTTTTTTTTTTTTTCTGCTTTTACTTATGGTTAATCTGTTGAATTTTATATTCAATTTTGAAGAAGCTTTGGAATTTAATTTCCCAGCTCTGTCTTATAGTACTTGGGTCACTTGGGACAAAATTCTTCATTCCTAAACTTTGACTTTCTATGCTTTCATGTGGTTAATCATAGAGCCTACCTCACAATACTTTCTGTTAGAGTAAAATGAGAAATATATAATCCACAGAAAACACCTAGCCAAGAACCCTTAAAATATTTATCACTTCCCAAGAAATACAGCAAATAGAAATTTAAACAAAACTAATGTAAGTATGTGAAACTGTCAACTGAGACTAATTTCATGTAATAGAATCAAATATAAGAATTGCCTATAAATTTGATGAAATTCAAACAGCTTAATCACACTTGTATACTGTGGTGGTAGGACATTTTACTAAAACTATTTGGAAAGTAGAAAGAAATTAAATGTATAAATTGATTATTATAATAGTTTTCTAGTCCCTATGTGATTGTTTTCCATTGTATAATAAGATGTGTTAATTCTTACTTGTGTTTAATTGATATATATTTTATCAAGATTTGATGTAAAATGAGATGTGTATAAGAGACAGGGATAAAATAGTTCTTTGAGGATTAAGGATGACAAAGAACAGAAAGAGTTATTATAATTTTGGGAGGATGGAGATGGATAGGCAAGGATTTGTGTATATGTTATGAAGCAGAGGTAAAATAATAGAGCCAAGAGAATGAGAGAAGATTAATCTCTTGCTTCATGTTCATGCTTCCTCTTAGAGGTGGTATCACATACAAAGCGGCAGCATAAGGCTGCTGCTGCTGCTGCTGCTAAGTTGCGTCAGTCGTGTCCGACTCTGTGCGACCCCAAGATGGCAGCCCACCAGGCTCCCCCGTCCCCGGGATTCTCCAGGCAAGAACACTGGAGTGGGTTGCCATTTCCTTCTCCAATGCGTGAAAGTGAAAGTGAAGTCGCTCAGTCGTGTCAGACTCCTAGCGACCCCATGGCTTATATTTTATCAAGATTTGATGTAAAATGGGTTTATTATAATGCTGGTTCATCATATTCCTTTCTGAAAAATGTCTAACAAATTTGGTATCAAAATGTTGCCATAAATAATTGTCCTTACTATACAAATAATGTGGCTGAAAGATTCTTGGGGCAAATATTCCAGTTGATTGTATATTGTTAACTTTCAGTGTAAGCTTTATTTTCTTTTTTTTTTCTCTTAAAAGTTATTGGTTGGTTAGGATGGAGTATGGCTGTAAGGGAAGAGGATTTATTTTACTTTTAAAAGTATTATTTCACATTTAATTTACTTTTGGCCTTTTAAAACCTGGGAGTTTATATTTATTGCAATAATACTGCCATAACCCCAAATATTTTTAACTCTTTCTTTTTGAAATTTTCTTCATATTTTTGACACATTCCAAACAGTTTAGTAACTGTATTTACTCTTCATCTATTTGCAAATGGATTTGATTTTTAGAGAGCCCTTATGTCATTCAGAACCAAATCTATGGCATAAGATGGATGATTAAAAATTACTTATTCTTTTGATGACAAGAAAGAGAGTTGACATAAGTTGTGAGACATAATTGTAAAGATATGAGATGTTGTCAGCCACCTTGAGGCTGATAACACTAGCACCAGTGAGAGCTTACTAGGGTTCTAGTATTTTCCAGCCACTGTTTTAGGTAATTAATTAATATTATTTTGTTTAATCTTCATGGTACCTCAGTATTGCTTTTCTAGCTTTCAGCTGAAAATAATGATATTTAAGGCTTAGGTAATATTCTCAAGGTCACATAGCAAAAAGCAATACAAGGTTTAAAATTGAAGATTATGTAAATCTAAAACCCATGCTCTCTCCATGGCTTACACTGTTACGAAGTATTATCTCTCAAATGTTTGAATTACAGTATGGACAAGATCAATGGAGAAAATGCCTGATCTATCTCAGTAATAAAATTAAGGGCAGTGTTTAATTGGATGATGTATTTGTAAAAAGAGATCCCATTAAATTTAGGATAGGCTTCTTATATTCTGGCGATTTTAGAAGTTGAAGTACAAATCAACAAGTACTAATTTTATCTAATATTATGTTGAGTAGAATATTTGCTCAACTTGAAGTCATTGTATTCGATAAAAATGTAACATGCCTTTTGATGTGTGTAGTTTCTGTAATGATTAAGTTGGTAAAAAATCTTTGAAGAACTTTTGTTATTAGTTTTTTTAATATAATTTTTTATATTAAGTATAATTTATTTGGGGCTTCCCTGGTGCTCAGTGGTAAAGAATCTGCCTAATGCAGGAGATGCAAATTTGATCCCTGGACCAGGAATATCCCCTGGAGAAGGAAATGGCAACCCACTCCAGTGTTCTTGCCTGGAGAATCCCAAGGACAGAGGAACCTGGCAGGCTACAGTCCATGGAGTTGCAAAGAGCTGGACATGATTTAGTAACTAAACTATGGGCACAGTGATAGTTTCCTGTTATTTTCATGTGGTGGTGGTGTTCAGTCACTCAGTTGTGTCCAACTCTGTGACACCGTGGACTGCAGCCCGCCAGGCTTCCCTGTCCTTCACTATCTCCCGGAGTTTGCTCAAACTCATGTCCATTGAGTCAGTGATGCCATCCAACCGTCTCATCCTCTGTTGTCCCCTTCTTCTCCTGCCTTCACTCTTTCCCAGCATCAGGGTCTTTTCTAATGAATCAGTTCTTCGCATCAGGTGGCCAAAGTACTGAAGCTTCAGCTTCAGCATCAGTCCTTCCAGTGAATATTCAGGATTGATTTCCTTTAGGATTGACTAGTTTGATCTTCTTGCAGTCCAAAGGACTCTTAAAAGTCTTCTCCAACACCATATGAAGTGAAGTGAGGTGAAGTCGCTCAGTCGTGTCCGACTCTTTGCGACCCCATGGACTGTAGCCTACCAGGCTCCTCTGTCCATGGGATTTTCCAGGCAATAGTCCTGGAGTGGATTGCCATTTCCTTCTCCAGGGGACCTTCCCAACCCAGGGATCGAACCCAGGTCTCCCGCATTGTAGACAGACACTTTACCATCTGAGCCACCAGGGAAGTATGTACACATATATACACTTACGTATATGTAAGAACCTCAGGTTCGATCCCTGGGTTGGGAAGATCCCCATTCTTGCCTGGAAAATCCCATGGGCAGAGAAACCTGGTGGGTTACAGTCCATAGTGTTGCAGAGTCAGACACAACATGACTGAAGTAAGTTATCACACAAACATATGCATAAATATAAATATATATATCCAGTATATTCTTTTTCAGATTCTTTCCCCTTTATAGGTCCTTGTTGGTTATCTATTTTATATATGGTAGTGTGTATATGTTAAGCTCATATTCTTAACTCACTGCCCCCTTTCCCCTTTGGTAACCATAAGTTTGTTTTCTGTGTCTGTGTGTCTATTTCTCTTTTGAATATAAGTTCATTTACATCTTTTTTGGAGAAGACTCTTGAGAGTCCCTTGGACTGCAAGGAGATCCAACCAGTCCATTCTAAAGGAGATCAGTCCTGGGTGTTCTTTGGAAGGACTGATGCTAATGCTGAAACTCCAATACTTTGGCTACCTCATGCGAAGTGTTGACTCATTGGAAAAGGCTCTGGTTTTGGGAGGGATTGGGGGCAGGAGGAGAATGGGACAACAGAGGATGAGATGGCTGGATGGCATCACCGACTTGATGGATGTGAGTCTGAGTGAACTCTGGGAGTTGGTGATGGACAGGGAGGCCTGGCATGCTGCAATTCATGGGGTCACAAAGAGTCAGACACGACTGAGCAACTAAACTGAACTGACTGATATCTTTTTAAAAAAATTCCACATGAAAACTGTATCATATGATATTTGTCATTGGCTGGCTTACTTCACTTTAGTATGATTAGCTCTAGGTCCATCCATGTTGCTGCAATGGAATTAATTAATTTTAATTCAACTCTCCAAGTAGGCCATAGGATCTGTCTACCTACTATTCAAGAAAGGGCCAACTCTTTCTAAATTGTGCAAAGCCTTTCATAGTTATACCTGTCAGTTCATAAGAGGGGAACAGGTGGGTGGGAAAATTGACGTGGTTCATCTAAGTGGTATTCTGTCTAGACTTGTATGTGGAGAACTTCCTTCTATATGCAAACCTAAGATCATTGTTATCCTCTAGGACTATACATCTGACTTCTGGATTTAATTTGCCAAGTCAGAAGAGATAATGGATATTAAATAGGCAACTCACAGCATCTCCCACACTTTTGTAAGGTATATATTGAATTGGCCCCATAGTTCATTTGAGTGTAATATGAGGTGAGGTGAAGTCGCTCAGTCGTGTCCGACTCTTTGCGACCCCGTGGACTGTAACCTACTAGGCTTCTCCGCCCATGGGATTCTCCAGGCAAGAATACTGGAGTGGATTGCCATTTCCTTCTCCAGGGGATCTTCCCGACCCAGGAATCGAACCCAGGTCTCCCGCATCAGAGGCAGACGCTTTAACCTCTGAGCCACCAGGGAATGAAAAACCCAAATGAACTTTTTGGCCAACCCAGTACATTACCTACTCATACCCACAGTCATGAGTGATACCCACTTGTTCCTTGTTTATGCTGAAAAAGCATTGCCATTTTTCTGTTTCTGTTAACTCTCAGAATATCTGGCCAACTCTAAGGGCTTAATAATTTCTTGCTCATGGAATGCAGATTTGAACCTCAAAAAATTTTCATGTATTCTTCCCAAACCAGCTTCAAAAAATAAACTCAAATGGGAGTTGAAAGAAAAAGAGCAGCAGAAAGAAAGGAGAATGAGAGAAAATTGGGAGAAGAAACAGTTTCTTAAGTTGCTCGCCATCCTGAAATGAAAGAAATTAAATCCGGGGCTAAAGGAATCTAATCTTGGTCAGGGTGAGAACTTTGACCTGCAGCCCTGTTCTTGCCATGACCGGGGAAACCGCAGTGCATCTTTGCCCATACTCTTTTCTGCACCGAGGCGCCTGATGACACCTCCAGACATGCTTGGTGTTGGGATGGGCACAGGTGAGCACCGTGGCCCACAGCAGGATCCTTTTGGAAGCTTCATTCTGGAAGCATGCACGAGATGTGAAGCTTGGGGGGTAGTCATAGCTTCTGTAACGAGGAAGTGTACCGGTAAGACCATTTTGTGTTTCCTTCCTCCCCAGTACAAAACATTTTCTGTATCCCTCTAATTTGTGGGATACCATTTAGGGAAGATGTGTTTACTGTAGGACCCCTTAGAAAAGATTCGTTTCTAGTTGGAACTAGAATGAATATCCACAGGGCAAACTGTTTTGGCCATACAGATCAAATTTTCTTCCCCTGTGTTTTCTTGCTTTCTCTCGAATGGTAATCAAGGTGCTGTATAATCCACCGGAGGGTTTGAAAGGATGAGATGGCCCGTGACAGGGTGGCCAAGAAAAGTGTTTGTGTTTGTGCATCGTCAGATCTGGGCTGCTGCCAGCGATCCAGGAGAGGGCGGGAGCCTGGCCTGGCTGGTCCCAGGGCTGCTCTACCCCAGTTCCAATAGCCACTAAGCCCACTGGAGTATGAATAGCAATATGACAAGCCTCCATTCAGTTTATAGTGTTTTCAGGGCAGGCTGTGGCAGTAAGTGATTGATCTAAGGTAGAACTACCTAATGAGCCCTGTTGCTGCTAAGTCGCTCCAGTCGTGTGACTCTGTGCGACCCCAGAGACGGCAGCTCACCAGGCTCCCCCGTCCCTGGGATTCTCCAGGCAAGAACACTGGAGTGGGTTGCCATTTCCTTCTCCAATGCATGAAAGTGAAAAGTGAAAGTGAAGTCACTCAGTCGTGTCTGACTCTTAGCGACCCCATGGACTGCAGCCCACCAGGCTCCTCCGTCCATGGGATTTTCCAGGCAAGAGTGCTGGAGTGGGGGGCCATCGCCTTCTGCACCTAATGAGCCCAACCAGCCCCAATGTACAGACCAATTTAAAGCCAGTGTTTACAAATCGCAAAATACTTGGAGACAAAATCAAGAAAGATTGATTCTTTGGTTATAAATCTCATTCGTTCATAGATGCTAAATGTATGGATTTTTAAATAGCCATATGGCTTAAACAAAATAAAACAAGGAAATCCTCTCCAAGCAGATCACAGAGAGGAGAACCTCCTCAGCTTGAATTATCCTCCTGAGGGCTCGATCAGATTGTAAGTTTCCAAGTCTATTGTTTTTCGATTGCAGCCTTTTCCTGCAGACTTCTATTTGAAATATTTATGCTATTGCTCTAGGGGTTTCTTTAATGGCATTTCCACAATGAAAAGTGGGGAGTGAATGCTGCAGATGGTGTCTGTGTTTTGAGCTGTGGTTTCTGAACAAAACCAGCTAATTCACTCTGTGCTCTCCCTGCCTGGAGAAGTCCACCTTCTCTCATTACTGGCTATGGCTAAGCACTGCTGCTGCTGCTAAGTAGCTTCAGTTGTGTCTGACTCTGTGCAACCCCATAGATGGCAGCCCATTAGGCTCTGCCGTCCCTGGGATTCTCCAGGCAAGTACACTGGAGTGGGTTGCCATTTCCTTCTCCAATGCATGAAAGTGAAAAGTGAAAGGGAAGTCGCTCAGTCGTGTCCGACTCTTAGCGACCCCATGGACTGCAGCCCACCAGGCTCCTCCTTCCATGGGATTTTCTAGGCAAGAGTGCTGGAATGGGTTGCCATTGCTGTGGTCTAACAAGACTTGTTCCACTTGCAGGGCTGCTGGGTAAAGAGTTCCCATTAAGCCATGGGACAGAAAAAGGAAAAGTTAGTTATTGCTGAATTACAGCTAAGTTTCTGGAACAGAAAACATAGTTGCCCTCGAGTTAAGAGACCTTAGAATTTCAAGGCTGGGGAAAAAAACCATGAAATACACAAAATCACAAAATTGTCTCTTGAAAGAGAATCATATCAAGAGCTTGGGAGCAATTTGCATAATGAAAAAATATTCATGGTCCTGGGATACCAAAACTCAAGGGTAAAAGAATTGTTCACCTTGATTAGGCAGAATTATCCCAGTAATTGTATTCTATTGTACCTTTCCTAGGTCAGCTGCTAACCAGAGGCCACATTGAACATTTATATTCTAAAGTTAAAACAAACAGTTGATAGGAACATTAGACTGCTGCTCTCTAGAAATGTCTGTTGCCTCTTTGGAATGATGACTTTTTCTAGATTTTCCTTAGTATGAGCTTCCTATAGGCATTTTTAGTTAGTGTTAGTCGGTCAGTTGTGTCTGACTCTTTTTGACCCCCATGGACTGTAGCCTGCCAGGCTCCTCTGTCATAGAATTCTCTAGGCAAGAACACCGAAGTGTTCTCCAGGGGATCTTCTTTACCCAGGGATAGAACCCAGGTCTCCTGCATTGCAGGCCGTTTCTTTACTGCCTGAGCCACCAGGGAAGCCTTCTTGTAGGAATGGAACAAGTCTTCTTGAGGTTTTAGCCTTCAAGTTTCTCACATTATTGGCTTTTAGGTGCTAAGCCTGTTCTAGACATTGAACACAGCAGTTAGCAAAAAAGACAACTATCCTTGTTCTCGGAGAAGGCAATGGCACCCCACTCCAGTACTCTTGCCTGGAAAATCCCATGGACAGAGGAGCCTGGTAGGCTGCAGTCCATGGGGTCGCTAAGAGACAGACACGACTGAGAGACTTCCCTTTCACTTTTCCCTTTCTTGCTTTGGAGAAGGAAATGGCAACCCACTCCAGTGTTCTTGCCTGGAGAATCCCAGGGACAGGGGAGCCTGGTGGGCTGCCGTCTATGGGGTCACACAGAGTCGGACACGACTGAAGCGACTTAGCAGCAGCAGCAGCATCCTTGTCCTATGTATCATTTATTCCAGTGGCACAAGAGAGATCAGAAACAAAATCAACAATAATGTGATGTTTTAGGAGGTAAAGTGTCCCAGATTACAAATTACAGAAAGAAAAAGGAAGAAATATCAGGATGGTAGAAATGTAACTGCAGTAGTTTATTTTTTTAACTTTTTATTTTGTATTAGGGCACAGCTGATTAACAAACAATGTTGTGATAGTTTCAGGTGAGCAGCAAGGGACTCAGCCACACCCATACGTGTATCCCTTCTCCCCCGACTCCCCTCCCATCCAGGCTGCCCCGGAGCATGGAGCAGACTTCCCTGTGCTCTACAGTAGGTCCTTGCTAGCTATTGATTTTAAATATAGCACGTTCATCCCAAACTCCTTAACTATCCCTTCGCTCTTTCCACGCCCCCACCCGGCAAGCATGAGTAACTGCAGTATTCTAAAAGGTGCTCCATAAAGGCCTCCCTGAGAAGGCGACATTGGAATAAAGACTTGAAAGAAGGGAGGGCGTGTGATCCATGAGGGAGGGCAGACTATTGCTGGGACAGGGTGTACCAATGGCCACGGCCGTTGGGTGGAAGCTTGCCCGATGCATTGAAGGAACAGCAAGGACCCCAGTGTCACTGGAGTTGGGTTGGGGGGAGAGCGGGAGGAGGGGTCGCGGGGAAGAAGAGGGCAGAGTCTGTGGACCACTGTAAGGTCTTTAGTCTGCATTCTCAATGAGAAGCCACTGGGAGACTTTGCATACAGGGAAGGCAGGATACGTTTTTATTTTAAGGAGGCCACCCGGATTGTGAGAGTCAACTGAAAGCAGGCGAGAAGGAAAGCAAGGAGCCCGCCTGGGAGCCCATGGTAACGCGACAGGTGAGAGGAGGTTATGGTTTGGAACACAATGAGAAATTGTCAAATGTGGATATATTTAAGAAAATGGCCTGCTGCTTGAATGTTGGGGATCGTTAAGAAGAGGCAAAGATGAATCCAAAGTTTGGGGCTTGATAACTGCACAGAAGTGTGTGTGTGTGTGTGTGTGATGTAATTGCCAAAACAGAGAGGAGAAACTCAGGTAGATCAGGTTTGTCAGAGAACCAGGAAAATGTCTCACATATGTTCAGTTTGAAATTAGACTTTCAGTTGAAGTTGTTTAAGAGGAACTTGGGTGTCATAAATATGGGATTCAAGAGAGAAATCAGTGCTGGAAATACAAATTTGAGGTACAATTTTATGCCTCAGTAAAGGATCATTTTAAAAAGTGGACTTTTGCCCTCAACTGAGTAATGGATTTGAACAGATTTTCCTCTTCGGGAAAGCAAATCTGCTCCGCCCGTTATTCATGCTTTCAATCATCAGACAGTTGCTGAGCATCGCATGGACCTGGTAGTGTATGTGCATTGATTGAAGCAGCAGATTTCATCTGTGCTCCCACAGGGTTCGTGGCAAGAAAGGAGGGAGATGAGACAGAGGACCACAGTGCTTTGTTTCAAGTACATGTTATGGGCAGTAAAATGTCTCATGGTAGCAGAGAGAGTGGGGGAACCTCACACAGCTAATGAGTCAGAAAAATCTTCTTGGAAGAAATTAGATATTGAGGTCTTAAGGAAATGTAAACACAGAGGTGAAAACTACTCTAGGCAAAACAACCTATGGAGGGGCTTAGAGTAGAGAGAGAGCCCAATGTATTAATCTTTGTCAATGGTCAGAGTTTCATTTGCTTGGACATAGAGTGCAAGCTTGAAGTAGGGTAAGGTAAGGAGGGCTGGAAACGTAGAGGGCCTTCTTGCATGGTCGTGTGCTGGTTAGTCCCATACTCACAATTTATCCTCCACCTCTTCCCCTGTGCTCACCGTAAGTTTGTTTTCTATATCTGTGAGTCTCTTTCTGTTTTGTAAATAAGTTCATTTGTACTATATTTTAGATTCCACATATAAGTGATATCATATGATATTTGTCCTTATCTGACTTCGTATGATAATCTCTGGGTCCATCTATCTTGCCACCAATGGCATTATTTTATTCTTTTTTAATGGCTGAGTAATGTTCCATTGTGTGTATATATACATCTTCCTTATCCATTCATCTGCTGATGGACACTTAGGTTGCTCCCATGTCTTGACTATTGTAAATCGTGCTGCTGTGAATATTAGAGTGCATGTATTTTTTTTTTAATTAGAGCTTTCTTCTTTGCCAGATGTATGCCCAGGAGTGGGATTATATGATCATGTGGTAACTCTATTTTTAGTTTTTGAAGGAACCTCCATACTGTTTTCCATAGTGGCTGAACCAGTTTACATCCCACCCACAAAGTAGGAGGTTTCCCTTTTCTCCACACCCTCTCCAGCCTGAATTATTTGTAAACTTTTTGATGATGGTCATTCTGACCGGTGTGACATGCTACCTCAGTGTAGTTTTGATTTTCATTTCTCTAAATATTTGCAGTGGTGAGCATCTTTCCATGTGTCTATTGGCCATCCATGTGTCTTTGGAGAAGTGTCTATTTAGGTCTTCTGTTCATTTTCTTGATTGTTTGTTGTTGTTGTTGTTATTGAGTTGCATGAGCTACTTGTATACTGTGGAAATTAAGCCCTTGTCAGTCCATTCATTTGCCAATATCTTCTCCCAGTCTGTTGGTTGACATATTGTTGTGTTTATAATTTCCTTTGCAGTGCAAAATCTTATACATTTGATTAGGTCCCATTTGTTTATTTTTCCTTTTATTTTTATTGCCATGGGAGACTTGACTTAAGAAAACATTGCTATGATTTATGTCAGAGAAACTTCTGCCTATGTTCTTTTCTAGGAGTTATATGCTGTAATGACTTATACTTAAGTCTTTAAATCATTTTGAGGTTATTTTTGTGTATGGTGTGAGGGTGTGTTCTAACTTCACTGACTTACATGCAGCTGTCCAGCTTTCCCAGCACTGCTTGCTGCGGAGACTGTGTTTTCTCCATTGTACATTTTTGCCTCCTTTATTGAAGATTAACTGACTCTAGGTGTGTGGGTTTATTTCTAGCCTCTCTGTTCTGGCTCCACTGATCTGTGTGTCTGTTTATGGCCAGTATCATGCTGTTTTGATCACTGCAGCTTTGTAGTGTTTTCTGGATTCTGGGAGGACCACCCTCTAACTCTATTCTTTTTTCTTCAGAATTGCTTGGAAATTCTGGGTTATTTGTGGCTCCAACTTTAGGGTTATTTGTTCTATTTCTGGAGGGGCTTTTTAAGGAGTTTGGACTTTATGCTAAGAGCAAAAATAAAAAAATGATTAAAACTTCAAAGCAACAGATGTTTGTTTTATCCAGTCAAGGTCCAATAATTTGTGATTTTTTTTTCTCACTGAAATTGGGTCCACCATGTTTCTCATTCTGAAGTGCCTTTTGCATCTGATCAGTAGTGATTTACTTTATGTTCCTTGATATGCTTATTTATTTTTATTAAGGCATCTGGTTGTTTCACTCAGCAGCTAATCTTTTGTTCAGGTTTTGATGCACGTGCAGAGATAATTCCGAATATCTGAAAAGGCCAAACTCATGTTTGTTCAGATTGCTGAGAAATCAGTCCTTGATTCTTTCAGACGGTTGTGAATCTTAAAAAAAGGAGCTAAGAATTAAATGGTAGAGATACAGGTGAGGTACATGATGCGCATCATTATGTTTGAGGATGTGCATCATCAAACATCTGCAAATGAAGTTTGAAAATGAAACAGGGTTCAAACATTTCCGAAAGTCTAGTTCTCCATCAGCGGTTCATAGCAGTTCTCGGAACACACAGCCAGATTTGAGTGTTCAGTAACTTAACGACCGTTCATGGCACCACAGTAGATCTCTGCCAGAAACGTGTTGAATGGAGTCACTTGAGAGACCAAAAGGGGAATGGGGGAGATGACACGACACGGCAAAAAGTCCTGAGAATAGACAGATACAGACATTATCGCCACGTTTCTTGTATAGAAAGGGAAGATGAGAAGGGAGGTCACCAGACAGCCTTTAGTCTCAAGTCAAGACAGTGAAATGCGCTCTCAAAAGGATCCTGGTCCCACAAGAGAGGTGGCCAAGGTGAAGTTAAATAGTTCATACTATTTTTCAAAGCAAATTTAGCAGGATCCCTTCATACTCAGCCACATGCTTAGACAAATGCCACACACAGTAACAAGCTACTGATGTCCTGCTAGAGAACTGAAATGTTTCAGGTAATTCACAGGTAGTGAAACTTAGTGAATAAAATTTTATTCTTCCTGAATTCAGTTAGAGTATCATTGTAAGGTCAAAACCAGCTGTGAGTGAAAAATGGCATAATCTCACTTAACCTGAGAGTGAGATTCCTTCCCAATATTAAAGACAGTAAATATATCAACATGCAAATTTTAGGCTATAACATTAAATGGATAAATGATATTACAGAGCAATTAAGCAATTCACTTTTTCAGTGTAGGGTACTTGTTCTGTCTTCTCTATTTTAATGCCCCATCTTTATATTAGTTTCCATTTTGTAGTTCAACAACTGGTCTCAAGAGAGTTTCGGGGGAATTTAAGGAAGTAACAGGCTAAAGGGATATATCCCTTCTGTGGGTATGAATGGTCTGAAATTTATAATTTCCCCCTGAGAATTGTGAAGTTTCTTAAGGCCAGAGAGTCCAAAAATACCCATTTATCTAAGAGGTTCAAAAAAGCTAAATAGGAAGGAAAGTGAAAGTTGCTCAGTAGTGTCCGACTCTTTGTGACCCCAAGGACTATACCCCAAGAATTCCATGGAATTCTCCAGGCCAGAATACTCTAGTGGGTAGCCTTTCCCTTCTCTAGAGGATCTTCCCAATCGAGGGATCGAATCAGGTCTCCCACATTGCAGGCGGCTTCTTTACTACCTGAGCTACTAGGGAAGCCCAGGAATACTGGAGTGGGTAGCCTATCTCTAATCCGGTGGATCTTCCTGGCTCAGAAATTGAACTGGGGTCTCTTGCATTGCAAGTGGCTTCTTTACCACCTGAACTATCACATAATCCCAAATAGGAAGAAAGTGGCACATAAAATTTCTGCAGCCTTATATCTTTTCAGGTCTCCCACATTGCAGGCGGCTTCTTTACTACCTGAGGCTACTAGGGAAGCCCAGGAATACTGGAGTAGGTAGCCTATCTCTAATCCGGTGGATCTTCCTGGCTCAGAAATTGAACTGGGGTCTCTTGCATTGCAGGCGGCTTCTTTACCACCTGAACTATCACATAATCCCAAATAGGAAGAAAGTGGCACATAAAATTTCTGCAGCCTTATATCTTAAGCAAAATGTTGTGTTTGTGTGTATTTTTACTCTTTAGGTTCCCAAACTAGCAAAGGAGGACTGGGAAAGAGTCAACTCAGCCATAGGAAAAAGGGCTAATATCAGACGAATTCTCACTTTCTTTTGTGATGGAGTGACCAGGTTTGTGGATGGAAAAAGCAACAGACATAATATATCTTCCCTTCAGGAAGGCTTTACTTTGCTCTCCAAGATATGCTCATAAACAAGCCAGAAACACACACACAGACACACACACACACACATCGTGGGTTATTTATGTCAGATGTCAGATGTGTGGAGATCCAGGAGACTGTTTATCAATGTTTCAGAGTCAGCACACCAGACCCCATTGAGAAGCTCAGTTCTCTAAGCTTGGATGAGGCTCAAAATGTACAATAGTGGCACCTCACAATCTCTTAGAATTCAGGATGATTTGCAGATGACTTAGCACATGATTGACTGGAACTCAATGGATGAACATTGGGTAGAATAAATTCCATTATTTTTGAATTAATAGCTTTACAAAGCTGGAGGGAAAATAGTTATTTTAGGGATGAAAATGGAGAGGAATCTAGGTTATTCATGAGTTGAATTATTACCCTATAAGATAAGTTGAAATCCTAAATGTTCATAGCTATGAATGTGACTTACTTGGATATAGCCTTTGCAGATATAATCCAGGTAAGATATGTCAGTAGAGTGGGCCCTAATCTGTTGTCTTTACAAGAAGAGGAAATGGCATGTGAAGACAGAGGTACACAGGGAGAAAGTCATGAATGGTCACAGAGGGAGTGATCGGAGTGACGTAGCTGCAAGTCGAGGAAAGTCAAGGATTGTTGGCTACCACCAGAAGGAAGCTAGGGTGAGAAAAGGAAGGATTCTACCCAGAGTTTCTGATGGAGCGTGGCCCTGCCAACACCTTGCTTTCAGACTTCTGTCCTCCAGAGTCATTGGAGCATAATTTCTACTGTGTTTTTTTTTGTTCGTTTTCTTTTTTAGCTGCCTCTAGTCTTAATTGCTGCATGTGGGATCTTCACTGCATCATATGGGATCTTTCACTGCAGTGCACAGACACTCTAGTTGTGGGGTGCCAGCTCTGTACTTGTGGCTTGTAGCCTCAGTTATGTGCGTGTGTGATTTGAGTTCCCCAGGCAGGGATCAAACCTGAGTCCCCTGTGTTGCAAGGTGGATTCTTAACCACTGGACCAGGGAAGGCCTGATTTCTGTCGGTTTCAGTGACTCAGCATGTGGAACTTTGTTATAGCAGTTTGAAGAGATTAAGACAATGACAAACAGCACGTGTTCTGCAAAAGAAATTTGTGTCTCTGAGGGCACTAAGGCACCGTTTAAACAGCAGGGGTCTAGGGGTGAATCCAGGAGGCCGTTACTGTGACAGTGGGCACCTGCTTTCACTCGTATGAGTCTGAGTTTGCTGAACTTTATAAAGAAGAGATGCTGGTGTAGAATGAAATTTGATTGGACTTTCCTAAGTAATATTCTGCCAGGTATATCTTTTCTCATAAAAAATAAATTTTACAAAATTTTGCTTAGCACTTTAGGGAGCTCACAGACCTCTCTTAGCTCAGCACATGGTCCCCTGTTTAGATCTGTTTTAAACAATGCCAGGTGGCGCTAATGGTAAAGAACCTGCCTGCCAATGCAGGAGACATAAGAGATGTGGGTTCAGTCCCTGGGTTGGGAAGATCCCCCGGAGGAGGACATGGCAACCCAGTCCAGCCTGGGGGGCTACAGGCAATTGGGTTGCAGAGTCTGACACCACTGGAGGAACTTAGCACACGACACCTCTCTAAAACCAAGCCAGTTGATGAAGCTATGCTCCATATGTTCATCATGGCAGTAAAGATAGTTTCAATCAGCCAGGGCCAGAGGTTTGAAGAAGACAGCATCCTAAATGTACTTGATCTTCTGTTCTCCGCCAGAAGAGAACTCCCAGGGGTGACTCATTCTCCAAGTTCATGCTGAAGGTCTGTCTCCATCACAGACCTTCTCCTCCTCTTTCATCATCTTCTCCCCAATCGCTCTTATCAGAGCTTCATGACATAACAAGCAATTGCTTGTATCTTCACTGATTAATGTTTTCCACACCTTTACACATAGATTATAAAATACTGCTCCTGGCTTGGAAGGGATGAAAAAAAAAATGGTGAGGAATCCTTGTCACCATAGCCATCCGCCATGAGAAGCACTGCTGAGGATTTTTTTTTTTAATGAATTCATTTATTTGATTACACTGTGTCTTAGTTGCAGCATGCGGGAATTTTTGTTGTGACATGTGAACTTTTAGTTGCAGCATATGGGATCTAGTTCCCAGGGATGGAACCTGGGCCCCCTGCACTGGGAATACCAAATTTTAGCCACTGTACCACCAGGGAAGTCCCCACTGCTGAAGATTTTAATTCCAGCACCAGTTTTCCTAAATGTCACGCCTGGGAATTGCTTGTCAGCGTTTCCTTTTATACTCTGGAATGAGAAGTCAAGTGCAGAGAGAGGGACTGAGAAAAGAACGGAGGGGAAGAAAGAGTGACCGTGTCTATCATAATCAGTTATAACCTGTTTCCTCCAAAACAATAAGAAGACACGTGGTACAGCTTTACTGGGGAAGCTGGAAGGCTGTGTAAGTCAAGGCTTCACCATTGTTGGTTTAACATTTTAAAATAGGTTTCTGGATGGACATCACACATGAGCTTTAACAAGAGACTTGGTAACTATCCCCGAGGACAACGAGGGCACAGGCCTCTCCCCTGAAGTCCTTTCAAACCACCCCTACATAAGAAAAATCATGATACCTTTGAAAGTCACAAAGCAAAAACAGAAGTCTCTAAGACCGAGCAGATAATTCCATGGAGGCCTATTCACGACACCTTCTTCAGTTACAGTCAATTTTCTTCCACACAGTGTTTATTCCTTTCTCAGATATTTATAGTCCTCATACCAAAAGTCCATTGAACATCAACCGATGATAAAGTAACATAAAGCAGATTTATATATTCAGCTTGTCTAATACTCTATTGGGAAGAGAAGACATTGCTCAATCTAATAGCCTCCTTTCTTAAGAGAGATTCATTTTAAAATGTTGTCTTATAAATACAAAATGGGTTGAAACTCGTGTGCTCTAAATATTTTAAGGGATTTATGTTTGCATTAACTGTCCTTTTAATCAAACTTCAGTACATTACAAACACTGCAGACATTTCAAGGAGAAAAATACTACTTGCTGTTTTGAAGTTAAAAGTTTCCTAGTAGAAAGGAAATCCTAAAAGTTCTAAAAGATGATACTAGAAACATATTGTCAGACTCATTATTATATATAGAAGATGTTCCCATATTAATCATTGGTTTGAATTTTTTTAAGAAACTTCTTGGACACTTTATGAAAATGTCCCAAAGATTTATGTCTGCATTATTGTAGTGTTAAAAATATGTAATATTGACTTCCCCTGGCAGGCCAGTGCTTAAGCTTTCAAGGCATGTGTGTGTGCTAAGTCACTTCAGTTGTGTCCGACTCTTTGTGACCCTATGGGCTATAGCCCACCAGGATTCCTCTGTCCATGGGATTCTCCAGGCAAGAATACTGGAGTGGGTTGCCATTTCCTTCTCCAGGGGATTTTCCTGACCTGCCTCATGGGCACGGGTTCGATCCCTGGTTGTGGAACTAAGATCCTGCATGCTATGTGGCCAAAAAAAATTTTTTTTAAAGAAAGAAAAACTTACTAAGATGTATGTAATAGCTTTACCTCCTCCATCTTTATACACACACATTTCCGTTTTCATTTAGTACATTTCAGTTTCTAAATGGACACTAATATTTCCGTGTTTTTAAGGCTGTGCCTTCAAGGACTAGAGCATCTGGATGTCACTGAAGCTGATCTTGCTGTGTTGGCTATGCTGTCTCACTGGAGCAGCACTTTCTTACATTCACGGCATTTGCCCTTCTACCTGGAAACCCAATCTTCTATATTCCCGACAGAACATAATCCTCAACCCTGACCCATTTTCTCTCTCTTTTTTCACCCCTAGACTTACTGAAGGAATAGATCCAACGTCTGTCTCCATCTTCCACAGCATCCTTACCCTCTTCAGCCTTTACAGTCTGACCCCAGCCCCCAAGCACTGCTTGAAATCGCTTTCTTTCAAGTCCACAGTGACAAAACTATATTCATGACTTTTCATTAATCTTCTTAGTTGACTTTCTCAAATCATTGTCATGGAGAAACAAATTTGGAAAAACCTTTTGTATTACTTGATGTGGTGTTTGCAAAAATTTTTGAGCCGTGAAACTTTCTTACATAACGTCTTATTCAGAAGCCCAATAAAGATAACGGGGCTGATTTGATTGAACTGAGATGGGACTTGGCTATAGAGTGTTAATTAGAAATACCATTTAGATACAGTTTTTAAAAAATCCTTACTTGGAAAGGCTTGAAAAATACAGGTTTTTTTAGCTTTATTAAGGTACAGTTGACAGATAAATTTGTAATTATTTAAAGTGTACAATGTGATAGTCTAATATTCATATATACTGTGAAAGGATCCCCCTTGCCATCTGGTTGGTTAATGCATCCATCGTCTCACATATTTTTCTTCTCTTTCTCCTCCTCCTCCTCCTTTGGGTGAGAATATTTAGGTTCTACTCTCAGAAAATTTCCATTCTACAATACAGTGTTATCAACTATAGTCACCATGTTATACCTTAGAGCCCACCTTGTTCATCTTGTCACTGAAAAGTTTGTGCCTTTTTACCAACCCTATGTCCCCCAGACCACCCAGGCCCTGAGAGCCGCTTCTCTACTCTCTGTTTCCATGTACCCCAATTTGTTGTTATTGTTGTTGTTTTTAGATTCACATGTAAATGAGAATCTGTGGAATTTGACTTGGTCTGGCTTATTTCACTTAGCCTAGTGACTTCTAGGTTCAAACAGGTGGCATAAGACAGGATGAGTACCTTCCTTTTTCAGGCGAGTGTATGCTCCTCGGCTCTTTGTCTCGTCACAACAAAGATGGGGAGTGACAGACATTAAAGCCCCCTCGGCGCGTCACAGCTCTCGGGTCTTGGACAGACCGTGTTATAGCTCTTAGACAAATCAGCGTTACAGCTCAGTGTTACAGCTCTATTTTATTTAGAAGATAGCAGGAAAATCCATCTTCGAGGCGTGAGGGCACGTTGATCCAAAGACGGGAAGGGAAGAGTGCCCCATCGCATGGGGGGGAGAGAGAGAGAGAAGGAGCCCTTTGGCTCCTCTTTTTATAAGCTTTTTCCTTCTCCCTGGGCCTGCCTTATGCAAATTGGGCTTAGTCAGGAGTGCTGTTCTACCTGAAGTCCTCACTCCGGTCCTTGGACCTTCCTTTGACCTTCCTCTGTTCTATTTTCTCAGGCTTTTCCCTTCCTTGTCTTTTAGCCACCGCCCTTTTTTACTCCTTTTCCCTATTCTACCTAACATTTCTAAGCCTGAATAATATAGCATGATATATATAAATCAAATATAAATGATATACATAAAATATACAGTTTTTGAAAACAGAAAAATCAATTTTATTGACAAGATAGGGCCACCGCGGGCTACTTCACAAATACAAATCAAACAGTCCCAAGATGAGAGCATGAAACTGAAGCAGTTTAATATTCTTCTCCTCTTCATCCTCTCCCTAAGGGCTATCTGATCCAACATTCTCATTATCCTTTTCAAGAGCAGTCATGTCTTCATGGGCCTCATATCTGTCTGTCTGTCTATCCATCCATCTATCCATTATCTATCCATTCACCTATCCATCTATCTACCTAACATTTTCTTGACACTTCCATCAACTGATGAACACAGGTTATTTCTATACCTTGGCTATTGTTAATAGTACTGCAGTGAAGATGGAAGTGCAGGTAACTCTATGATATATACCCAAAAGCAGGATTGCCGGATAATATGGTAATTCTATTTTTAACTTATTAAGGAATCTCCATACTGTTTTCCATAATGATTATACAAGTTTGCCTTTCTACCAACAAGTGTACTAGAGTTCCCTTTTCTCTACATCCTTACCAGCATTTATTCTCTCTCTTATTTTGACAGTAGTCATCTAACAGGTGTGAGGTGCTATATCATTGTGGTTTTAATTTGCAGTTCCCTGATGATTAGTAATGTTGAGCACCTTTTCATGTACATGTTGGCCATGACATGCCTTTAGAAGAGTGTTTGGGTTCTTAGGCCATTATTTAATTGGATTATATGTGGTTTTTTGCAATTAAGTTATACAAATTATTTGTATGTTTTGTTATTAAACCCTTCTCTGATATGTGCTTTTGCAAATACTTGCTCCCATTCCACAGGGTGCCTTTTTGTTTTGTTGATGGTTTCCTTTGAATAGATGTTTAGTTTTTTAAAAAAAGTTTGCTCTTCTTGCCTTTGCTTTTGTTGTCAAAATCAAAGCATTATTGCCAAACCAATGTCAAAGAACTTACTGCTCATATTTTCTTCAACGAGTGTTAAAACTTCAGGCCTCTTGATGAAAGTAATAGAGGAGAGTGAAAAAGTTGGCTTAAAACTCAACATTCAGAAAACTAAGATCATGGCATCTGCTCCCATCACTTCATGGGAAATAAATGGGGAAAAAATGATAGACTTTATTTTGGCGGGGGGGGGGGGGGCTCCTAAATCACTGCAGATGGTGACTGCCGCCTTGAAATTAAAAGACACTTGCTCCTTGGAAGAAAAGTTATGACCAACCTAGACAGCATATTAAAAAACAGAGACATGACTTTGCTAACAATGGTCCATCTAGTCAAAGCTATGGTTTTTCCAATAGTCATGTATGGATGTGAGAGTTGGACTATAAAGAAAGCTGAGGGCCAAATAATCGATGCTTTTGAACTGTGGTGTTGGAGGAGACTCTTGAGAGTCCCTTGGACAGCAAGGAGATCCAACCAGTCCATCCTACAGGAAATTGGTCCTGAATATTCATTGGAAGGACTGATGCAGAAGCTGCAACTCCAATACTTTGACCACCTGATGCCAAGAGCTGACTCATTTGAAAAGACCCTGATGCTGGGAAAGATTGAAGGCAGGAGAAGGGGATGTCAGAGGATGAGATGGTTGGATGGCATCACCAACTCAATGGACATGAGTTTGAATAAACTCTGGTAGTTGGTGATGGACAAGGAGGCCTTCCAGGCTGCAGTCCATGGGGTCGCAAAGAGTCAAACACGACTGAACGACTGGACTGAACTGAATCCAGTCTGAGTTGTCATTTAAATACAACATAAGGGAGATCCACTTTTATTCCTCTGCGTCTGGCAGTCCAATTTTACCAAAATCATTTCTTGAAGAGAACCAATCAATTGTATTTAAAATATCTACTCTCTATTCACTCTCCTATTTTTCCCTTTGTGATTTCATGCACTCCATGGAAAAGATTTTTGATGGATATATAGCTGTCTATTTCTTTTGTAATAATTTTGGCTACTGGTAGCTCTTAATCCCATTGCAATAATTCATCAGGAAGTGGTCATTATCATTTATTTCTGTTTTTTTCTGCTCCTATCACCACCCCCATTGGAACTGATTGCCAACTACAACACCCCATTCAGAGAACCAATAATTCATTCCACCCAGTGGTGGCCCTTGTGATCTCAATATGTTAAATAAGAACAGTTAAAATATTTGAAGTGTTAGTCACTTAGTCATGTCCAACTCTTTGCAACCCTATGGGATTGTAGCCTGCCAGGTTCCTCCATCCATGGAATTCTCCAAGCAAGAATACTGGAGTGGGTAGCCATTCCCTTCTCCGGGGGATCTTCCCAAACCAGGGATTGAACCCAGGTCTCCTGTATTGCAGGCAGATTCTTTACTGTCTGAGTCTTCAGCAAAGCCACCGCCCCCCCACCCCCCGATATTCATATGCTCTCTCTAAAAACTAGTAATAATTTGCCCTTGAGCTACTGCAAATTTCTTTTCTTTCTTTTTTTTTTGAGAAATAGTTGATTTAAAATATTATATTAGTTTCAGGTATACAACATAGTGATTTGGTATTTTTTCATTGACTGTATTCCCTGTGCCATGCATTATATCCCTGTGACATTTATTTTATAACTGGTAGTTTGTACCTTATAAACCCTTTCATCCACTTCACCCGTCCCCCCATCTCTCTCCCTTCTAGTAACTTCTAGTTTGTTCTCTATTCTTGTGAGTCTGTTTGATATTTGTATATTCGTTTTGTTTTTCAGTTCCTATGGAAAGTTTCTGAGTAAAGAATTGAAAGTTTGAAAACGGTGTTGAGTTTATTTGAATATCTAAAGGGTAAACTCCAGGCTACATATCTGAAGACAAATATTCTCTGAGATTTGCACAGTAAAGAAGTATGAATTAACATTTTTTTGCTATAAGACAAAGAGAAAATGATGACTTTTCAAGCCCTTAGTCAATGACTAAAGCCTTATGACTACAATGAAGTACAGCATCTAAATTGAAGATTTTTATAGGGAATTTTAATAATTTAAAACTGATTTTTGATGTGCATATGAAAGAGAAAGTTCAGATGAATAATAATATGAAAGGAATAAGATTCAAATAAAGTGAGAGAACACATAATGAAAATTTCTTAAAAAATACCCTTTGCTTGTTTGTAGTATTATATATTCCTAACTGTGTAAAACTATGATGTTAGTCGCTCAATTGTGTCTGACTCTTTGTGACTCCATGGACTGTAGCTGGCCAGGCTCCTTCATCCATGGGATTTTCCAGAGATGAATACTGGAGTGGGTGGCCATTTCCTTCTCCAGGGGATCTTCCTGACCCAGGCAGGGATAGAACCCAGGTCTTCCACATTGCAGCCAGACTCTTTACCATCTGAGCTACCAGGGAAGCCCTTAAAACTATGATAGTTAATAAAAATAATAATGTACACAATCAAAACTGACTTATTTCAGCATTCTCTTCAGGAATAATAGTATTTGCTGGCTAGCTCATGTTATTTTAAATAAAGATTCAGAAAGGTTAAGTTCTTTTTTTAAAAAACAAAACAAAACAAACACTTTTTTTTCTTAGTATGATGTGACTAGCAGACTGCCTATGTGGCCAAGCCAGTGATCCTAAGGCAGATGTCAGGACTGGCTTTAAGTATGAACTTTGAGAACCAGAAGAAGTAAGCAGAGACCAGAAAATCAGTAAGAGTGCCCAGGTGACAGCCGATCTTCTGGAGTAAGCACTGTGTGTATCTGTTAGTCACTCAGTCCTGTCCAACTCTTTGCAACCCCATGGACTGTAGCCCCCCAAGGCTTCTCTGTCCTGGAGTTCTCTAGGCGAGAATGCTGCCCTCCTCCAGGGGATCTTCCCAACCCAGGGATTGAACCCGGGTCTCCTGCATTGCAGGCAGATTCTTTACAGTCTGGGCCACCAGGGACTAGGAGGAGGTGATCAACAGAGCAAATGAGGAGGCTAGTTATATGGGCCCAGAGTGGCAATGGTCAGAAGTTGTGATGTCAGCTCATTCAGCTTTTTCTATTGGGATGGTTTCCTCCCACTGCTCATTCAAACCCTTCAAGTGAAGTCCAACCCAGATTGTGCACCCAGGAGAGGCTGCACTGTTACTTTCATGAACCTCTTCTTCCACAAAAAATATTAAAAGCCATATTTCATGAATGCGTGTTCTCTCTTTTCAAAGATTCTCTGTTCATGTTTGTCTTCCCTTTATCCCAAAGATAACATTATATTTCCCTATTTTCTTTTTGGTGCTCTGACATTCGAAAGCCTTGCAGACTGGGGGACAGACTGCTGTTGCTGGGGCTGGCTGATCCTTGAAAATAATAACTTTTTTGAAGAGCATGCCTTTCAAATGCAAAGCAACCAATTCTGAGTCTATGTACCCAACCATCTCCTTATCTGACTCTCACACACCAACAGTTCTTCCCTCATCCTAAATCTTCCAAGAGCAGGCATCAGGCAAGAAGAGACCCCTCTTATGGGCCACAGCCTGCAGGAATTGTTCAGACCAGCCAGTCCTAAACCGCTCACTCTGCTCTGTCTTGCCTCTCTACAGAAACTCCAATAAAGGCTCTTGCCTCGACTTTACCTGGATCCCTTCTGCTTCCTGTTCAACACTGATACTTTCCCCGTCATCCTGCGTGGTACACAGTGCCTCCGCTCTAGGACCTGTGACTATAATCCACTTTTCCCAAGCCCCATTCTCATTTCCTGCTATGGCCATGCTGACTCTTTACCATATTCAGCATTTACATCCTTGGAACACTGAGTTGCCATAAAGAAAAATGCACTGATATTAATCATTAAACATTTTGTAACCAATATAAATTTTTTTCTGATATTAAAAGGAATTTTACAGTTTCGTACACTCCTAGGAGTATCATGAGCCTTTGACGCTGGGTCTACCGTGCCTGGTAGATAAAGTTGGCCCAGCAGCCAGGGTCTGCCTGCCTGCTCTGGTTGACAACCTGGTAAATGCCTGAAAAACTGAGTTAGAAGTGGACAATGGTTAGTCTACATGTATTAAGTAGAACTCTGACCCATAGCCCCTGAAGCAGCCTTCACAGGAAGCCAGTCACAGCCTCCTCAGCAACTGGCCTCAGATGGTTCAAAATTTGGTCAGTGATTGTCCGCTTCCCTATTTTTTTTACCCTTGTTTCCAATTCCGAACCAACCAGAGAAAGCTAAATATGTCTGAAAAACTGAGTTAGAAGTGGACAATGGTTAGTCTACATGTAATAAGTAGAACTCTGACCCACAGCCCCTGAAGCAGCCTTCACAGGAAGCCAGTCACAGCCTCCTCAGCAACTGGCCTCAAATGGCTCAAGATTTGGTCAGTGATTGTCCGCTTCCCTATTTTTTTTACCCTTGTTTCCAATTCCGAACCAACCAGAGAAAGCTAAATATGTTCCCCAAACCAATCGCGTGAGATGCCCCACTTCTAATTAGCCTGCTTCCAACAGCTTCAGCACTGCCCAGCCAATGACCTCAATCACAGGGTATCTAAAAGCTTTTCATGTCCACTATTAAACTTGCCCAGTGCTTTGCCTGCCTTTCTGTCAAACACAAGTGATATTGACTGATTTCTTGCTTCAGCAAGACTGTGAGTAAGGAGCCTCTGCACTTGTTCTCACTTGGGTGATCTCTGTTTATTTCCACACATCCCATTTTTCTTGAATTTTTAGTTAAGATGCTTCCTTCTCACCAGCTGCCACCTACCCTATTCACCTTCTAAGGAAATGGTTCATCATATACTTTCTAAGGTAACAAGCAGATTATCTGATGAATTCATCTCTACACACATAAAAATATAAGGTTCATACATGCCTTTGCCAGTTTTTCTGAATATTGAAATTAGAAAAGTCAGAAACTCTTGAACCTCATTTTTCTCATGTTCACTATAAAAACTTGCCCAGTGCTTTGCCTGCCTTTCTGTCAAACACAAGTGATGTTGACTGATTTCTTGCTTCAGCAAGACTGTAAGGAGCCTCTGCACTTGTTCTCACTTGGGTGATCTCTGTTTATTTCCACACATCCCATTTCTCTTGAATTTTTAGTTAAGATGCTTCCTTCTCACCAACTGCCACCTATCCTATTCATTTTCTAAGGAAATGGTTCATCATATACTTTCTAAGATAACAAGCAGATTATCTGATGAATTCATCTCTACACACATAAAAATATAAGGTTCATACATGCCTTTGCCAGTTTTTCTGAATATTGAAATTAGAAAAGTCAGAAACTCTTGAACCTCATTTTCTAAAACGTGTCTTTATCCCAAGGAAATATGAATAACAAAGTGAACAGAGTTAAGTGTAGGCTGGCAGCAGCAGTATCACCTGGGATCATGTTAGAAACGCTCATTTGGGAACCCCACCTCGAACCTACTCCAAGTGATCCCAGTGCACTCTGGAGTTTGAGAATCATTGCTCTACCTGAATTTATTGAAATTCCCTAAACCTTTTGTTAGGTCCCGAAACTATGAAATAGCTTGATCGATGTTTCTGTGCTATTAAAAAAAAAAAATCATGGAGTGCTGCCTAATCGATATAGCTGTCTCCTTAAGTGGTGGTATCTCAGTAGGTCTCTGAGCATACCAGAAGTGCCTGAATCCTAGACTAAACAGAGCTTACACTTGAGTTAGAGCCTCTGATACCTTTATTCATAGAAACAAACATGTATGTGAAGCCATTTAAAAAGCATAAAGCATTATAAGAACAATATAATAATAATCCATCATTACTGTCGTTACTATAACCTTGGTGTGGAGGACAGACTTCAGTTTGGGCCTCATGATCTTCACTTCCTGGTATTCATTTGCAATCTTGTGTAATCCTCTCCTCTCTAAAAACAGAATACCAAAGATGATGGGATGTCATTCCCATGATGGTTACATTATAAAATAATATATCTTTCTAAGAGACCCACTACATCAATCTCCCTTCGCTGGCTTTGGAGAAGCAAATTACACATAGGTGTTCTATTGTGATAATTAATTGTTAACTACACTTTCTCTCTGATGACATACTGCAGTAAAATATTTTAAAATAAAAAAATGATTACATATTAACAGAAAACAGTGATTATCAGACATTAGAGCAGAGCTTGTAATAGAGAAGACTTCGATCAAAACACACTGATATAACTTGGAATAAACAGAGACATGGAGAAGTCAATGGCAACCCACTCCAGTGCTCTCATCTGGAAAATCCCAGGGCGGGGGGAGCCTGGTGGGCTGCAGCCCATGGGGTCACTGAGGGTTGGACACAACTGAGCAACTTCACTTTCACTTTTCACTTTCATGCGTTGGAGAAGGAAATGGCAACCCACTCCAGTGCTCTCGCCTGGAAAATCCCAGGGAGGGGGGAGCCTGGTGGGCTGCAGCCCATGGGGTCGCGGAGGGTCGGACACAACTGAGCGACTTCACTTTCACTTTTCACTTTCATGCGTTGGAGAAGGAAATGGCAACCCACTCCAGTGTTCTTGCCTGGAGAATCCTAGGGACGGTGGAGCCTGGTGGGCTGCCATCTATGGGGTCACACAGAGTTGGACACAACTGAAGCAACTTAGCAGCAGCAGCAGCAGCAAACAGAGACAATGCAGCGAACAGAAGAAAATTTCAACAAAACTCAGTCAAAACATTAGGCGATAAAGTAGTTTTCAGCCTTCACAAAATCAAAAGTCTAACAAGGAAACTTCCAGAATTTGAAAATATTTTGCATCTTGAAAAGCCATAGAGAGAAACAAAAAAATATGTGGAAGATGAGTTTGAGAAAATATCTTCAAAATTAGAACAAAAAAGAAGCTGAAGGTAATGATAATGATAAGCGACTTTTCCCTATGATATCTAACATAACAAGCTGGACTTGTACTATTTTGTATCTCTTATTTGGGGAGTCTGTGGTTTCCCCTTGTCATAAAGCAAGAAAAGTAATGTGGAGAGGCGTATTAATTTTAAGCTGCCAAGGAAACTAAGAGAATTGGGGAAAGTCTTTATTTACTAAGCCACTCTTCATAATTGAGCACTATGTCTTCACTACCTATAGCAGTGTTTTCTAAACTTTTCCAAGTATTGACTTTTCAGTTTCACTCTTAAGTATTAGACATACTGAAATTTGTGATTACTCTGTATTTACTTAATAAAAAACTGCACAATCTATTTAAATTCATATGTAATTGCTAAAAGGCTTCTGATGAATCATTATTCCAAAAACACTTTTTTTTTTAGTAAGGCTTAAATGTTAGGAGCAAGGGTATCAAATCGTATACCTTATTAAAGGATATTTAAGCCTCACTTATTTCATCTATAGAGTGAGGACATCCTGGCTCATGGCATCATTGCAGATGATGACATATGGTACCATGTCTGGAATCTGATGTGTGAGCTCTTATTAATATTTTCATCATCATTATTTTATACTGAGTCTAGGGGATACAATTCTATGTCAAAATAAAAATAATTAAGAGTATCTAACAGAGGCTTATATGCATAGCTGCTCAATTTCTGCTCTACTTTTTCAAAAAATGAAAACTATGTTACTGGTTTTGCAATTCACTACTAGTCTGAATAACTCAGCTCATAAATCACCTGCTGGATTAAGGAAATCTTAAAATCTATTATATTTATAGTTAATAGCATTATATCAGAATAGTTCCACTCTTTTTTGTTATTACACTTGAATCAAGTACAGTACACATAAAGAGCTGAAATTAAACATATTTGATAAAAACTTGAATAACAGTGATATTATTTAAGTCTGATTTCAGTCATTTGTGATTCACATAGATCGCTAGAGTCATTCTTTTCTGGTCCCTAATAGATATATAAAATGATGTCCATAGACACGAGTAAGTTCCTGCATCTGATTTGTAAAGAGGTATGCTGGATGGTCTACCAGGATCCTTGAGAATAGTTTTTAAAGAGATTTCTTTCTCAAAGCCTCAGGGAGGATAGAAGCTTAAACTGCAACAAACAGAGAGATTTAAATTAGTTATGAAGATAAATGCCTAGATGAGAGAATGATTTAACATGGAAATGGGGTTTTTGAAGAGCCATCTTTTCTGATTTAAATAATGCTATTCCGGAGGCTGGTTTATTCTGTTCCTCAGTCTCTAACCCACCCCTTTTGAGTCCTCCAAACACTAACCCAGCTCATTCACTCACTTCTGGATGCCATCAGCATATCCTCTCCTATCTTTTTATATAAACAAGAAGCTTTGTTTTAGACCCACTAGAAGTGTTAATTGCTCAGTCGTGTCTGACTCTCTGTGACTCCACGTCTATAGCCCGCCAGACTCCTCTGTCCATGTGATTCTCCAGGCAAGAATACTGGAGTGGGTTGCCATTCCCTTCTCCAGGGGACCTTCCTGACCCAGGGATCAAATCCAGGTCTCTTGCATTGCAGACAGATTCTTTATAGTCTGAATTACCAGGGAAGCCCATTTTTTTAAATAAACGAGTGGTTCAAAACTCTGGTTTCCATTTCTGGCAAAAGAATGTGCTTGAGAACTTTTGGAACACATTCCTGTAATGGCTTAAGACCAAAGTCTGACAATTACACAATCAGCCAGCGTCTTAGGGTCCCTCCCACCCAGGTAATCCCTGGCCTGTGTTTTCATTTGTTTGATTTTTTTCTGTTCTTTTTTTTTTTTTTTAAACAGAAGCCCTCAAAAGAGGATATACCCTTCCACTGTCTAGATTCATGTAATTTTGCCATCTGGTGGGTTTCCACCATAACTGCAACCATTAGATGCATTTACTAGTGGACAGAGGTACAGACAATTTCACCATACACTTTGAAAGAGGAAGTCTTGCAATTTGATGAAAGGGAGGGAGATATATATATTTATCTATCCCTGCTAAATCTACTTGCTTTCAACTATATAAGGAACTTAAGAACACCTAAGGCAAATCCTAATTAATGTTGACAGCATATGTTTGATTCCAAGAGTCCAAAAGGAAGTCTTAAAAAACTGAAGCAAATAGATGTTACCATATAACTAGATGTTACATAGACATTTACGTGTGATGTGTGTATGCATAATGGATATTTCTGCATCAGGAAAACCTAGCTTGAGAAACTGTTCTGGGGCAAATTGAATAATGAGCATAACCAGGAATATCTCCTTTTGGATCCAAAAATGAATATTCAGAATCCTTACTACCTGATCTACAACTCTGAAATACTTAGTAAGACAGCGACATTATCTATTTCTCAGCAGGGGCTCTCGAAAAGCCTAAGTTATAGTTAAAAAGGAAGCTTAGCTAGCCTGGGCCCATGCTTTAGATATTCATGGATTAAAAGCAGTCTTTTATTTTACCTTATTAACTGCTGTGTAATGTCATAGAAATAGCCTGAGCCATTTGAATCCAGTAAATTAGAAATCCTATTATCTCCTGGTGTCTTATAGTTTTAAGTTTCTGTTCATGGGGCTTAATGATTATTTCAGTTCAGTTCAGTTCAGTCGCTCAGTCGTGTCCGACTCTTTGCGACCCCATGAATCGCAGCACGCCAGGCCTCCCTGTTCATCACCATCTCTCGGAGTTCACTCAGACTCACGTCCATCGAGTCCGTGATGCCATCCAGCCATCTCATCCTCGGTCGTCCCCTTCTCCTCCTGCCCCCAATCCCTCCCAGCATCAGAGTCTTTTCCAATGAGTCAACTCTTCGCATGAGGTGGCCAAAGTACTGGAGTTT
>SJYT01071159.1:982498-1072331 GCA_006410635.1 Cephalophus harveyi | reverse complement strand
ACTCCAGGTGTTTCTTGACTTCCTACTTTAGCATTCCAGTCCCCTATAATGAAAAGGACATCTTTTTTGGGTGTTAGTTCTAAAAGATCGTGTAGGTCTTCATAAAACCGTTCAACTTCAGCTTCTTCAGCATTACTGGTTGGGGCATAGACTTGGATAACTGTGATATTGAATGGTTTTCCTTGGAGACGAACAGAGATCATTCTGTCGTTTTTGAGATTGCATCCAAGTACTGCATTTCGGACTCTTTTGTTGACCATGATGGCTATTCCATTTCTTCTGAGGGATTCCTGCCCGCAGTAGTAGATATAATGGTCATCTGAGTTAAATTCACCCATTCCAGTCCATTTTAGTTCGCGGATTCCTAGAATGTCAAATTCCTAGAATGTCGATTCCTAGAATTCCTAGAATGATTATTTACAGAGTGAAAAATGCAGCCTTGAAGCCTGAGATGCCTGTGGGCTGCTTCGAAATGTTTCCTTCTTTTAACCTGTGAAGAATCACTCGTTAACAGGGGCCATCCCTCACATCACCTGTAGTGCCTAAAATGCCACCATTTTCCATTTAAAACAGTTAGTTTATCCAGGAGGAGGTAGTGTGTGTGTGTCTTAGAGGCAGGGAGAGGACGGAAGGATATTGCAGGGAGGGAAGGGCAGACCATTACAGATCGGCATGCTAATTTGTTCTTGAATCTGAAGATGACTGGATATGGCTGAGACATGCCCCAGAGTATGAGACTGTGGATGGTTTCTCTCATTTGTCTGCTTGTGAATTGCTACTTACACAGGCTACTGTTGGTTTTTACCTCTGAAAAATACTTTATGCCTGAATTACATTTCTCATTGTTAATGTTTGGTTCCAAGAAATACATATTTTCATTTGCTTAAGAGAATGATTTTTAAGAGGGGCAATTGACAAAAGTGAGTGCTGGGTTGTGCCTTAAGTGTCTGTCTTTGACATTTCCCTCTGAATTAACATGTTAGTCTGTTTTACTGACTCCAGAGACACTTAACTCTCATTTTCCAGGCCAGTGCTTGTGGCCCACAGGATGAATGCTCTAGTGATTGAATGTACTATGTGTCCCTGTGGAATTAATAATCATTTTTCATTTATTTTCCAACTTTGGCTTGTATCCCAAGGTCAATTTTTATTTATCTGTGCCGTATATATATATGTACCTTGTCTGCTCAAGGTACCTGCCACCTTCTAGGACCAACAGAGCATTTTTTGAGAAAATACTCCCTCTGCCTTACCCTCTGCCTTTAACCAACCATGGTGAACAAAAGCCCCCTCCAGTATTCTTGCCTGGGAAATCCCATGGACAGAGGAGCCTGGGGGGCTGCAGTCCATGGGGTCACTAAGAGTTGGACTCAACTGAATTGACTTAGCAGCGGCAGCGACATGGTGAACAAAATGGCGGCCCCTGTGTTCTTACAGTCTCCGTGTCTGGCTGTACTTGATGGTGCGAAGGTAAGCACTTGATACAATAAGGCCAATCATAGCTGATCCCAGGAATGTTTGAACTTGGCGAGCTGGAGAGAATATAAATCAGCCCCTCTCTGGTGATGGCCACTGTGGGGAGTCTTGCTTGGGAACTGTCAACCGCTGTGTTCTCTAGCGCCTGAAGGAAACCAGTGTGCAGAAGGACAATTTGTGGCTGATATCTCAGAAAAGCAGAGTTGAGAATTTTTCAGGATTTCAGTGGATCTTGAGATAACTAACTTCCCTGCTGTTACAAAATACAACTCTAATATATTTCATCTATAGCCTTCAAATATATTTTTGAATATATTACAAAATATACTGTTACAAAATCCACCTCCTGTGTATTTCATCTATAGTTTTCAAATATATTTTTTCTTCCCTGTAATGATTTGAGTTAATATCATCTGGAGCTGAGGGTCCCAGCTGACAGAGAGAGTTCTCCCCAGGTATAGTGTTTCTACTACAGCAGCTTTCTACACACATACGTTGCACAGCTCTCTCTCCAAGTCTGTGGCTTCTGACCATCGAAGTATGATCCTCTTGTTTTCTCCCACAAAGGCTAAAGAAGACATAAGAAAGTTGACATAAGAGTACTGGGAAAGCAGAAAGGAGGTTTTCCAGGTGGCATTAGTGGCAAAGAACCTGCCTGCCAATACAGGAGATTCAAAGAGATGTGAGTTTGATCCCTGTGTCGGGAAGATTCCCTGGAGGAGAAAACGGCAACCCACTCCAGTATCCTTGCCTGGAGAATCCCTTGGACAGAAGAGCTTGGCGAGCTTCAGTCCATTGGGTCAGACTCAACTGAAGCGACTTGGCACACATGCACATAAACCCAGTTTGAGGGACATCATTGTTAGGTCACTAAGTCATGTCTGACCCTTTGCGACCCTATGGACTGCAGGGCACCAGGCTTCCCCTGTCCTTCACTATCTCCCAGAGTGTGCATTGGACAGGGTGAGTTTTCTTTGGCCTTCCCAAAGCCTAACTGTGCTGTGATAATCAGTCCTAGGGTTCCTTTCAGAACCTCTTGCCTTAAACCTACTTAGGAATGCAGCTTGTTTCTCAGAATCATTCTGTGTATTCATTACCTTTAATTATTGAAATTTTATTTCTGTTTGTTAAGTAGGTTTAAGCATAAGCCTGACTAGGATTTGACTTCTCATTTGTCAGAAATGCCACCCAGCTCAGGGAGATCCGGGATAATTCCTCTTGTTGGATGTCTCTGGTGGAATCAAGATGTAGAATCGGAGTGAAGCTGTGCAAGTTTTTTATTTGTTTGTATTAAAGCAAATTAAGCTCAAATTACTCACTTTAACATTTACTACTAAATACTGTGATGGCATTACTATTGGTGACAACTTCATACCTTTCCAAGGAAAGATTGTATTAGAAAAAAAGGGGAGTTGACTTCCTCAATATGAACAACTCAATTAGTGACAAAATGTATTCTTTAATTAGGAAAAAAAAATGCAAGAAAGTAGTCCTGAGAGTCCTGGCAGTGAAGGAACTGACCGTCTCTAGGAATTTATAAGAAAGTCTCTTTAGAGAAACCGTTGTAGAAACAAATGGGTCAGGTGAAACAAGTGCATTTGAAATCTTTTTCTCCACTCAGCAAAGGCTGCCCCAAGCTCGTGTTTCTCACCAGCTGCTTGACTAGTACTTCTAAGAGCCTCTTCAGGGAGCCCCAGGCTTTTAAAGGACAGAGACCTTGATGTCAACAGATTCATCACAGTGAGATTTCTTTCCCAACTATTCTGATAGTTGCAGTCCATTTTCTCTCTGAAATTGTTAGCAAACTCAGGTTTGGCTGCTCGCTGCTCAAAAGCCAATACTTGAGAGATCAGTGTTGGTAGGAAAGGAAAGCTTGCTTATTTAAGAGGCTGGCAACCTGGAGGGAAAGTACACTCATATCCCCAAACTAACTCGCAGGTGCCAATCAGGGGGCAGGGACTTTTAAAGGGGAGGTTTCGAGGGTCACACAGGAGGAGGGAGGGGGCTATGTACAGAATAGAACTGTCACCTCTGACAGTCATCTTGACGTTGGTTGTGTGGTGGTCTGATCAGCGTCATTTTGTTTAAGTCCAGTTAATCTTTAAATTCCAGACTCAGTTTGTTCTGCCTTCCCTGTGCCCAGTTTCTAAAATTGTATAACATGGAATCACTTATGTCATGGCTATAGCGTGGTCATCAGTCAGTTAACTTCTTCCACCTAGTGGGAGTTCTAGCATCTGCAAAACATCTCAAAGGACATGGCTCAGAATATCATCTGCGGCGCTTGAGAAGGAACTAAAGGTCCTTGACTTAGTTTCATGGCTAAACTATTACTACTATTATTTTGCGTTGTTCAACAATTTTCGTTTGCTTCTGCCTTGTATTACTTCTCTGATTAAATTCATTCTTTGACTAAAGTTATTTGACAGACAAGGAGCAGGCAGCAGACATGAACTGGGGGGTGGGGGTCTGTCCTTGTAAGGTCTCTAGCGTCCTCTTGGCTACAAAACCCCTTATTTCTATAACTGTCACATCTGTATGGCAGCTATGTAGACTTTAAAGTCAGTGCTCTAAGATCACTCTGTTAGTTGCTCAGTCATGTCTGACTCTTTACGACCCCATAGGCTTCTCTGGCATAGTCAATAAAGCAGAAATAGATATTTTTCTGGAAGTCTCTTGCTTTTTCGATGATCCAACGGATGTTGGCAGTTTGATCTCTGGTTCCTCTGCCTTTTCTAAAACCAGCTTGAACATCTGGAAGTTCACGGTTCACGTATTGCTGAAGCCTGGCTTAGAGAATTTTGAGCATTACTTTACTAGCATGAGAGATGAGTGCAATTGTGCGGTAGTTTATATGCAGGTCAGGAGGCAACAGTTAGAACTGGACATGGAACAACAGACTGGTTCCAAATAGGAAAAAGAGTACGTCAAGGCTGTATATTGTCACCCTGCTTATTTAACTTCTATGCAGAGTACATCATGAGAAACGCTGGGCTGGAAGAAGCACAAGCTGAAATCAAGATTGCCGGGAAAAATATCAATAACCTCAGATATGCAGATGACACCACCCTTATGGCAGAAAGTGAAGAGGAACTCAAAAGCCTCTTGATGAAAGTGAAAGAGGAGAGTGAAAAAGCTGGCTTAAAGCTCAGCATTCAAAAGAAGATCATGGCATCTGGTCCCATCACTTCATGGGAAATAGATGGGGAAACAGTGGAAGCAGTGCCAGACTTTATTATTTTGGGCTCCAAAATCACTGCAAATGGTGATTGCAGCCATGATTAAAATATGCTTACTCCTTGGAAGGAAAGTTATGACCAACCTAGATAGCATATTCAAAAGCAGAGACATTACTCTGCCAACAAAGGTCCGTCTAGTCATGGAGGGATTGGGGGCAGGAGGAGAAGGGGATGACCGAGGATGAGATGGCTGGATGGCATCACGGACTCGATGGACGTGAGTCTGAGTGAACTCCGGGAGATGGTGATGGACAGGGAAGCCTGGTGTGCTGTGATTCATTGGGTTGCAAAAAGTTGGACACTACTGAGCGATTGAACTGAACTGAACTGAGGCTTCTCTTTCCATGGAATTTTCCAGACAAGAATACTGGAGTGGGTAGCTATTCCCTCCTTCAGGGGACCTTCCTGACCCAGGGATTAAACCCAGGTATCTGGCATTTCAGGCAGATTTTTTACCATTAAATATTTATTAATTTAAACAAAATTTATAGCTGTTGCTTCAGTGTAATAATAAATAGAATTTTCTTCCACTCTCAAAATTATCCTGGTCTGGGTGCCAAATGTAAATGTAGCAGCTATTTACTGAATCAAGCAAATTTCTCCTTTCAGGCTGGCGTTTTTGATAGCATGGTTAAGGAGACTGAATGGAGATGTGAATCCTTCCATTTAAATCTGAGTGTTAGTTACTCAGTTGTGTCCGACTCTTTGTGACCCCATGGACTGTATAGCCGCCAGGTTCCTCTGTCCATGGGCTTCTCCAGGCAAAAATACTGGAGTGGGTAGCCATTTCCTTCTCCAGGGGATCTTCTCGACCTTGGGATTGGACCCAGCTCTCTTGATTGCAGGTAGATTTTTTCATTTAATGGGAAGGATCCTTGTCTCCTATCAGTCTACTTAACCATGCTATCAGCAATGCCAGCTTGAAAGAAAGAGAAATTTGCTTGATTCAGTAAATAGCTGCTATGTCCACATTTAGCACCCAAACCAGGATAATTTTGAGAGTGGAAGAAAATGCTATTTATTATTATACTGGAGCAACAGGCATAAATTTAAAATTTTCTTAGGAAATCATAACATATGGTTTCTCAAGCTCCGATGATGATCCTGTTTACACTTTTAATCAGATAGGGAGGTGGGGTAGGCATGTCTTGGGCTACCCATCCTGTTCACATTTTGTTCTCTGAAAACTATCATTTTTCATCCTGTTCTGTGGGTTTTTCCCTTGGAAAATCTGGAGCCATGAACCCTGTCATTTCCAGCCAAAACTACAAGTAGAGGTGAGTGAACTTAAGGTGGATTTGGACCCACGATGGGTCAGTCAAGTGGTGTTTTTACTAAGCAGTTTAAAACTGGGATTCAGAGAGCCTGGTTAGAGTCTATTGGATTTTAAACTGAGAGATCATGGAAAGCAAGACTATCATGACATGTGAATGCAGACACAGAGAATATTGCTTTGCTGAAGAAGGAAAGGAGGGAGATATGTGGAGCTAGACCGAGTGATGATTCCATCTTTTCCAGAAATAGCAAATGGAGGCCAAGATTGAGTGGGCTTCTGACTCCTTTCTGCTTCCAGGTTTCAAGATGTACCTGGGATCCACAACGGATTCAAATATTTATGTAACGAAATCTTCCTTTTGCTTACAGTGGTTTGAGTGTGTTTCCTTTGCTTATAACTCAATATTCCCTGAGACAGGCAAATATTTGCTTAAGAAGCTCTCTTTCTAACATATCACTTATGAATTCCAAAAAAAGTTGACTAAGTCTTGGTCTCTGTAATGAGTTATAAGAAAATTAAAATTACTATTAAAATATGCTTTAGTTTCTTTATGGTCTCTAAGGACCAATTAAAATACAGCTTACTTTTGAATTGACATACTATTCGCCTTGATGGAAGAAGCAGTAGCAGCAATCTAATTTTCTCCTTGTTCCACCTTGCTTCAAAGTTTAGCTGGTGTTTGCCTTCAACAGAGAAGGAATACGCAGGAAATGGCAAGGCAGTTTGCATATTCTTCCTGTTTCTCTGGCTGCTTATTATTTTTTTAACCTAAATTGCCTGTTCCAGGTTTATCAAATCCCTTAAGATATGCGACAGTTGGAAACTTTCAAGAAGCTGCAGTTGCAATGTTCATATAGGCTAAGTTCTCAAGAACTGAGTAAAAAGTGAAAGAGCATGAAAAATCCCAGTTGCCAAATTCTACAGGAAGAGTGAAAACCGTACACATGAGGGAAAATGCACTTATTTACATAGATAGAGACCATTTAGTACTAGAGACACAGTCTGAATTCAGAGCGCTGCTACTTGGTGGGCCCACAGGGAAGAGATGAGTTTTGTCAGATATTTAATAAAAGCACTGTAACACACTCTCATTCTTGGTAGGGTGTCTTGTGATAGTCAGAAACAAAACAAAGAGAATCAGCAGTGTTGATTTTAAAAATGTAGTGTTGATTTTAAAAAAATCAACAACTTTGTTATTGTTTAATCATTACTGTTACCTTTTGGCATCAACCTCATCATTAAAGGAATTAAATTATTTGTCAATATTGAATGTGATCCTGACTTAATGAAGACTGGTATGTCTGTGGCTATAGGTCAACTGGTATTTTTTTCTTACTTTACAATTACAAACTAAGTGCGTGCTCAGTTGCTTCAGTCATGTCTGACTCTTTGTGACCCCATGGGCTGTAGCCCTCCAGGCGCCTCTGTCCATGGGATTCTCCAGGAAGAATACTGGAGTGGGTTGCCATGCCCTCCTCCTCCAACTATACAGGTATACAAATTATACCACACAGTAATTAATTTGTCCACCTATATTATCAGAGAGAATTAAGTAGTAGAATCTGATATTAAGCTTTAGTATTTTGGTCAAATCAGAGGTATATGACAGTCTTATGGTTATTATATTTGTGTATGAGGTTGACACCTCCTGAAGCATAAGCTGACATAATTTTGGGTAAAAAAACCAATGTCTCATCAATCTTCATGAGGTCATATTCTCCCATATTTAGAGGAGCGTGTGGGTATACTGGATTCAGAAACACTGAACTTCACAGACTTAAATATACAACAGATTTCAGCAAATCAATAATTTCTAAGTTTTTTTTATAACATATGCTAAATAAGTGGTTTGATAAGCTGCAAGCCTCAGGTTGTGCAATCAGCCGGACTAACCTTACAGTTCAGTTCAGTTCAGTCACTCAGTCGTGTCCGACTCTTTGTGACCCCATGAATCGCAGCATGCCAGGCCTCCCTGTCCATCACCAGCTCCCGGAGTTCACTCAGACTCACGTCCATCGAGTCCGTGATGCCATCCAGCCATCTCATCCTTGGTCTTTCCCTTCTCCTCCTGCCCCCAATCCCTCCCAGCATCAGAGTCTTTTCTAATGAGTCAACTCTTCACATGAGGTGGCCAAAGTACTGGAGTTTCAGCTTTAGCATCATTCTTTCCAAAGAAATCCCAGGGTTGATCTCCTTCAGAATGGACTGGTTGGATCTCCTTGCAGTCCAAGGGACTCTCAAGAGTCTTCTCCAACAACACAGTTCAAAAGCATCAATTCTTCAGCGCTCAGCCTTCTTCACAGTCCAGCTCTCACATCCATACATGACCACAGGAAAAACCATAGCCTTGACTAGACGGACCTTAGTCGGCAAAGTAATGTCTCTGTTTTTGAATATGCTATCTAGGTTGGTCATAACTTTTCTTCCAAGGAGTAAGCGTCTTTTAATTTCATGGCTGCAGTCACCATCTGCAGTGATTTTGGAGCCCCCCAAAATAAAGTCTGACACTGTTTCCATATGTTGAGTTTCAAAAAGGATATTGGATCCATCAAGGTTCAATCAGAGAAACAGAATTATTGGGAGATGTATATTAAGGGATTTATTGTAAGGAGTTGGCTTGCATGGTTGTGGAGCTGGCTGGGCAGATTTGAAATTTGTAAGTTCAGCAGTTAAGAAGAACAGGCTGAAATTCTCAGACACAGACCGAAGCTGCTGTCCACAAGCAGAATTTCCTCCTCTTCCGGGAAACCTTGGCTCCAATTTTGAGAACTTAGTTGACTGAATCAGGCCGACCCTTCAAGTTAATTGATTACAGTATGATCCAACTACAGAATACCTTCACAGGAACCCCTGGACTCATATTTGATTGACTGACTGGGGTCTGTAGCCTTGCCAGGTTGGCACAGCAAAAAGACCATCCCAGATTGCTAGACGGTGGACCAATCTGTTAGGCGCATCTCTCTTTTTTCTGTTCAGCACAGCGACTTCATTACTCTTTCAGCTTATAGATGCATTCCTCTGTATCATTTCATCTACTGTTGATTCCTTCCTGTGTATTTTCCATTTTAGTAATTGCATCCTTCATCTCTGGTTGTTTTTCACATTTTCTGACTCTGTTGGAAACTTCTAACGTCTCACTCGTTGCACACATTCCTCTCCCCAGTTCTTTGATCAAATTTATGATTATTACTCTGATCTGTTTCTTGGCTAGATTGCCTGTCTCCACTCCACTTAGATCTTTTCCTGGGGTTTTATCTCGTTCCTTCATCTGAAACACGTTTCTCTCTTTTTGACTTAAGTTGCTGATGGGATTTTTATGTATGTGATAGATTGGTTGCCTTTCTTGACCTTGAAGAAATGGCCTTCTATAGAAGATGTTCTGTGTGCTCTGGCAGCAAACTCCCCTCTGGTCACCCAAACTATACGCTCTAGGGATTCCCCCAAAGAGGGCTGCGTGGGTCCTTCTGTAGAGTCTGGGCTATGTGGGTGATCTGATAGATGGGGTTGACCCCTGGTCCAGTTGGTTGCCAGGCCCTGCCTTGTGTGGGTGCTGCTGGTTAGCAGGGTCTGGTCACTAGGTGGCTGATGGCCGAACACCAGAGGTCATGGGGCTAGTACTTGCTCACTCCTGGGTGGAGTCAGGGTTCAGAAGACTCTAGGACTCTTTCCCCCCTACTCGTGGGTGAAGCCAGGTCCAGAGATTAGCTCTGAACTACTGGCAGGTAGAGCCAGATCCTGGAGTCTAGCTGTAGGGCTCGGAGATCCCAGAGCTGAGACTGTTTACTTCAGATTGGACTTGAACCCATGTATGGGAACTTGAGCCCAGCCCAAACGCAGTCTTCCAACTGCGATCACATACCTGGTTTCAGGACCTAGTGACACTCAGGTTCTTGATGTCTCATTGCAGACAGAAGTCGGTGAGAAACAAAGTGATCGGTAAGAAGTGGATTTATTTAGAGAGAAACACACTCCACAGAGTCTGGGCCATCTCAGAAGGCAAGAGCAACCTTGGGGGCAACATGCTCCACAGACAAAGAGTGTGGGCTATGGCAAAGAGCGAGTGGGGTCTCAAAATGTGGTGTGGTTAGCTTTTAGAGGCTGGGTAATTTCACAGGCTAATGAGCAGGATATAGATATAATGGTCATCTGAGTTAAATTCACCCATTCCAGTCCATTTTAGTTCGCTGATTCCTAGAATGTCGACGTTCACCCTTGTCATCTCTTGTTTGACCACTTCCAATTTGCCTTGATTCATGGACCTGACATTCCAGGTTCCTATGCAGTATTGCTCTTTACAGCATCGGATCTTGCTTCTATCATCAGTCACATGCACAAGTGGGTATTGTTTTCGCTTTGGCTCCATCCCTTCATTCTTTCTGGACTTATTGCTCCACTGATCTCCAGTAGCATATTGGGCACCTAATGACCTGGGGAGTTCCTCTTTTGATATCCTATCATTTTGCCTGTTCATACTGTTCATGGGGTTCTCAAGGCAAGAATACTGAAGTGGCTTGCCATTCCCTTCTCCAGTGGACCACGTTCTGTCAGCCCTCTCCACCATGACCCGCCTGCTTTGGCTCCATCCCTTCATTCTTTCTGGACTTATTGCTCCACTGATCTCCAGTAGCATATTGGGCACCTAATGACCTGGGGAGTTCCTCTTTTGATATCCTATCATTTTGCCTGTTCATACTGTTCATGGGGTTCTCAAGGCAAGAATACTGAAGTGGCTTGCCATTCCCTTCTCCAGTGGACCACATTCTGTCAGCCCTCTCCACCATGACCCGCCCGTCTTGGGTTGCCCTGCAGGCATGGCTTGGTTTCATTGAGTTAGACAAGGCTGTGGTTCTAGTGTGATTAGATTGACTAGTTTTCTGTGAGTATGGTTTCAGTATGTCTGCCCTCTGATGCCCTCTTGCACCACCTATCATCTTACTTGGGTTTCTCTTACCTTGGGTGTGGGGTATCTCTTCACGGCTGCTTTAGCAAAGCACAGCCGCTGCTCCTTACCTTGGACAAGGGGCCGTTCCTGACCTTCAATGTGGGATAGATCTTGCCCCAATGTGGGATGTGATCTTGCCCTCTCATATTTCCCTGAATCTTTCCTATTCCTTGGCAAGCACTGATCTATTCTATTCTATTACTATAAGTTGCATTTTCTAGAATTTTATATAAATTGAATCATACAATTTATACTATTTTGGATCTGAGTTCATCCACGTTGTGCATATCAGTAGTTCATTCCTTGTAAGTGCTGAAGAATATTGTACTATATATATATTAATCAGTCTGTTTATGCATTGTTCTGTTGATGGACAGTTGGGTTGTTTCTAGTTTCGAAGTGTTACAAAGGAAATGTCTCTGAACATTCATGTACAAGTCTTTGTATGAACAAATGCATTTATACCTTTTGGGTAAGTACCTATTAAAAAACTATCAAAATGGTTTTTCAAAGTAATTGAATAATTTATGTTCCCACCAGCAGTGTGTATAAGAGCTACAATTACTTCACTTCCTTACCGACAATAGTATTATGAGCCTTGTTTTTGGACGTTTTTAATAGGTGTGTAGTGGTATCCTATGATGGTTTTAATTTTCATTTTTCTAAGTACTAAATATTTTGAGCGTGTGTGTATCTTATTTACTGAAGGTCTGTTCACATTTTTGGCCTATTTAAAAAAATGGATTATTTTCTCTTTATTGAATTTTGTGACTCCGTTATGTATTCTGGACATAAATTCTTTATGTGGTTTGCAAATATTTTCTCCCTGTCTGTGGCTTTTCATTCTCTCTCTGAACAGAGAGAGAATCTTTTAAAGAGCTGATATGTTCTAATTTTGATGTCTTATGGATTATGTTTTTGGTGACTGTGAAATCATTGCCTGACCCAAGGTCACAAAGATTTCTCTTATATTTACTCCCACAGTTCCATAGTTTTTATTTTCATATTTAGGTATATGATCCATTTTGAGTTAATTTGTATGTATGATATAAGGAATGGGTTGAAGTACTTTTTTTTTGCAAATTTATTGAAAAAATTATCTTGGCACCCTTTGCTGAAAATAGATTGATCAGATGGGTATAGATTTGTTTGGGGATTTTCTGTTCTGGTACATTTATCTATTTATCTATTTTGGAGTCAATGCCACACTATTACTGTTGCTTTCTAATAAGTCTTTGAAGTTGGGTTGCTTGGTCTTTCTCAAGGTTATTTTCGTTATTATTTGTCCTCTATAGTTCTAGATGAGATTTAGAATCAACTTGTGCGACCCCGTGGACTGTAGCCCACCAGGCTCCTCCGTCCATGGGATTCTCCGGGCAAGAGTACTGGAGTGGATTGCCATTTTCTTCTCCAGGGGATCTTCCCGACCCAGGGATCAAACCCAGGTCTCCTGCATTGCAGGCAGATGCTTTAACCTCTGAGCCACCAGGGAAGCTATTTTTACCAACCCCTCCCCCCCAAAAAAAATCTTGCTGGGATTTTGATTATCATTCCAGTAAATACATACATCAAATTAGAAATCCTTGGTGGCTTATCGGTAAAGAATCTATCTGTATGGCAGGAGAACGCTTACCAATGCAGGAGATTTGGGTTTGCTCCCTGGGTCAGGAAAATCCCCTGGAGAGGGAAATGGCAACCCACTCCAGTATTCTTGCCTGAGAAATCCCATGGACAGAGGAGCCTGGTGGGCTACAGTCCATGGGGTCACAAGAGTAGGACATGACTTAGCAACTAAACCACTACCAGACATCAAATTAGGGTAACTGACATCCTAATAATACCAAGTCTTCCAATTTGTAAGCGCCACTATCTCTCTGTTTATTTAAGTACTCTTTCTCTCTGCAATATTTTGTTATCAGGGTATAGATTTTGCACATTTAGTCAGATTTATCTCTAAGCATTTCATATTTTTTGATGCCACTGAAAATAGTTGCAATTTTTAATTCCAAATTCCTATTGATCATTGCTATTGTATAGAAACAAAACTGATTTTTGTATGCTGCCTTTAAACCCATTTACTAAAGCTAGGAGCGTTCTTGTAGATTCTATAGAACTTTCTGCATCGAAAGTGAATAAAGATAGTTGTACTTCATTTCTACTCTTTTGTACTGACACCCCCAGCACAATGTTGAATAGAAGAGGTTCAAGTGAGAATCTTTGTCTTGTTCCTAATATTAGAGAAAAATATTCAGTATTCCATTATGAACTATCATGGTAGCTGTAGAATTTAAGTGCCCTGTATCATGTTGAGGAAATTTCCTTCTATTCATAGTTTGCTATGAGATTTTTTTCTTTAATCAGAAACAAATACTGGATTGTTTTCCAAAACTTTCTCTGCCTCTGTTGAGATGACTACATGGTTTTTATTATATGCTGTGCTGTGTTTGAGTGCTGTGCTTGGTCGCTCAGTCGTGTCCAACCCTTTGTGACCCCATGGACTGCAGCCCACCAGGCTCCTCTGTCCTTGGGGGTTTTGCAGGCAAGAATACTGGAGTGGGTTGCCATGCCCTCCTCCAGAGGATCTTCTCAACCCAGGGATCCAACCCAGGTCTCCTGCATTGCAGGTGGATTCTGTATAGTTTTATAATATGATGATTGATTCCCTTTCTGGAATAAACATCACTTGGTTGTGGAATATTGTCTTTCATATACAGTTGAGTTTGTTTTGCAAAAACACTTTAAATTCCATATTCGTGCTCATCAGAAATGTTGGTCTGTAATTTTTTTTTCTTGTAATATCTTGGCCTTTGCTACTGGAGTAATTTTGACTTCTTATATGGAATTGAGAAATAGTTCCTTCTCTTTAATTTTCTGGAAGAGTTTGGTAGATTTCGATGTTATTCATTTCTTAAATATTTACTAGAATAAATGAAGCAATCTTGACCTGGACTTTTCTTCATGAGACGGTTTTTAACTACAAAGTCAAATTTTTAAACAGATAAAGGACTATGCAGGTCATGTCTTTCTTCTCGAGTGAGTTTTTGTAGCTTGTCTTTCAAAGAATTTGGCCATTTTAATTAAGTTGCTGAATTTTTGGCTTAAACTGGCTTATACTCTTATTGTCATTTTAATGTCTTTTTAACTTGTAGCATTATCATCTCATTCATTTCTGTTATTATTACTTTGTGTTTTCTTTTTTCCTGGCTGAAAAATTATGAATTTTGCTGATAAAACTAGTTTCTCAAAGAGCTAGCTTTTTGTTTCATTGATTTTCCCATTGTTTATTGTTTTCTGTTTCACTTATTACCACCCTGATGATTATTTCCTCTCTTTTAAAACATTTATTTGTTTTTGGCTGTGCTGGGTCTTTGCTGCCGTGAAAGCTTTTCTCTCGTTGCAGGGAGCGGGGGCTACTCTCTAGCTGCAGCGCTCTGACTTCATTGCGGTGGCTTCTTTTGTTGCAGAGCACAGGCTTTAGGACGTGCAGGCATCAACGGTTGTGTCACATGGGCTCAGTAGTTGCAGCTCTTGCGCTCCAGAGCAGAGGCTCAATAGTTGGGGCACATGGGCTTAGTTGCTCCGTGGCATGTGGGATTGACCCAGACCAGGTACCGAACCTGTGTCTCCTGCACTGGCAGGCAGATTCTTTACCACTGAGCCACCTGTGATGCCCTCTTGCTGAACTGGCCCATTACTGTTAAAAAAGGATCATCTTTTTCCCTGGTAATAGTCTTTGCTCTAAAGTCTTTGCTGATATTAATATAAACACTTCAGCTTTCTTTGGATTGGTGTTAGCCTAGTTTATTTTTTCCTTCTCTTTGCCTCTAACCTGTCTGTGTCTTAGTATTTAAAGGGGGGTTCTTGTAGGCAGCATACAGCTGGATCCTTCTTTTTTATCCATTCTATTTCTGCCTTTAATTGGGATGCTTAGACTACTTATGTCTGATGTGGTCTAGTAAATTTAAATTTCACATTCTGGCTATTTGATTTCTGTGTGTCCCATTTGTTCTTTGTTTCCATTTTCCTTTTTTTTTCTGTATACTTTTAGTTGTATAATTATTGTGACTTCATTTTACTCCTTTGTTGGATGCCAAGAACTTTTAATGTTTAGAGGACAGGCTTTTAACAAATGGTGAGAGACAAAAGAATCAAGGGTTTGATCCCTGGGTCAGGAAGATCCCCTGGAGAAGGGCATGGCAACCCACTCCAGTACTCTTGCCTAGAGAATCCATCAGACAGAGGAACCTGATGGGCTACAGTCCATGGGGTCACAGAGTTGGACACACTGAAGTGACTTAGCATGCACGCATGATGGGAAACTGCATAGCCACCTGCAAAAGAATAAAACCGAACCCTTACCTTACTCCATTTTACTCTTTTGTTGGCTTAATAGCCATTAACTATTGTGTTATTTGGAGAAGGCAATGGCACCCCACTCCAGTACTCTTGCCTGGAAAATCCCATGGACAGGAGAGCCTGGTGGGCTGCCGTCTATGGGGTTGCACAGAGTCAGACACGACTGAGCGCCTTCACTTTCACTTTACGCTTTCATGCATTGGAGAAGGAGATGGCAACCCACTCCAGTGTTCTTGCCTGGAGAATCTCACGGACAGGTGAGCCTGGTGGGCTGCTATCTATGGGGTCGCACAGAGTCGGACACGACTGAGGCAGCTTAGCAGCAGCAGCAGCAGCATTGTGTTATTTTAGCGGTTGCTGTAGGGTTTACATTTACTTTCTTCATCATATTCTACAAATAGGAAAAGGAGTACGTCAAGGCTGTATATTGTCACCCTGCTTATTTAACTTATATGCAGGGTACATCATGAGAAACGCTGGACTGGAAGAAACACAAGCTGGAATCAAGATTGCCGGGAGAAATAGCAATAACCTCAGATATGCAGATGACACCACCCTTATGGCAGAAAGTGAAGAGGAGCCAAAAAGCTCCGAAGAATTGATGCTTTTGAAGTGTGGTGTTGGAGAAGACTCTTGAGAGTCCCTTGGACTGCAAGGAGATCCAACCAGTCCATTCTGAAGGAGATCAACCCTGGGATTTCTTTGGAGGGAACGATGCTAAAGCTGAAACTCCAGTACTTTGGCCACCTCATGCGAAGAGTTGACTCACTGGAAAAGACTCTGATGCTGGGAGGGATTGGGGGCAGGAGGAGAAGGGGATGACCGAGGATGAGATGGCTGGATGGCATCATGGACTCGATGGACGTGAGTCTGAGTGAACTCTGGGAGATGGTAATGAACAGGGAGGCCTGGCGTGCTGTGATTCACGGGGTCGCAAAGAGTCGGACACGACTGAGTGACTGAACTGAACTGAACCTTTAAGCAATAGTATACATCTTGGTAAACAGACATTACAACAGTACATCTGTTTCTCCTCTTCCAGATTTTGAGTTATTGTTGTCTTACGTTTTATTTCTACTTATGTTGTTAACCCCACAATACATTTCTCTCATTTTTGTTTTAAACAATTATCTTTTAATGGTATCTGATGATGCTGTGTGATGAAGTCAAAGTGAAAGTTGCTCAGTCATGTCCGACTCTTTGCCACCCCATGGACTACACAGTCCATGGAATTCTCCAGGCCAGAATACTGGAGTGGGTAGCCTTTCCCTTCTCCAGGGGATCTTCCCAACCCAGGGATCAAGCCCAGGTCTCCCGCATTGCAGGCGGATTCTTTACCAGCTGAGCCACAAGGGAAGCCCAAGAATACTCCAGGGGATCTTTGCAACCCAGGAATCCAACTGGGGTCCCCACATAACAAGAAAAAATGTGTTCCTATTTATCTATGACTTACCTATGTAGGTACCATTTCCCGTGCTCTTTATTCATTTATATACTCTAGATTTCTATCTTGCTCATTTTCCTTCTGTCTTAAAACTTCATTTTACCACTTTTTTTTTTTTCTGATAGTACAGATCTGCTGGTGACAATTATTTCAGATTTTCTAAGCCTGAAAAGCCTTTATTTACTCTTTACTTTTGAAAGTATTTTTGCAGATAATAGGATTCTAGGTTGATCAATTTTTTTCTTTTAATGCTTGAAATATGTTGTCTTTTTGGTTGCACTGTTTCTAAAAAAAATCTACTGTCTTCTGACTCTATTCCTTGGTTATAATGTCTTTTTCTTTAGCTGCTTTTAAGATTTTTCTGTTGATTGTTTTTAAATGATTTGATTATATTGTACTGGTGTCATTTTCATCATAGCGTGTGTATATGGAGGGGTGGGTTTTATGTTTGTTGATATTCTTGAATTTGTGGTTTATAGTTTTCATCTAATTTGGAAAAAAATTTACTATTATTTCTTCAACTATTTTTTCTATTCCCCATTTCTCTCCTTCAGAAGTCCAATAACATACATATTAGGCATTTTAGGTTGTTTCACAGTTCATTGATTTCTTCATTTAATTTTTAGTCTTTTTTCCAATCTGTTTTATTTTAGAGAGTTTCTGTTGCCTTGTGTTCAAGTTCACCAATCTTTTCTTTTCCAAGGTCTAATCTGCTGTTAACCCCACCCAGTATATTTTCTTCTTAGACACTGTAGTTTTAATTTCCAGAAATTTACTTTAGATATTAAAAAAAATTATCTTCCACATCTCAACTTTTAGAACATTTGGAATTCAGTTATAATAATTGTTTTAATGTCCTTTCCTCTTAATTTTAGCATCTATGCCACTTCTGGGTCAATTTCAACTGATTAATTTTTCTCATTACAATCATATTTTCCTACTTTATCACATATCTGGCAATATTCTATTTGATGCCATACATTGCAAATTTTACTTTGTTTGATGTTGAATACTTTTGCATTCATATAAATGGTCCTAAATTTTCTTCTGGGATGTAGTTAGCTAAAAACTCTTTGAATCTTTTAGAGAGTTCTTTTGAATTTCATTGTGTAGCACCAGAGCTGTGGGTTTTGTTTTTTTTTAAACTTTGTTGGGTAGCACTGAAGTAGTGTTTGTTTAGACCTAACTTTGTCCCAATATTAATGCAAAACCCTCCTGAGTATTCCACCTGATGCCCGAGGTTTTCTGCATTAATACGAACAGGAACTCTGTGAGTCTATATATTTTCCTTCCACTTCTTCCAATCTAGAGTCATTCCATGACATGAAGGCACTGTTGGGTTCTCAGCTAAAGCGGCAAGCGTGACCCTCTGCAGATCTCTAGAGCACTCCACCTGTGTGATTCCCTCCTATCTGGCACTCTCACCTGTCAATCTAGCCACTTTGATTGCACTTTACTGCTCCAGACTCTCAGCTTCATTGCCTCAATTCCGGGAGTCCACTCTGCTTGGGCTCCCCCTCCCTGTGCCACTGTATTATTGCCAAGAAACTATCCTCAAGCGGTAATCTTGGGCAATCATAGGGCTCATCTCCTTTGTTTCCATCTCCCAGGGATCACTTTCTTAGTTATTTGGCCGCCCTGGGTGTTTGTTGTGGCTCGAGGGCTTTCTCTGGTTGAGGCTCGCTGACTTCTCTTGCTGGGAATCACAGCCCTAGGGTGCACGGGCTCAGCAGTTGCGGCACATCAGCTCTCTAGCTGTGGCTCCTGGGCTTAGTTGCCCTGCAGCGTGTGGAATCTTGGTTCCCCAGCCAGGGATTGAACCTGACTCGCTTACACTGAAAGATGGATTCTTAACCACTGGGCCACCAGAGAAGTCCCAGGGATCATTGTCTTTCATTCCTTGATGCTCAGTGTTTTAAAAACTCTTGTTTCATAAATTTTATTTGTATTTTTAGTTTTTTTCAGAAGGGAGGGTAAATAGCGCTTTGTCTGCTTCACCTTGGTTGAAGTCCCTATTCCTCACCTAATGTTTAATGAATGATGAACAATATACATTTGTGTCTAGGCAGACCTATGTGTTAGTTGCTCAGTCGGGTCCGACTCTTTGTGACCCCATGGACTGTAGCCCACCAGGTTCCTCTGTCCATGGGATTCTCCAGGCAAGAATACTGGAGTGGGTTGCCATTTCCTTCTCCAGAAGGAAAAATTTTTTGAGAGGGTTATATCCCTTACTATATTTATTTGCTTTAATACTGTGTATGTCCTCAGTCACTCAGTTGTGTCTGACTCTTTGTAGCCCCAGGATTATAGCCCACCAGGCTCCTCTGCTCATGGAATTTTCCCGGTGAGAATACTAGAGTGGGGTACCATTTCTCACTCCAGGGGATCTTTCCGACCCAGGGATTGAACCCATGTATCTTATGTCTCCTGCATTAACAGGTGGATTCTTTACCACTAGCACCACCTGGGAAGCCCCTATATTTGGTCAGTGTGTATAAAAAAATTTTAAATTCAAAAGTGTTTGTGCAGCATTTCCTCACTAAAATTAATGAACTGAGAGTAAAGGAGGTTTCCCCTCGGGGCAAAGCAGGTGCTATTATCATTTCTTCAATTCAGAGAAAAAGAGAAACAGTAGCTGATTACTTTAGTATTGAATGTTGAGAGACCTAGTAAGAGGTAGAAGTACCCACTTTATCCTCAACAAAACAATCAAGGTGCCTGGTGGATCAAACAAAAGCATTATGAAAGAATGTTGCTTGTATCTGGAAGATAAAGCAAAACCCAGCAGATCTAAGACAGAAAGATGTCTAGAAGAATCTAGTTCTTTCTGGTAGTCAAGATGGTAACAAGCTGGTGCCTGGGAAAACAATGATGCTCCTTGACTCACCTTGTGGAACTGCTTGGAATAAAGACAACATTCATTCTTCATCACTCAACAAATATTAAAGCAATGTTTAATACCTCCCAGGCACCACTCTAGGTATTGTGAATACAGCTCTGAAACCTACCGACAAGTCCCCAGTCTTGTGGGCCTTACATGCCAGCAGTGCCTGGATAAAACGAGTTATCTCATGAGAACATGTAAGATTCCAGTCCTAAATGCTAAAGGGGTCCTTTCTAGGAGAGCTGAGTTTCTACCCAAATAAGAGGGGGATATAGTCAATGAGGTCTAAGTTAATTTTGATACATGAATTGCATCTATATTAGTAAGAGGTTCAGAGAATCTCTAAGAAGTCTTATGAAAGGCTATTTGAGCTGAGATTTAAAGTAGAAGTTTGTTAGGTGGACGTGATAGGAGGTAAACAACATGTTCAAGTCAGAGTCTTTGAAAGACATATGAAAGTAGCAATAACTCAGTGACACTGGAACACACAGCAGGAATCCTAAGAAACAGGGCAGGTTACACAGTAAGAGTTCTAGAAGAGCCTTTTTTTTTTTTTTTTTGCTAAGCAAGGGGTTTTAGATAATATTCTATTAAGAACAGAGATTTGTTTAAGAATTTTTTAGTGGCAGCAGCAGCACTTGATCAGACTTATTTGTTAGGAAATCACTTTGGTGGCAATGTGAATATTTGGATACAGGGAGGTAGGCAAGCATGGAAAAATCATTCCTTTATCCAGTAAGTATTATTAAGAGCCTGATATATACTAGGCAACTTGCTTAGATACAAAAGATAGAATGAGAACAAGGCTGATATGGACCTTGCTCTCCTGGAGCTTACAAGGAATCTGGAGAATCAAAAATCAAACAACCCTTCCCCCAAATTAAGCAAATAATGATGGAAGTACTACATTACAAATGCGATCATGTCATGAAGAGGAAGTAGAGGATGTCTTTAGAATATGTGATTGGGAGACCTAATAAAGTCAACGTGGGTGGTGGTCAGAAAAGTCTATCCTGAAGAAGTGACATAGGGTGGAGAGCTGAAGAATGGTAAGGAGCAGGCTGAGTCAAGACCTGGACATCTTTTAGAAAACAAAAGAAAAGCCCTTGGATTGAATTGTCTGGAAAAAGGCAGGTGACTGTAGATAGCACTGGGAGACCTTGCCAACCACATTAAAGATATTAGGCTTTGAGTCAAGAGCCCTGGAAAGCCTTTGAATTAATATTTTAAACTGGAGAGTACGATCATCAAGTTCTCAATTGAAGAAAAATCACTGGGGCTGCTAAATGGAGAATGATTTCAAGTGAACATGTGTAAAGCTGGTGAGAATGTAAAACAACCTGAGCTCTTTCTGGGACTGGAAATGTAACCTGTTGTAACCATTTCAGAAACATTGTATAGCTTCTTCTGTAGTTATGAATGTGCTTATCCTGTGATTCAGTATTTCTATTCCTAGCTATTTATCCAAGAGAGAAAGAAACATATGTCCCATGTCCAAAAAAAAAAAAAAAAAGATTCATACAAGAATGTTCAGAGCAGCTTTATTCACAATAACCCTAAACTGGAAGCAACCCAAGTATCAGTCAGCAGGAGGATGATAAACAAACCGTGGTACATTCATTTAATGGGATAACTCTCAATAACAAAAAGGAATGAACTTCTGACACATGCAACAATGTGAATAACTCTCAGATACTTTCAGCAAGAGTAACTAGGCACAGAAGGATATACGCATACCATGTGACTCTGTTTATATGAGACTCCAGCATAGATAGTACTAATCCATAGTGATGTAAGTCAGAAAAGTGGTTTCTGGGTGTCAGGTGTGCGTGTGGGGTGAAGGGAAAACAGGTGAGTGATGAAAAGGGAAACAAGGGAATTTCCAGGGCATATTTATTTGTCAAGACTCATCATTTTTTTTTTTAATTTCAAATGTGTGCATTTTATTGTATTTAAACTATTGCACAACAAAGAGAAAGAGGAAGATAAAGAGAACCTGTGGCATTTTCAGGGTTATGGGTGGGGGTGGCAGAAGGGGAAAATAAGAAGTTTGGAAACAAAATAACAAGGATGCATTGGATGGGAGGAAAGGAAGAATCAAAATTAATTCAGGTTTCTGGCTGGGATGGTTTACTGTTAGGTGTTATTACTATCTGGGGGAAATTGTCTTTTTGGGAACAGGTTTGTGTGTGGTGGGGGGAGTGAGACAGAGAAGGAATAAGGCTGAATTTTGACACGTCCATCTGAGAAGCATCATTTGTCCCCATTACACGATGCTTAATCCTGTTAGTTCTGCCTTGCGAGGTTGCCACTGGGGTAGCTTTCCTCACTTCACAGCGAGAGTTCTCCATAATGTAATCCTTCATCTCCACTCCTCAGGAGTCGGGGAAAGCACTGAAAAGTTTTGGCTCACCACAAAGAGGGAGAGGGGCTGAACGGGCTAAATGGGATGTGTGTGTGTGTGTGTGTGCGTGTGCACACACGCGTGTGCTCACTCAGTCATATCTGGCTCTCTGCAACCCCATGGACTGTGGCCCACCAGCCTCCTCTGTCCATGGGATTCCCCAGTCAAGAATACTGGAGTGGGTTGCCATTTCCTACTCCAGGGGATCTTGCTGACCCAGGGATCAAATCCACATCTCCTCCATTGGCAGAGGGATTCTTTACCACTGAGCCGCCTGGGATAGTCACACAAAATGTAGGATTCCCCCCACCCCCCACCCCCCATCCAGACATTCTCATGAGTAAAAGGCACATTTGTAGTTATCCAAGGACCTAACTCTTTTTTTTCCAGTGTTAATATATCCTTAAATTTTCAGTAATGCAATGTTCCCCTAAATTGAAAGAGACTTGTTTTCTAGTTGTTGAGAACTTTGACTGAGAGTTGTTCTCTCTTCCAGAGAAATGGCATCTCCAGCATCACTACACTTCTTGGTGTGTGAGTAGTTATTTCAACACTGCTGTGTCAGGCTGCACTGGTAGGAGTGATTCAACACATAGGTGCCAGGATCTGCCAGCTTTACTGAGTCTTCCAGTGTAGACAATTGCCAAATATTTACATAGTGAAAGACTTTTTTATTATATTTTGTTTTATTTTATTTACACTTCTTTGACTCTTTATTTCAGATGTCATTTTATGTGATTTTAAAATTATATGTTAAGTAACTTTACTATCTATGATGATCATTTAGGGATGGTAGGGTGGTGTTGCAAAATATTTCTTATCAAAGGGAGCTACAAAGGTTGATTCAGTTGAGGAAAACAGATTTACAAAGTATTGTTTAGTGATCTAGGCTCTGAAAACAAATTGCTTGATGTTACCAGCCATTATTTAGGTGGCTTTGTACAAGTTAATTATCCTCATCAGTAAAATGGGGATAACATACCTATCTTATTGGGCTGTGTGAGGACAACAATAATGATTAATTTTTTTAAAGCACTTCAAACGCTGCATAATTGGCCCATCAATTGCCACATATTAAGTACCAAATATATTTTAGTTAAATAACACAAATACACTCTCTCCAGGAAATCTCATTTATTTTCACATCTTCAATAACCATTTATACATTATTATGGGCATTTTTCTAAATTTAAAAATCTTTTGAGTGAGCTTCATCTAAAAAGTACATATACATTTCATGATGATATCTGGTAGAGACTTGGGAGAAAAACAAAAGCCTTTCAAGTACATAATTTTCCAAGGATTAGGCTAGCCAGTTACCCTTCTTAGATAAGAAAAAGAGGGCTGAAGAACATTTATGCTCTGGTAACCTCAGAAACCAAAGGAACAAAAATCCCAAGGAAGAAAGACAAATGGAGAAAAGACATTTACATTTAATTTCGAACACTCTCTGTCTCTTACTATGCTCACTAAGAAGAAGCAAGAATTTCCTGACGTAGTTACCGATTTTTCCAGAAATAGAAAAACATTATGGTAGGAAAGACATATTTAATGTTATATACAAATTATCAAACTGTAAACGTCAGTCATGAGGCATGTAACAATATTCACTTAATCTAGAGAACACGCTTCATTGTAGGAAATGGCATTGGCTTACTTCAATGAGTTGTGTTACGTGAGTCATCCGTGACTGAGCAACGCAACAGGAACACACTTTGCCCCTTATCTCTCAGTTCTCAGGTGAAGCCTGACATTTTCAAAGAAACCTTCTTTGACTACACACTCTATGTAACGTTCCTTTATTTTTCTCTCAGCACAATGTACGTTTCCTTCTGTGCAGTTATAGTTTGTAATTATACACTTCAGTCGCTCAGTTGTGTCCGACTCTGTGCGACCCCATGGACTGCAGCACACCAGACTTCTCTGTCCATCACCAACTCCTGGAGCTTCTGAGTTTGCTTAAAAAAAAATAGTCTGCCTCATTAGACTTTACACATTGGAGTAGTCGCTCTCGTAGGGCTCAGAGTTGTCCCCTGGCACAGCACCTAGAACATACATAGCTTGACCAATACTTGTTGCATAGACAGACTGGCATTTTAGCTTCTGGGGTATACATGTGAGATATGGGCTAAAAATATGAATTTGAAAGGTATCTGCATTTAAATAGTATTTTAAAACAAGAGAAAGGATGAAATTACCCATCCCAGGAGAGATAGGGGTGGGGGGGGGAGCTTTGGAGATCAACATTTCTTTGTTGAAGAAATGAAGATGATGACAAAGGATACCCAAAAAAATGAATGGCTAGAGATGTAAAAAGAAACCCAGGAGAATGTCCTGCCAAGACAATCAGGAAAAGAAGCTCTCTTAAGACAGTGGGACTGATCAGTTGTGACAAATACAGCTAAGAAGTAAATTAAGATCAGAATAGAAATGTTACCATTGAGTTGGGGAGCTTCAAGATCATTTTGGACTTCCCTGTCAGTCCAGGGGCTAGGACTCTGAGCCTGCAATGCAAGGGGCCTGGGTTCGATCCCTGGTCAAGGAACTAGATTGCATATGCTGCAAGGAAAAGCTGGCTTAAAATTCAACATTCAAAAAGCTAAGATCATGGCATCCGGTCCCATCACTTCATGGCAAATAGATGGGGAAAAAGTGGAAAACAGTGGTAGATTTTATTTTCTTGAGCTCCAAAACCATTGCAGATGGTGACTGCAGCCACGAAATTAAAAGAGGCTTGCTCCTTGGGAGAAAAGCTAGTAATACAACCTAGACAGCGTACTAAAAAGCAGAGACATCATTTTGCTGACAAAGATCTGTATAGTTAAGGCTACAGTTTTTCCAGTACTCCCTTATGGATGTAAGAGTTGAACCGTAAAGAAAGCTGAGTGCTGAATAATTGATGTTTTCAAACTGCGATGCTGGAGAAGACTCTTGAGAGTCCCTTGGACAGCAAGGAGATGAAACCAGTCAATCCTAAAGGAAACCAACCCTGAATATTCACTGGAAGGACTGATGCTGAAACTGAAGCTCCAATATGCCACCTGATGCGAAGAGCCGACTCATTGGAAAAGACCCTGATGAGGGCAAGATTGAGGGCAGGAGGAGAAGGGGGCAACAGAGGATGAGCTGGTTGGATGGCATCAACAACTCAGTAGATATGAGTTTGAGCAAACTCCAGGAGATGGTGAAGGACAGGGAAGCCTGGTGCATGGGGTCACAAAGAGACACAACTTAGTGAAAATCAAGGTTATTTCTGATGTTGATAAGAGTGATTTGGGGTGGGGAGTGGGGATGACAGGTTAGAGTGGGCTGGGAAAGGAGGTGAGCAACTGGAATCAGCTGGTGTAGAACACCTTTTGAAGAAGTTTTGCTCATAAGAGAGAATACAACAAACAAAAAGGTTGGAGAGGAATGAGGTATCAGTGGAACTTTTTTGTTTTATGTGCATTTTTTTCTTTCTGTTGAACTTAATAGAATATGTTTGTATGGTGATGGGACATTCAATAGACAGAGTAATTATTAATAAAGGGAAAGAATATTAAGGAAGATCCCTTAGTAGTTTCTTTTTCCTTTTTTGACTGCAGGGGAATTTCCCCAACCAAGGACTCAACTCTTGCCCTCTTCACTGGAAACACAAAGCCTTAACCACTGGACCACCAGGGAAGTCACAGTAGGTTTCTGATAAGGAATCAGTGCTGGTTTTCTGTAGCCTTCTTTGACCTACCTCTATGAACCAAGTTTAAGAGATAAGCAAAAAGTAGTTATCAGGACTTCATAATACAGCCCTGGAGGGCTGTCAAACCACTCTGAAAAGATCTTCAAGAAATTGCATCTTCTCAGCTTCCCTGGAGCTGGGAATTAGTTCCCGGGTTTCTCAAACTTGGGTGCGATTGGTATTTTGGTTCAGATACCCTCCTGTTAGGGGCAGCAGCTGCTGCTGCTAAGTCGCTTCAGTCGTGTCTGACTCTGTGCGACCTCATCATAGACGGCAGCCCACCAAGCTCCCCCGTCCCTGGGATTCTCCAGGCAAGAACACTGGAGTGGGTTGCCATTTCCTTCTCCAACACATGAAAGTGAAAAGTGAAAGTGAAGTCACTCAGTCGTGTCTGACTCTTAGCAACCCCATGGACTGCAGCCTACCAGGCTCTTCCGCCCATGGGATTTTCCAGTCTAGAGTACTGGAGTGGGGTGCATTGCCTTCTCCGCCTGTTAGGGGCAGGGGTTTGAATCTCCTGTGCAGGGTTGAATGTTTCACCGAAACCCTGGCCTCTACCCACATGGATACCAGTAGTATCTAGTTGTGATACTCAGAAACCAGAAACTGCTATATCTTTGTGTGAACGTTGGAGAGCAGATTGCCCCAGCTGAGAATCAATGCTTTATTCAAATCTGAAAGTGAAAATCACTCAGGCATGTCTGACTCTTTTCGACTGCGTAGGATTCTCCAGATCAGAATACTGATCCTTCTTCAGGGGATCTCCCCAACCCAGGGAATCGAACCCAGGTCTCCTTCATGGCAGGTGGATGGATTCTTTACCAACTGAGCTTTCAGAGAAATCCTATTCAAACCTGCTGCTGCTAAGTCACTTCAGTCGTGTGACTTACTCTCCTGTTAGGGGCAGCAGCAGCTGCTGCTGCTGCTGCTGCTGCTAAGTCGCTTAAGTCGTGTCTGACTCTGTGCGACCTCATAGACTGCAGCCCACCAGGCTCCCTCGTCCCTGGGATTCTCCAGGCAAGAACACTGGAGTGGGTTGCCATTTCCCTCTCCAATGCATGAAAGTTAAAAGTGAAAGTGAAGTTGCTCAGTCGTGTCCGACTCTTAGCGACCCCATGGACTGCAGCCCACCAGGCTTCTCCATCCATGGGATTTTCCAGGCAAGAGTACTGGAGATTCAAACCTAAGAAAGTCTAATTAAAAAAAAAATCAGCTAATCTTAACAGCTGTTTTCATTGCCTTATGCTCTTATGGAAAATTATCATAAACTTGGTATGAAAGCATACTGTTCTATACATACATGTTCTAATTTTTTAATTCCTAAAGAAATACTGTAATATAATTTTTAATACTTTCAGTAGGAAGAACAATAAAAGAAAACCAAATGAAATATACACATGGATGAATTGAACTTAAGGATGATGGCAAGAAAAGGAGTCACTAAGATTTATTCGGTGCCCCCTACATTTCACATTGAGATTCCTCAGTGGCTCAGTGGAGAAGGCAATGGCAGCCCACTCCAGTACTCTTGCCTGGAAAATCCCATGGACGGAGGAGCCTGGTAGGCTGCAGTCCATGGGATCGCTAAGAGTCCGCACGACTGAGCAACTTCACTTTCACTTTTTACTTTCATGCTTTGGAGAAGAAAATGGCAACCCACTCCAGTGTTCTTGCCTGGAGAATCCCAGGGACGGGGGAGCCTGGTGGGCTGCCGTCTATGGGGTCGCACAGAGTCGGACACGACTGAGGTGACTTAGCAGCAAGCAGCAGCAGCAGTGGCTCAGTGGTAAAGCATCCACTTGCAATGCAGGTGATTTGGGAGATTGGGTTCAATCCCTGAATGGAGAAGATCCCTTGGAAGAGGAAATGGCAACCCACTCCAGTATTCTTGCCTGGGAAATCCCACGGACAGAGGAGTCTAGAGGGCTACAGTCCAAGGGGTCGCAGAACAGTCATATATGACTTAGCATCTAAACAACAACATTTTACATTTTGTAAGAGATTAAAAAAAATTTTTTTACAAGCTTATTGTATAAAAATGGAAAAAAGATATATTGACAAGAAAATTTAAAACTTCATAATATCAGTTAACATGTTGGTACATATGCTTTAGGACTTTCTGTGCATTCGTTCATTCTCTTATTCATTAACTTATTACACATCAGGGGCTTCCCAGGTGCCACTAGTGGTAAAGAATACCCGTGTCAATGCAGGGTAGAAAAGAGGCATGGTTCCATCCCTGGGTTGGGGGGATCCCCTGGAGAAGGACATGGTAATCTGCTCCAGTATTCTTGCCTGGAGAATCCCATGGACAGAAGAACCTGGCAGGCTACAGTCCATGGGGTCTCAGAGACAGGACTGAAGCCATTTAGCACACATTACACATCTCCCTGAGAGAGGACAAGAACTGGAAAGTCAAGGGAGCTTTGTTTTTTGTTTTTGTTTTTTTAATGGAAGACATTTAGGCATGTTTTAAAGACAGTGAAAGGATCAAAGTCAGTCGAAAGAGGAAAATGGGATAACAGGTATTGTGAGGTTTCTCAGAAGGAATGGATTTCAAGCACAGAGTTGGAGTCATCTTTAGATTAGGAGAGGAAAAAAAAAACATTGTGAGGATTGAAAGAATACACACATATGCACACGAATGTATGTATCAGGTATGTATATTCCTACATACCTGTATATACAGGTATTCCTGTATCTACCTGTATCTTGTATCTACAAGTAGGTATATATTTTTTATTTTATCTATACGTATGTATCTTACTCTATCTACATGTTTTCACCATGTGAGCTACTGAGGAACTTGCTTTTTCACTTATTCTATTATAACCATTTTCCCCTCCTGCTGTTACTCTTCCTTACCATCATTTTTAAGAGTATCCTAACACATGAAGTAGTTCAGTCTTTAAAGCCACCTCGTAATGTTGGACATTTTCGCCGTCACAATTTTTCACTACCATCAACGCGGGACTTAATATCACGATGGTGACATATTTGTAGCTACCCAGGATTATTTTTTGAACAGAAATTCATGGAAGAGGAATTGCTGAGTCAAATGGTCAGCCTAACTCGAGGGATAAAAGTCGCTTTTAAACGTCACAGTCATCCTCAGGTATGCATTCTTTACCTGAGGAGGAAACAGAGAAGCAGAGAGGTTAAATAATTGGCCCAAGGTCAAAAATAATCGCCAAGTGGCGGATTTCAAAAGCCGCGCGGGCTCATCATGCTGCGGCAGGGACAGAATTTGCGGTTTAGGCGATTCTTTTTTTTTTTTTGGTGTGTTTCTGTGGGGGAGGGGCCGGGCAGCAGGGAAGGAAACTTGTGTCGCAGCAAAGAAGGAGGAGAAGGGGAGGGAACTCATGTCAGAACCCGAGCCGACTGCGCCGAGAAAGGGTAGGCTCAGGATTCGGTGGGCCCCCGAGCCGCTGTGCGGGGCAGCTCCGAGGCTGTGACCAGCTCCAGGGAGGTCCGGCCGGCGGCCGCGCCGCGCCGGGGTGGTTGCCAAGGGTCTGCCCAGTTTGCTGGTCTAGTTGCTAGGGCCTCCATCTTGAGGCCGGTGGCTGCGACACTCCCGGAAGGGGTTGCCGAGTGGGGCATTCACTTCCGGTCTGGGGCCTGCGGCGGCGGCGGCGGCGGCGGCGGCGGTGGCGGCGGCAGCGGGTCGGTGTAGAAAATGGCGCTGGTGCAGCGGCTCGGGCCTCTCCCCGCGGCGCTGCGGAGGGCTTGAGGCTCGCGAGCCTCACTCGCCGCGCCCCACTTGCTCGTGCACTTTACACACATGAGGTGAGCGGGGCGGGGGCCTCCCTCCGGGCGGGAGGAGCCTCGGGCGCTGCCGCAGGGCCCGCGATCGCGGGCGGCGGCGGCGGCGGCGCCGGGCGTCCCCGAGACCTCGGGCCTCGGCGAAGGGGGCGCCGGCTGCGCCGCTGCGGAGGCCGGCCGGGAGGCCCGGAGGGGCCGCGCTGCGCCGCTGGGGCCGGGCCGGGGGCTGCGGCTCGCCCGCGCCGCCTGACCGCAGTCGGGGCTGCAGCCCCGCAGCTTTGTGAGCCCCCCCGGGCTCCCTTCCCCCCGCCCCATCCGGCCCCGGCGCGAGCCTCTGCAGCAGCAGCTCCGTTTTCACGCGCATCTCTCTCTCTCTCTCTCCCCCTTTTTCTTTTCCGTTTCAGAGAATTGGAAGCTAAAGCTACCAAAGACGTAGAAAGGAATCTTAGCAGGTAAGATGGGCGCGCTTTCCGCCTCTCATCCCCTTTCGTTAATCGTGTATTTCCACCCTGGCTCGCCCTTGCTGGGTTTAGAAGTTCTCCCGTGTCATTTTCTATCGCACGCAGGGAACAGACCCGGAGAAGAGGCTGGAGGGAATACTGGATGGAGGAATTGCGGGGAGATGCGTAATTACGCGTGTGTTCCTGTCTTGGGCGGGGGGGAGGGGGTGGCAAAAAACAGCGAAAAGCAATTCTTGTAAACTTAGTTAAAGCATTCTCACCCTTTTAGAATTTAATTAGGGGACTTGTGCATTAATTACTATTGTAAATGGTTGCAGGCATTGTGTGACTCATGATTGAGGCGGCCCTTATGGCGGGCTGTCAAACTGTTTTGGCTTCCCCGTTATTACTTTGTAACTCAAATTGTTGCCTTTATAAAAAGATACTATGTCTTCGCGCCCCCCCCCCCCCCAACACATTGTAGTCAGGCGGATTCTGTTGCACTGGAAACAGTTTTGCCCTTGAACTTTACCGAGCATAGACTGCGTTTTGTTTTCTTTTGAAAATACATTTATATCTACGTTCGGTGTGTGCTCCTTTTATCAGGTGGTAAAATAATTAAAAATCTGTTCCCAGTAAGTGGTTCTCACTCGCCTTGGACCTGAGTGTTTTTGCACTGGTGACTTAAATCATCACCACAAAGGTTTTTTTGTTGTTGTTTTTTAAACGATGCCCCTATGAAAATGTTGAGCTTTATTGAGCTGTAATTGCTTAAGCATCAAGGCATTTAACTCTTTTTCACATTCATTTTCTGGTCTTACAGTCTTTTCCTTTCTTTTTCGCCATTTTCTTTTGCATCGTATTGGGACACTGAGAGAAACTTCTAGATTAATCAGTGAGCAGCTTTTACCTGAACGAAATAAAATAAAAATTGTCTCTCTCTGGTCTTAATGTAGTTTGTGCTTGGTAATTGTAAGTTTTGTGTTTGTATTGAGGTCTTAACATTCACAATTCAAATCATGTGGATGTTTTTTCAGCATATAGAATTATTTCAAATTGCTGGTCTTTGGGGTTATGTAGATATTAATTTGTTAAACTGGTCATTAAAGAATCTGTTCAGTCAGTGAAGGATGGTCGTCATTGGTTTAGCAAATAAGAGAGATTCTGTTGTTCAAAATAATTACACAATCATTTAAAGGAAATTAAGCCTGACGTTGCTGACTAAATAACTGGATATTTAAGTCTTGTTAGAAGCTATTAACGTTAAGATATGAAACGATTAAATAAAACAGGTTGAGTTTTTAGATACACTTTCAGAAAGGAGCTTGGGGTGTCAGTCTTATTTTTGCTTTGTCAGGTAACTATCAGTATAATTTCTGTAGGGGTTTTCTGGGACGTAATTAAAAATTGTCTCTACAACAGGTATAATTTCTATATGCTGTTACAGTTGGGTAGAACTTGCAGTCTGTATCAGCTATGTATCAGAGTTTGAATCCCAGCTTTGTCACTTAACAATATGACCTTGACTCTAGACAAATCACTTAGCCTCTCTCTTCCTAATCTGTAAAGGGAGAGGTTTGGGCCTGCCAGTTGCCAAGGTCTGTGAGGCCCCTTGGGTTTTATAAAAAGGAGTCAAGTGTTGTCCCTGGCCACAGACTCCATTGCATTATAGGAGGAAGGCTGTAATGGGCACATGAATAACTAACTCCGGGTAAATGATGCCAGGGTCAAAAGAAGATACCATTCCATTCATAAATTCACAGATCTTCAGTTGACTAGAAAGAATGAAAAGGAAAAACAGATATAAAGGATGTTACAGGCCAGTGTATACCAAGGTCCCTGTGCGAGGGGAACATTTCCTAAAGGTTAAAAGTTTTCTGAGAGAAGATTAGGTGGGCAAATGCTTCAACTCCATCCTTAGCTCTCTGCTTCCTTTTTTCCAAATAAGGAGAGTATATTTGTCTTTACCAATTTGTGCCTCCCCAGGAAGGCATTATCCTAGATTCAGTGAGTAAACATTTCTTGCCCATCTTAGATGTTCCAAATGCAAGCCTAGCACTAGGGAAGAGAAAAATGGCAGTAGCTGGGTTTAGTGGGTGTTTTCTGTCTGCCTGGCACACTTTGAAGATCTTATGTCGACTCATCTGATCCTGGAACTCTGTGAGGTAGGTTTCTTTCAGGATCCCGGTCTCTGTTTTACAGGTGAAGACTTTGATGCACAAAGAGGTTAAGTAACTTCCAGGAGGCCACACCACTGGCAACTGCAGGAGATGTTAACGCTTTGGACTGTATTTGCCTCACAAGAGGCATGGTTCTTCGCTTCCAAAAAACGTGAAAGTATCTTTGGAGAGGCAGAACCCACATATACAGGCAGCACTCCTAGATAAGAAATTCTCATCCTGGGCACTGTTGACCTCTTTTTTGGCTGTGCCATGAGGCACGTGGGATCTTAGTCCCCTGACCAGGGATCAGATCCATGCCCCCTGCACCGGAAGCTCGGAGTCTTAACCAGTAGCCCCACTGTTGACATTTTGACCAGATCATTTGTTGTTGTGAAGTCTGCCCTGTGTACTATGGGCTGTGTGGCAGCATCGGCCAGAAGTACCCACTCAGGTGTGACGGTTAGAAAACGTCTTAAGATACCACCAGAGGTCCCCTCAGGGATGGAATCACCCCCACTGTTCTAGATCTTCATGTTTCCTGAATATAACCAAACATTCGGATTTTTAACATTAAATCTGTAAGCATTAAATATCTTTTGTAATACTGTGGGACTTCAAATTCCCACTGTGTAGACCGCCTGTTTGGAAACTCCTCCAGTCTCTGAATGAATGACGGAAGTTTTATTGCCATTCTCCTTTTCCTCTGCTAAGCTGCAAGCCCTGAAGACAGTGTGCCAGGTAGCCAGAGCCAGTTAAATAAAATTGGCACAGTTGATAAGTTTGGTTGCCCACATGAGGTCAACTCTCTTTCTTAATTTACTGTCGGCCATTAAAGTTGTCACTTTTTGTCAGTATCCTGACATTCAAAAGACAGAACTGTAATGTCTAGATACGGGAGATCACCACTGAAACTAAATTTTAAAAGAATGGAATCCATTTTAAAAGGCAGAGGAAAAGGCAGTGTAGGAACAATAGCAGAAATAAAGGTACAACATCCAGAAAGTATAGGGGATTGTGAAATAGCAGTAAGTAGTTCAGTTGCATTGGCGTGTAAGGGTGGGGGCAGGGGTAGAGTTTGTTGAATATCCGGTGGAGGATGTTTTGCGTAAATCTTACACTGTGGGAAGCTACTACGAAGCTTTAAGGTAGGGTGGTGATAGGATAGAAAAATGATAACTAGTGATCTGGGCAAGAGGTGAGGACGACCTAAATTAAAGCGGTAGTAGAAAAGCAGGAGTGTGATTACTCAAGATGTTGAGTTTGGTGTTTGGCACCTACTTACTGGGGTTAGTTGTGAGAGGAGTCTTGGAGCTGCAGGACTCTTGGGGCTTGCCTGGCCATCCAGTGGTTAGGAATCTGCCATCAGGTCCAGGAGACGTGGGATCGATCCCTGGTTGGGGAACTAAGAGCCTGCGTGCTTTGGGACAGCTAAACCCACGGGCAGCCGCTGTTGAGTCTTCGAGCTCTAGAACCTGTGTACCACAATGAAGACCTGATGCAGCTACATTTTTTTTTTTTTTTTTTAATTAAAAAAAATCCGCTAAATATACAGGGGTCTCTGTCTTGGGTGAAGGGGAGATGACTCAGCCTCTGAACAAAATAAATGTGAGAACAGACATCGAGGTTTGGGGAAAAAAGATGATAAATTAGAGTTTATGGTTTTTAAAAAAAAAAAAAAATCCCTTCTAATTCAATGTACCTAACTTTAAAAAGAAAGTATGTATGTGTGTATATATATATACAGTAAATTATATAATATATATAAAGTACATATATAAATTAAATTTTGTAAATTATATATATATGGGAAGCCAAAATGATAAAATCATTGCGTATTTAGATCTAGACCATAACACCAGCCAATATTTGGATCCTTCATGTTACAAGTGAGAAAACAGTGGTCAAGGTTATGGTCTCTAAAGTGACAAATCCGGGATTCAAATAGATCTTTTGACTCTAGGGTACTTCAGGCTAGGCAGTATTTTATATTGCACAATAGGAAAAAAGATAACTTTGGTTTCTTCTTTCTTTTTGAAAATAGAATAATTACCTCAACAGACTATTTTGTGACCATTTTACTAATTTAATGTAGTGTGTGTTGTCTGAAGTAGAAGTTAGATGCTTTATCTTATGCTGATTTTTTCCCCCCTAAAAGCAACCATTAAATGCTATCACATGAGAGTTGTTAAAGATACTGCATACTATGTAATGTAGCATCTAACCTGGAATGTTTTTATCTGAGACACCTTTACCTGGGATGTGCTGACTAAGAAAAGACTAGAGAAAGCAGGTGTGAACTTCTTAGATAGGGTGCTCTTGGAATTCACCCAACTTTATTTGAGGGGAGAAGCTTCTGATTTTGTTCAATTTTTGTGTTGCTTTCCTGTGATGTGCTTTGTAGGCCAACAATTTCATACTGATAGGTTTCTTTCTAGCTTTATTTGGAAGCTATGTGGTACATCAGTTGGTAGAATAAATGAATCATAAAAGGTAAGCTTAATTTTAAAGTGTGTAAAAACCCTCTGTGGAAATTTTAAATATAAACATTAAAAAATCTGAGTACCACTCTGTAACCTCTTGTGAATTTTGGTATCTGAAATAAATCTGTGAGTATAAATAACCATCCTTTACAGCTCCGTTTCATGACAATCTCAAAAGTATTGCCCACAATTGGAAAGACTTAAATATGGCTGTATATGTTCTGCTTAGGTTAACTTATGATGTCTCTCACTCAAAATCAATAAAATGTCCTCCCATTTAAAAAATTTTAAAATCATCCTAATCTTAATTAAAGTAGCAAGAAGAGTGCAGTGAACACTAGGATCTCCACCTAGGTTTACCAGTTACTAATATTTTGCCACATTTGTTTTATCATGCCCTGTCACCCCTAAATAAAGAACAGGGGCATTCTGTGTAACAGCAATCAAACAGATCATAGTTGGAGAAGTTTGGCTTTGTTACCGTACTCTTGGTTCATATTCAGATTTTCCCGGTTGTGCTAATAATGTCTTTTCGTCTTTCTTCTCAGTTCCTTAATCCAGGGTTGCATTTGGTTGTCTTCATTTCCTTCCATCAGGAGCAGTTCCTTATCCCTTTCTTCCCGTTCACGACATTGACATTTTGGGATAGTCCAGACTAGTTGTTTTGCGGACTTGAGTTTGGACTTGTCCTGTGGTTTCTGTGTGGTTAGGTTCAGGTTAACCCTTTCTGGCAGCGGTGTCACATTGATAACCTGTTTGTTGCCAGTGCATCGCATCAGATGCCCTCCCCCACCGCTCTGAAGGAAATTAACTGAAAGTTTACCCAGTACTTTTACCTTTACACTAACTCAGTGTTTTGTTTTTTACATTTTAGGATGTGCCAAACAATTAGTTGAAGCTGAGGTATAATTTTAAATAGTTGAGGGTACAGTAATTCAGTTCAGTCGCTCAGTTGTGTCTGACTCTTTGCGACCCCATGAATCGCAGCACGCCAGGCCTCCCTGTCTTCACTCCCGGAGTTCACGCAGACTCGCGTCCGTCGAGTCAGTGATGCCATCCAGCCATCTCATCCTCTGTCATCCCCTTCTCCTCCTGCCCCCAATCCCTCCCAGCGTCAGAGTCTTTTCCAATGAGTCAACTCTTCGCATGAGGTGGCCAAAGTACTGGAGTTTCAGCTTTCGCATCATTCCTTCCAAAGAAATCCCAGGGTTGATCTCCTTCAGAATGGACTGGTTGGATCTCCTTGCAGTCCAAGGGACTCTCAAGAGTCTTCTCCAACACCACAGTTCAGAAGCATCAGTTCTTCAGCACTCAGCTTTCTTTATGGTCCAACTCTCACATCCATACATGACCACTGGAAAAAACATAGCCTTGATTGGACCTTTGTTGGCAAAGTAATATTTCTGCTTTTGAATATGCTATCTAGGTTGGACATAACTTTCCTTCCAAGGAGTAAGCGTCTTTTAATTTCATGGCTGCAGTCACCATCTGCAGTGATTTTGGAGCCCCCAAAAATAAAGTCTGACACTGTTTCCACTGTTTCCCCATCTATTTCCCATGAAGGGATGGGACCAGATGCCATGATCTTCGTTTTCTGAATATTGGAATGAAAACTGACCTTTTCCAGTCCTGTGGCCACTGCTGAGTTTTCCAAATTTGCTGGCATATTGAGTGCAGCACTTTCACAGCATCATCTTTCAGGATTTGAAATAGCTCAAATGGAATTCTATCACCTCCACTAGCTTTGTTCATAGTGATGCTTTCTAAGGCCCACTTGACTTCACATTCCAGGATGTCTGGCTCTAGGTGAGTGATCACACCTTTTTTAAATTGGCCAGCTGTAATGATTGCAGCTTTTTTGGAAGGTTATTCTGAAGATAACTCTTTTATTGTTAGACATAAAAGTTGTATGTTTTTGGCTTTTCACCTGTAATAAACTGATAACCATAGTAAGAAAATGAAACATTGGGCTGGGCTTGTGATATGCTTTCTTCAAAAGAACACCCCCATTGAAATTACAGTGGCATTTTGCCACTGGAACACTCTCTCATCTTGAATTCCTCAGGGACCACAGATGGTATGAAATAGTTCAAAAAACTGAATGTATGCTTTAAAAAAAATCCTTAGAGTACTTCAAAGGCTTGTGGCTCCCCAAATAGTAAGAAATATTGTATCATAGGGAGGATGATAGAGGAGCTGAATAATGTGAATAAAGAGATTTTTAAGATTTAAAAAAAAGAAAGTAACATTTGACTAAGGCATAGCTTCTCTTTTAAAAAAACCAAAAAACAAAACCTCAAACAGTGACCATGTGAAAATAAGAGTTGACCCTCGGTGAGTTGGTTCCAAAACCCCCAGCCCAGCCCATTCCAAAATCCAAAGATGCTCAGATTCCTCATATAAAATAGCATGGTGTTTGCATGTAACTTACACACTTTCTCCCTTATATTTAAATCATCTTTTAGATTACTTATAATACTTTATTCAATGTAAATACTATGTAAATAGTTGTAAATACAGTGTAAATGCTATGTGAACATTTGCCTGTATATAGCAATTCAGGTTTTGCTTTTTAGAACTTTCTGGAATTTTTTTTGATCCTTGGTTGATTGGATCTGAATTTGGAACTTGGGCTTTGGAGGCCCAGCTATACAGTTTAAATGTCCTATCAAGGTGGTCTTATTTTTAAAATGAATTGCATACTCTGTGTGAGCTAGTTATGAAGCAGAAATCCTAGCGTTTCTACTCTTTTAACAGGGAAAAAGCATTTTGAATTTTAGTGTGTTGTGTGACCATGACTCAGCTGACTTCCCGTTTCAAATGGAATGTTCAAAACAGATTGAAACTTGGTTAAGGAATTTTATACTTTGAACCTTACAAGATATTTTCTGCAAACATCAATTGATTAGGTTTTGTATAATAACAAACACGATGAAACCAAGTCACTTGTTTTGCTGTTCTTACTAGTAATTTTGAGTCAGCCAGCATTGATTGAACGGCTTGCTGCAGTGATACTGAATATTTTTTACAATTTTGACATCTGTGTTTTGTTGACTTTGGTCTCTTTTTTCTCTTACTCTTTTGGAGTATCCCCATGAAACACTAGGACATAGTGCTGTGTGGTGTGAAATATGCACTAGTTTTAAATGGGTTTTAAGCATTACTTCACCGTGTTGGGGGCTTCCCTGGTGGCTCAGACAGTAAAGAATCTGCCCGCCAATGCAGGAGACCCGGGTTTGATCCCTGGGTCAGGACGATCCCCTGGAGAAGGGAATGGCAACCCACTCCAGTATTCTTGTCTGGAGAATCCCATAAACAGGAGCCTGGTGGGTTATAATCTATGGGGTCACAAAGAGTCGGACACAACTGAGCAAATCTCTATTGCTGTTAATTGACCGTACAAGGATGTCAGAGAAATACGTTTCACTTAAGATTCTACTTGTGAGCCCCTAAATGATGTGAGGCATATAAGTGAGACTCTCACTGTGAAAAGCTAGAAGGGAATGTAAAATGTTCCTTCTTTGCATTGCTGCAAGTTAATCATGCTCAAGCTGCAGTTCTCAGCCTGTCACTATTTCTTAGAAACCTCCACCGCCTCCCTAGTGACTCTGGAATTGAAGCCCAAACTCTTGCCTGTGCTAAGCTTATCTGTTTAGCTTTATCCCTTCTACCTCCTGCTCTGTCCTCAGTTCCTCCTTCTCTGAATGTCTTCTTCAATTTCTTCCTCAAAAAAATTTTTTTCTAACACATTCACATAGCATAAAGTTCACCCTTTTAAAGTGTATGATTAATTGGTTTAGTTTATTTGCAGAATTGTGCAATCATCACAGCTCCCTAATTCCAGAACATTTTTATACCCCCCTCCCCTCACCCCTCAAAAAATGACCCATACTTACAATTGATCGCTCCCCCTTCACCCCGCCTCCAGCCTCTGGCAAACCACTAGTCTATACTCATCTGTATGGTTTTGCCTCTTCTGGAGATTTTGTATAAATGGAATCATAACATGTGACCCTTTGTCTTGCTTGTTTCACTAAGCATGTTTTTACAGTTCATACATGTTGTGGCATGTATCAGTACTCCATTCTTTTTATGGGCAAAAAATAATCCATTGTGTAGCTATACCACATTGGGTTTATCCATTCATTAGTTGGTGGGCGTTAAGGTTGCTTTCCCTTTTTGAGGTGAGGTGAAGTCGCTCAGTTGTGTCCGACTCTTTGCGACCCCGTGGACTGTAGCCTACCAGGCTCCTCCATCCATGGGATTTTCCAGGCAAGAATACTGGAGTGGGTTGCCATTTCCTTCTCCAGGGGATCTTCCCGACCCAGGGATCGAACCCAGGTCTCCTGCACTGGAGGCAGACACTTTAACCTCTGAGCCACCAGGGAAGCCCTTTCACTTTTTGGCTATGATGAATAATGATGCTGTGACCATTCATTTACAAGTGCTTGTGTGGACATTTGTTTTCAGTTCTCTTGGGTATGCACCTTGGGGTGGAATTTCGAGGCATATGGTAATTTTATGTTTTAACTTTCTGAGGAACCACCAAGCTTTTCCAAAGGAGCTGCACCCATTTTCCATTTCTACCAGCAGTGTATTTCATTTTCTGCATGTCCTCACCACTGTGAGTGGTATCTCATTGTGATTTTGATTTGCGTTTCTGTAATGCCTGATAACGCTGCACATCTTTTCATATACTTACTGACCATTTGTGTATTTGATTTGGAGAAATGTCTATTCAAATCCTGTGCCAATTTTAAATTTGCTTATATTTTTTTGTTGTCAAGAGTTCTTTATATGTTGTAGATGCAAGTCCTTTGTTGGATTAATGATTTACAAATATTTTCTCCCATTCTGTGGGTTGCCTTTTCACATTCTTGATGTCCTCTGAAGCACAGAAATTTAAAATTTTGGTACGGCCAATTTGCTGTCTTAAACTTTTTTTAAAAATTTATTTATCTCTAATTGGAGGATAATTGCTTTATAATATTGTGTCGCTTTCTGCCATACATCAACATGAGTCACAGCCATAGGTGTACATATGCCCCCTCCCTCTTGAACCTACCCACCCCATCCCACCCCTTTAGGTTGTCACAGAGCACTGCTTCGAGCTCCCTGTGGCATAGCAAATTCCTGCTGGCTGTCTGGTTCACATATAGAAGTAGATGTGTTTCCATGCCACTCTCAGATTATCCCACCCTCTGCTTCCCCCACTGTGTCCACAAGCCTGTTCTCTGTGTCTGTATCTCCATTGCCACCCTGCAGATATCTTCATCAGTATCATCTTTCTAGATTTCCATATCTATGCATTAATATATGATATGTCTTTCTCTTTCTGACTTCATTCTTTTTAAATAGGCTTTAGGTTCATCCTCCTCATTAGAACTGACTCAGATGCCTTCCTTTTTATGGCTAAGTAGTGTTCCATTGCATATATGTACTATAGCTGCTTTATCCATTCACCTGTCGATGGACATCTAGGTTGCTTCCATGTCCTAGCTGTTGTAAATAGTGCTGCAGTGAACATTGAGGTACATGTGTCTTTTTCAGTTGTAGTTTTCTCAGGGTATATGGTGGAAAAGGAAATGGCGACTCACTGCAGTATTCTTGCCCGGCAATTTCCATGGACAGAGGAGCCTGGCGGGCTGAAGTTCATGGTGTCGCAAAGAGTCAGACACAACTGAGCGACAAACACACACACAGAGTGAATGTCCAGTAGTGGGATTGGTGAGACATAGGGTAGTTTTAATCCTAGTTGTTTTTAAAGAATCTCCGTACTGTTCTTCATAGTTTACCTTTCTACCAGCTGTGTAAAAGGGTTCCATATTCTCTACATCCTCTCCAGCATTTATTGTTTGTAGATTTTTTGATGTTGGCCGTTCTGACAGGTGTGAGGTGATACCTCATTGTAGTTTTGATTTGCATTTCTCTAGTAATGAGCAATATCGAGCATTTTTTCGTGTTTGTTAGCCATCTGTATGTCTTTGGAAAGATGTCTGTTGAGGTTTTCTCCCTCTTTTTGATTGGGTTGTTTGTTTTTCTGGTATTGAGCTACATGAGCTGCTTGCATATTTTGGAGATTAATCCTTTGTAAGTTGTTTCATTTGCTATTATTTCTTAAACATTTTTGAGTGTACATTTCAGTGAAATTAAGCACATTCATAATGTTGCTCCACTGTCGCTACCATTCACCTCCATAACTTCATCTTTGCAGAACAGACTCTGTACCTATTAAACAATAACACCCTGTTTTCTCCTCCCCTTCACCCTTGGGAACCACCATTCTACTTTGTGTCTCAGTGAATTTGACTGTTCTAGGTAACGCATGTGGGTGGAATCACAGTGTTTGTCCTTTTGTGACTGACTGACTTAATTTAGCAGAATATTCTCAAGGTTCATACATGTTGTAGCATATCATGCAACTGATTTTTGTATGTTGATTCTATATCCTGCAGCTGTGGTGAACTCATTTATATAATTTCCTTTCTAATCTTAATGCCTTTTTATTTTTCTTTTCTTTTTTTAATTGGAGGATAATTGCTTTACAATGTTGTGGTGGTCTCTGCCATACAGCAACTCAAATTAGTCATAATTTTATATATATATGTGTGTGTGTGTGTATATATATATATATATATATATTCCCTTTCTCTTGAGCCTCCTCCACCACTTATTTTTCTTGCCTTATTTTCCTCACTAGAACCTACAGGAAAATGTTGACTAAGAATGGTAAAAGTGAACATCCTTGTCTTATTTCATCTTAGAGAAAAAAGCATTCAGTCTTAGCCATTAAGAACAATGTGAGCTGTGGACTTTATCAGATTAATGAAGTTCCATTCTATTCTTGGTGTGAACATTTCTGTCTTGTCTGGAAAGGGTGTTGGATTTTGTTGATGCTTTTTCTGTATCTGTTGAGATCATGTTGTCTTATCCTTTGTTCTGTCGATGTTATATTACACTGATTTTCATATGTTAAACCAGCTTTGCATCCCTGGGATAAATCTCACTTGGGCATAGCATACAGTTCCCATTATATGTTGCCAGATGCGAGTTATTAGTCTTCTGTTGAGGATTTTTGAGTTTGTGGTCACCAGGGTCATCGATCTGTAGTTTTCTTTTCTTGTGGCATCTTAAGTCTTTTGGTGCCTGGTGTGGTCTGGTCTGAAATCTGGAGTCTTGAACTGTTTGCTTTGGCATCTGCCTCATTCTGAATTGTGCATTAATAATTGTTTCTCTATACCCAGTTCCATTTTTCCTTTTTAATTTTTTTCCAGTTTTTAAAAACATTTAATTATTTTTGATTGCACAGGGTCTTGGTTGCTATGCTCAGGCTTTCTCTAGTTGCAGTGAGGAGGCTGCTGTCTAAGTGCGCTGTGTGGGCTTCTCTGTTTGCAGAGCATGGGCTCTGGAGCACAGGCTCAGTAGTTGTAGCTCATGGGCTTATTTGCTTCAAGGCATGTGGGATCTTCACACACCAGGGCTTTAACCTGTGTCCCCTGCATTAGCAGGCGGATTCTTAACTTTTGGACCACCAGGGAGGTTATACTTTTCCAGTTTTATTAAGGTACGATTAACAAAGTCAATTCCATTTTCTTTTCTCAGTTAGTACATACCTCTGTGTGTGTGTGTTATTGAGATATAATTGACATCTGACTTTGTGAAGTTTAATATGTACAACTTGCTGGTTTGAAATATTTATATACATGTTGACCTTCGAGAATGTGAGTTTGAACTGGTCCCGCTTATCTGTGAATTTTTTTCCTTCACTAAATACATACTACTGTATTACATGATCTGCGGTTGGTTGAATCTGTTGATGTGGAACTGTGGGTTTGAAGGGCCAACTGTAAAGTTACATGCAGCTTTTCGACTGCATAGGGTCTGTGCCTGTAATCCCTGCCTTGTTCAGGGGTCTGCTGTGTTCCAGCAGGATTATTACCACAGAAGTATTAGCTGATACCTCTCTCAGGTCACATAATTATTGGTTCTTTTTTGTGATGAGAACATCTAAAACCCAGTCTCTTGGCAACTTTGAAACATAAAACACAGTATCATTGGCAGTAATCACTATTCTGTGTATTAGATTTATAGAATTTACTCCCCTTAGTTGCAAATTTATTATTCCCTTTAGTTGGAAGTCCTGTTTAACAAGATCTCAATTTTCCTGTCCCCTGGTCGCTAGTAACCACAGGTTTGGTTTTTTAGCATCCACATGTAAGTGATAGTCATACAGTATTTATCTTTCTGTAACTAATTTCACTTAGCATGATGCCCTTTCGCTTCATATCCATGTTGCTGCAAATGGCAGAATTCTTTCTCAAGGCCGAGTGATATTCCTTTGTATGTATATACAGCCTCTTCATTCACTGATGGACTTAGGTGGTTTCTCTGTCTCGGTTATTGTGAATAATGCTGCAGTAATCATAGGCATCCAGGTATCTTTTTGATACCCTGTTTTCATTTCTCTTGAATATATAGCCAGAAGTGAGATTGCTGGATCGTTAGTAGTTGTCTTTTTAATTTTTTGAGGAAACTCCATACTGTTTTCCATAGTAGCTGCACCAATTTACATTCCCACCGACAATGTTTGGGGTTCCCGTTTTCTCCATGTCTTGCCAACACTTGTTACCGCTTATCTTCTTGAAGTTAACCATTCTGGGAGGTGTGCCATTTCTGTTTTCTACTGTATGCTCTCTTGCTCTCTTTTCTTTGGTCACAAGCTTCCTTGTGTACTAACATTAACTTAGTGCAGTGTTTTGTACCTAGTCTCTTGTGGCTAATGTTTAGTATACACTGACGTGCATCTCTTAAGCACTTCCTCTGCATTACTTAATCTTCACAAGACACCTCTGAGGGAGGGAGGTAGCATTTAAGACCTCTTATAAATGAGATGGAGGCTTTAGAGAAATTAAACAAGTTGCTTATACAGGTCGTTAGTGGAGTTGACATTTAAACCTGCTTCTCTTTTAGGTTCAGAGCCAGAGCTCTTAACCACATGCTGAGCTGCCCAGGAAATGCTTGCTTGAATAGATTGGATTTAAACGGGTCCTTAAAGAAGTAGAATGTGGGTAGAAGAAAGAGTGGGAAGAGTGCATGCGTGGTGGTGGGTGGGTTTATAGTGTTAGTAAAAGCAGGAGTTGGCATTTAATTGGAGTACGTGGTGCTGGGGGAGGGCAGTGCCAGCAGAGCTGGTTTTTGTTCCCAGAGCAGTCATTAGTTCTATTTGGAAAAGTGAGATTAACATCTGAAATAATTAGGAAAAGAGTATTGTTTAATTAGAGGTCAAGAGTGAGTTTTGTATGAGCTGGAAGGAATTATGAAGCAACTAGTAATTAAGTCTCAAAAGAGGAGTGGATTTAGGAGAGTTGTTCAGCAAACCAGATTTTAGATTGGGCTTTACCATTGTCTTGTGCTGTAATCCTTGTAATCCTTTCCTGCTGCTGTTGCTGCTGAGTCACTTCAGTCATGTCCGACTGTGCGACCCCATAGACGGCAGCCCACCAGGCTCCCCCGTCCCTGGGATTCTCCAGGCAAGAACACTGAAGTGGGTTGCCATTTCCTTCTCCAATGCATGAAAGTGAAGAGTGAAAGTGAAGTCTCTCCGTCATGTCTGACTCCTAGCGACCCCATGGACTGCAGCCCACCAGGCTCCTCCATCCATGGGATTTTCCAGGCAAGAGTACTGGAGTGGGGTGCCATTGCCTTCTCAGTATTACTTTATTGCTCAGACTGTGAGGCCAATAGAAACCCCCTTTCAAGCTCAGCTTCCTACTTTTTTAGGAGTTCCAAACTATGTATCATCTGGATCTTCATGGCTACCTCATCATATCCTATTTTTCTCTTCATTCTTAAAAGGAAGATATGCTGACTTTGAACTGTGCTTTATAATTTAAAATCAAATGCAATATAGAAATATACAGTATTGCTGCCACCCTGACTTTTGTCCTCTTTTTCTCCACATATTTCTGTCACAAATATGTATTTTTATTAATTTCTCTGAGTGTGTGCTTCTAGAATTCCTTCATGCAAATACAAGCCCATGGGGAAATGTATCTCTTCCCTACTTTCAACATGGAAGGTAGTATACTTTTTTTCCCAGTTAACTATATACCTTCCAGATCCTCTCATGTCACAACATGGAGACCTTCTTATCTGTTTTATAGCAGCAGAGTGTTCCATTTTGTGGATGTACCAATATTATTTAATGATTTGAGCATTTGCACGTATGAGTTACCTGTGACTGTAAACAAGCTTCTCTCGTGTTACCTCATTGATTATTACCTTCTCTGATACTTTTGTTCCCTAACCCCTTTTCTATTTCCAAATAAGTACTAGTCTTCCTTATGTTGGGCTTCCCCGGTTTCTCAGATGGTAAATAATCTGCCTGTATTGTAGGAGACCTGGGTTTGTTCCCTGGGTTAGGAAGATCCTCTAGAGAAGGCAGTGGCTATCCACTCGAGTATTATTGCCTGGAGAATTTCATGGACAGAGGAGCCCGGTGGGCTGCAGACAGTGGGATCACAAGAGTCCAACACAACTGAGTGACTAACACTTTCCTTATTTTAAAAAACAAAAAGCTTCATTTTTATCTTGTATTTTTCATATTAAGGCTGCATTTTTGAAAATCTGATCACTCTTACCCTCTTTTGCAACATTAAGTTTCTGTCTACTATCTGGTGAAATTACAGCTTTGTAGGTTACCAGCAACTTCCTGTTGTGTGGTATTAGGCTGGCTTTGGTGATTAATTTAGTTGTAGGAGGACAGAAGGAGGGAAAAAGGAAAGGCTGATGAGCAGATAGGGAAAGGCTGGGAGAAAACAGTAAGGGAAAAACAGAGTAAGGGAAAAAGTAGGTGGACAACTTTTTTGGCAGAAGATGTGAAGTTATTTTCATAACTAATTGGTAACATACAATTGGCTTCTGTGTGAAGATGACCTGCCTTACAGTGATTTGTGACTGATAGGCTAGTTGGGGGCTATGGAAAGTTGCCCTTTATTTTCTCTATTTCCCTTGTGACTCAGCTGGTAATGCAGTGTGGGAGACCTGGGTTTGATCCCTGGGTTGGGGAGAGCCCCTGAAAAGGGGAAAGGCTGCCCACTCCGGTATTCTGACCTGGAGAATTCCATGAACTGTGTATCCATGGGGTCGCAGAGTCGGACCCGACTGAGTGATTTTCACTCTTTCTCACTTCTGTATTATCATTTCTAATAGCAGAGCTTCTGCTGAGAAATGTTTGCTTTCTACAGTCTGGAGTTGTCATTAGCCTGTCTCTCTTTTGTCAGTCGTATTGATATTGTCACCTGTTTCAATTCCTTGTGATTGCCTTGGGGTTCTTCTTTGCTTTTCATTTCCACTTGCCGCCCTCATGGTTCAGGACACTGCACTTCTACTTGGATTACTGCAACAGTCTTGTCACCCGGTTTTGCAGGTTTGTTCCTGCTTCAACCCAGTGCTGTTCCTCCCTTTTTCCACCCAGTCAGTACTGGCTCTGGATATTGCCATGCTACTAGGTCTCCGTGCTCTGCTGCGTCCATGCCCTTTTGTGTTCCCTCGCCTGAAACAGCCCCTCTCTGGCTCTGCAGAAATCCTGACTTTTCTTTAAGACCCAGATCAACTTCTTACTTCTCCCTGAAGCTTTCCTTAGCTGTAACAGCTCATACGCATGTCTTGTTTTTCTAAACTTGCTTATAGCCTCTACCAGACGATTTCTTGTTCCCATATTTCAGGCGTGTTCAGTTGTTGTTCCTACAAAATTATAGTTTAAAAATGATGAATTCTACTTGAGTTCTCCTAGTACACAGCAGACTGCTTGACTTACAGGAATCCCCAAGCACATCCTTACTGATTTATTGATTAAACATTCTGTGGGTTGTTATTAAATAATTTTGGATGCAGAGAGTCAGATCATCCAGGTACCTTGAGGGTCTGCTTCTTTGCTATGCTGTGGATATGCACTTTTTAAGATGGGATTTTCTTTTTGATTTTCTAACAAATGATACACACTAAACTGGACCTTGACCTTTTTTTTCCAACTCAGTAGTGTGTCTTAGAGATCTTTCTGTAAAGCCATGTTTGCTGGGGGATCCCCAATGTCACCTTCAGTTTTAACAATTCTGCGAGCCTTTAACAAGGCTCGCAGGATTCAGCATATAGTCGTTCTCATGGCTGTGAATCGTAAGAATGAAAGTACACAAAACAAAATCCGTAAAGGGAAAAGGCACAGTGGTCAAAATCCAGAGGAAACTAGGAGCAAGCTTCCAAGATTTCTGTCCCTGTGATGTCACCACATAGAATGTGCTTAATTTCTTTAGCATCAAATTATGACAACATGTGTTAAGTGTCTACCAGGAAAGCTCATTAGAAATTCAGTGCGTAGGGTTTTTTTTTTTTTAGGGGCTGATTGTGTAGGTACCATCTACAGCCAGCCCCTAAAAAAAGTTCATGGGGTTGCAGAGAGTCAGACACAACTGACGATTGAGCAACAATATTGAACCACAGTTGTAGGTACCTTCTGCCTAATACGTACCAAATTCCCAACCGCCAAAAACAAAGTAGGCTTTTAGCAAAACTGTGTTGCTTGTATGTTGATTGGGGATTGGTGGGAACCTCCCTGAAATCCAAGTACCTTGACCCCAGTCAGGAGCCAGTCTTGCAGTCCTTTCTCAGGATAGTAGTCTCAACCTGCTGTGCTAATAATAGCTCTTCCATGCACACCATGGAAATCTGTAACTCCCCTCCTTAAAAAAAAAAAAAAGCTAATGTGTAATGTTTCATGATCTGAGTACATTATGGTTTACCTTTCCCCTGTTGATTGATTTTTCGTCTATTATTTTGCAGTATCTATTTTTGTACATTTTCTTTTGTAGAGGTTTCGACTGAAATTGATCAGTGATGTTTAAAAATTTACTATTAACAGATCCTTCCAAGTTGTTCATCAGAGGTCCTTGCTAGTTCATGTCCAACAGCAGTTTACAGGAATATCCTTTGGAAGTGATTGCCTTGAATGATATTCATGTTGGGAATGAAGGGAAAGCTGACAATCAAGAATCAGGAAGAGCAGGTCCACGAACGGCCTTCTGGATCCCAGACTTGCTGCCATTAAAGACACTTGTCTTGCCCTTTGTCTTCCCAAGATTCTTGGTTCACAGGCTCATCTCCTTTTATCTGTCTCTTGCTGCCTTTCTCATTTGAGTGGAGGCTTGTGATTGTTTTTGTTTTTTATGATGGAAATTTTCGAACATACACAAAAGTAGAACAGAATAAAGAGCTTCCTGTACCCATTACCCAGTTTCAGCAGTTGTCAACATTTTGTCAATCTTGTTTCATTTTTTTTCTTTTCCTATTTTTGGGAGGATGGAGTGCAGCCTAGAGTAGTGAAAGCAAATCCTAGACATGATGTTTTTAAAAGCATTCATTTTTGGTACTAATTTACAAAAATAGGGCATGTTTACCATAATATTTTAAATAGGGGTTTTCTTTTTAAAAGACTTAACAATTCCTATAAATAGGTTCAGTTGTGAAGTTCCTCTGATGTTCCTAGTTTAGGAGGGTATACAAAACAGACAACTTTTAAAAAATATGAGCTAACACTGTTCACAGTTTTACAAATTGCTTTTTTTCATTTAACAATGTTAGGGGCATTCCTTCAAATCAACTAACAGGTCAACTTATTTTCAGTGCAATATGCTATGCTATTATAGAGCCATTTCTTTACTGATGGACATTTCAGTTTTCCGCTCATATGCATATAGCCTTGTGTACTAGTGCTTTATTACTGTAAGATACATTCTGAAGCATGGGATGGCTGGTTAGATTATGTGTAACTTTATTTATTTATTGGCTGCACCCCATGACATGGAGGATCTTACTTCCCCCAACTGGGGATTGAACCGTGACTCCTGCAGTAAAAGCTCGAATTCTTAACCACTGAAAGGACCATTGGGGAAGTCTCAGATTATGTGTAACTTTAATTATTAAAACTGTTACCACAATATTCTACAAAAGGTTATAGTAATTTCAGCATTAATATGAGAGAGAACCTCTTAATTTCTCATTTTTGTCAGCACTGGATATTATTATCCCTGATCATTTTTACCAGTGAAATTAGTATAGTTTTTTTTTGCCTTTTATTAGAACGAAAACCCAGCAATTTATTTTGGAAAAAACGTATTGAGTTGGCTTTATACTAGGAAACGCAGAGCTTGGTTCAATACTAGAAGATCCATCAGCAGAGTTAATCATATCAGTGATCAAAAGTCAGAAATTCAATAACCATTTCAGTAGAAACAGAAAAGAATTTTAACAGAATATAGCATGCACTCATGACTGGATCTCCCAGCAAACCAGAAACAGAGAACAGCCTTTTACTGTTTAAATATTGAAATTCAATATTCATACTGGAAAACTTTTAATATTTAGGTTTTTGAATACTTACTCACATGGCTGAGAAACTTAAAATATTGAATGAAAAGGTTTATATGTTGAGGTCTCCCTTCCCCCATATGCCGAGTTCCTTCTGCCCCCTCTGCCCGGTTACTGTTGGTTTCTTAGGTGTTCTTTTAGAGCCATTTTATACACATACAGGCGAATATGAATACACAGCCTCTCTTGTACTGTCAGGCACCTTGAATTTTTCATGAGTGTTTTTTTTTTTTTTTTTAAGGGCAAGCATTATTGCTCACTTCTGAAAGCTTTTTAGCTACCTTCATGTTTCTCTCTCTAAAAAAAAGAAAAAAACTTGAACTCCTCAAACATGGACCTTTTAGCTCTTCACTAGTTGTTTCTCCCACATTGCCCTCCCACAAACTTTCACAAAATAAAAAATACTAAAATTGCTGTCTTAAATATCACCAGTGCTTGGTCCCCTCTCGTTAAAACCAGTGGCTGTTCGGTCTTTGTCATTGAATCTTTTGCTGTTCTTACTCCTGATTATACTTGCATAGTGTTTGGAACTCCTGTACTTTGAGTTTCCTGTAGTATGGGGTTGGCCAAAAAGTTCGTTTGGTTTCCTATACAGTGGTTCTAATAGCTCTTACTTGTCTTTAACTTCACTGGAAACAGTTTTGTAAGAGTCTGTTGTGACAGCTGTCCTATCAATGTGCATTAAAAAAAAAAAAAGACATCACCATTGGTGAGTTTTGTGTAGCCATTTTGATATTGAAGATGGAAGAAAATGCAATGCTTTTCGCATATTATAGTTTATTATTTCAAGAAAGGTAAAAAACTGAAATGCAAAAAAGATTTGTGTGATGCATGGAGAAGGTGCTGTTATTGATCTAATGTATCAAGAGTGGTTTGTAAAGTTTCTCATGCTGGAAATTTGTCACTGGACGGTGCTCTACACTCCAGTACTGGTTGAAGTTGATAGTGATCAAATCAAGACATTGAGAACAATCAATGCTATACCATGTGGGAGATAACCAATATACTCAAAATATCCAAATCAAGCATTGAAAATCATTCACACCACCTTGACTGTGTTAATCACTTTGATGTTTGGATTCTACACAAGTTAAGTGAAAAAAACCTTGATCATATTTCTGCGTGCAGTTCTCTACTTAGACGTAATGAAAATGGCCTGTTTTTAAAAGAAATTGTGGTGGGCGATGAAAAGTGGATACTGTACAGTAATGTGGAATGGAAGAGATCATTGGGTAAGCAAAATGAACCACCCCCAGCCACACCAAAGGCTGGTCTTCATCCAGAGAAGGTGATTTGTTTATGGTGGGATTGGAAAGGAGTCCTCTATTATGAGCTCCTTTCGGAAAACCAAGCAATTAATTCCAACAAATGTGGCTCCCAGTTGTTTTAGTCATTAAGTCATGTCTCTCTTGCAACTTCGTGGATGGTTGCCTGCCAGGGTCCTCTGTCGTGTCCATGGGATTTTCCAGGCAATAATACTGGAGCAGGTTGTCCTTTCCTTCAGGGAATCTTTCCAACCCAGTGATCAGACCTGCATCTCCTGCATTGGCAGGCAGATTTTTTATCTCTGAGCCACCAGGGAAGCCTAACTGCTCCCAGTTAGACTAACTGAAAGGAGATTTTGACCAAAAGTGTGCAGAATTAGTCAACAGAAAACTCAGTATCTTCCATTAGGGTAACACAAGACCACATGTTTCTTTGATAACCATGTACAACTTGTCTGGAAAGTTCTGACTCATCTGCCATATTCACCAGACACTGCACCTTCAAGTTCCTTTTAATTTGGTCTTTACAAAATTCTCTTTATGAAAAAAACTTCACTTCCCTGGAAGACTGTAAAAGGCACCTGGAACAGTTCTTTGCTCAAAAAGAAGAAAAGTTTTGGGAAGATGGGATTATGAAGTTGCCTTGAAAAATGACAGAAAGTAGTGGAACAAAATAGTAAATAAACTGGTCAGTAAAATTCTTGGTGAAATGAAAAATGTGTCTTTTACTTAAAGACTGAAGGAACTTTTTGGCCAACCCAATACATTCTTTTTGAAGTGTTCTTACAAAAGGTGGAAGGAAATAAAAGAATTGTGTATGCACACAGTCTGAAGAAAAAAGTGAGATGTCGTCTCACTTAACCCATTTAAAGGAAACTGCTGCTTCTGAAAAAAGCACTGGTGCTTGACTTTGAGAAGTATTAGGGTGTAGGGGCGGAGAAGGCGATGGCGCCCCACTCCAGTGCTCCTGCCTGGAGAACCCTATGGGCAGAGGAGCCTGGTGGAATGCAGTCCATGGGGTCACCAAGAGTCGGGCACGACTGAGCGACTTCCCTTTCCCTTTTCATGCATTGGAGAAGGAAATGGCAACCCACTCCAGTGTTCTTGCCTGGAGAATCCCAGGGACAGAGGAGCTTAGTGGGCTGCTGTCTATGGGGTCGCACAGAGTTGGACACGACTGAAGCGACTTAGCAGCAGCAGTAGGGTGTAGGGGAAAGGGAAGACCATGGCTTTGAAAACCTAATTGGAGTCCTGACCCCACTCCATACTAGTTGTATGACCCTGGACAAGTCCCTTAACCTTTCTGAGCTACAGTTTCTTCATCTATAGAAGGGAAATCTGTCCCTAACATTTAAAAAAAGTGACAAATGGGAAAATATCCATAAAGTGCCCAGCACAGTCACTGTAACGTTCTAATCACTCAGGTTTGTTCTCATTTCTAGACCCAGAACTTGGATTTTGAGATGTCCTGCTGCTAACTTTTAAGGGGAGAATGATTTTACTGACTGGACTGTTCTCTTTGTGGAGCGCATATCAAATATGATGGACAACGTAGACCTATCAAATCCATGAACTCTTATTCCTTTTGATAAATAAGGCGAACGATAAACTCACATTTTGAATGAATTTCTGTTAGCATTTAAATTCTGTAAGTCAGTCTTTGGGCACAGGTGGTCGTGGGTGTATGTGTGTGTATTTTTTCCAGTTGGCTTTCTGAAGGAGATGTAGGAAAAGTAGGGTTAGTTGGTTGTAATGACAGTTTTGAAGAGAACTTTTGTTTCTCTTATGCTTCTGGTGTCTACGGATACTGTAATATTTTCATGAAGAAAAATGGTTCATCTTTTAAGTGCTGAAGAGGTCATTTCTGGTCTGCAAAACACTTGCTAATGTCATCAAAAGGTCTTCAAAATGAGATTTGAGAAGGATGAAAAAAATTCCAGGTAAATAGTAAAGGAACATCCTATAGAGTAAAATTATGAAACAAGGACTTGTCTACAGTTCACAGGCAGACACAAAGAGCAAATGCTAGCGATTCCTGATGTTTCTGCATAAGTGCCCCTAAGTATCTTAAAAGTTGAATGAATTCTGTCTTCTTCGAGATACCACTGAGAACGGGTGAGAAGGGTTCCTAACTAGCCATTTGAGTACTTAAATGTGTTAAGAAATTCTTCATTGAAACCTGATAAAAAGGTGATGAAACTGATGCACGTGGTAGTTTATCCCCAGTTTCTTCTTGGTGCTGAAAGAGTTTAAGTCTGTAGAGCTAGTAAACAGCTTTGGCTGAGTAACATGACAGTGATGTAATTTATTTGCCTTTGTTTACTAAAATGCTTTTTTTTCTCTTATGCTGTAGCTATCTCAGGCCTTGACTTCTAGGATTATAGTGTGCAAGCTTGCTCACTTCACTTGCCTCCCTGACACAGAATGCTAGAGAGTGAATCATGGTTACACTTGGCTTGATCAGCCACTAGACAGTGCTACTTTGAACAAAATGAACTGAAAGACAGCAACAGTTATCATCCTCTTCTTCCAGCTTCTGATTTTAGCAGTTGTAAACTTAGCTTTACTAAATTATCATCAGTTTTACATAATGTCACTCTTTGTTTTTCACCGTCTCCCTACAGCTCCTCTCAATTTCTTCCGTCAACAGAGCCAGCTTAAGTTTTGCGTAATCTCAGTGTGAGTGTATCTGTAGCACCCCTTCTAGTTTCTTCTGTGTTTGTCTGTGTTTTCTCATTTTATCTTCTATTGCATCCCCTCTGCCATATGCATTCCAGCCTTAATGAATTATTTTACAGTTTTCCAAGTGTCTAGTTCCTGTTCCTTGAACCATCTCTGCCTGGTATTGATAATGACCCCCCTGGAAATCTTCCTCAAGGGTAGAATTAGGTACTTTTCCTTTGTGTGTTGATTTTCTTTAGGTGCCTTGTGATTTTTAGTTGTCTGTTGATATTATGAATGAAGATTTAGGTTCTAGACACTAGAGTAATTCATGTAGGTAACGAGTATGTTTCCTCCAATTTTGTGTAGATTTCATTACCCAGTAGCCCTCTACATTGAAAGGGCTGGAGGAGTGTTGATGGGGGAGCCCTGGATGTATGAAGGGTGTTGACTTCAGTGGGTTTTTTTTTGGTTATAGGCTGAATTTGAATGCATTTGCTACCTGCAACCATCCAGGAGTGCAGACTGGATGGGAGTTGTTGAAAGGTTGGGCCCTTTCTATTCCTTTCGCAGTCTTCACTCCATGCCTGTTTGTGCTCAGCGAGCTCTAATCTTGGAGCCTCTCTGGAGCTGCACCAGAGGATGGCACATACAGCCATTTAAGACTTCTCTGTGTTTATTCTTAGAGTGTAGCTTCCTTTGCACTTGTTTATTCATCAGCTGTGAATAGATTTAGTACCTTTTCCCCTATCATTTTGGTGAGTGAGAGCAGAAAGGAGGAGACAAACACATTTGCCCATTCATCTTGAAAAACTGAGCCAGAAGTTCTATTTCCAAATTTGAACATTTCTGATTTTAAGAACTGAAACAAACTTATATTAGTGCATTATGGATTGTTTCCCAAGTGTTGATGGAATAGTTTTGAATGTTTATAGGGTATGAAGTTAGTATAATGCTAAAATACAAGTCATCTTTTTATGAATAAGTTGTGTTCTAAAAATAGGTATGAAAACACAAAGAGACTCAGAGAGTTAGAACTTATGGTTGCCAGAGGGGAAGGGATAGTTAGACGTTTGGGAAGGTCATGCACACATTGCTATATTCAAAATAGATAATGAACAAGGACCTACTGTATAGCACATGGAACTCTGCTCAATGTTATGTGGCAGCCTGGATGGTGGAGGGGAGTTTGGGGGAGAATGGATAAGTGTATATGTACGGCTGAGTTCCTTCACTGTTCACCTGAAACTACCACAACATTGTTAATTGGCTCTACCCCAATACAAAATAAAAAGTTTAAAGTTTGGGGGAAAAATAAATATAAAGCTTTTTAGAGCAAGGAAAGCTGAAAATATGCCAGATACTGGTCTGGAGAGGGTTGGGTGGAGAGGTGGTTCCAGGCATTGCCATTAGCTACTGAAACAAGATAACTCTGCTCATGAGATGTTGTTTACATTCTAAAATTGGAGGGAGTTGTGTTTGCCAATGTAAAATTTGCTAACTTTAAGTTATCTTCCTTACTATAATATTAAAACTCTACTACTTGTGACTTACTAAAGAAAAGTACTGTTCAGTGGCTGTATACTTAGATTGAGGTTTAAAGTTGTGTTTTATATTAATGAATGGTAAATGAATAATTTGCCATATCTTCTAATAAGAGTGAAAATGAATCTATATGCAACATTACTGTTATTCATTCATTTTGGGAAAGTTAATTGCAACTGTGTGGTTCAGGGATTTAGTGCAAGAAGAAGAACAGTTGATGGAAGAAAAGAAAAAGAAAAAAGACGACAAGAAAAAGAAGGAAGCTGCTCAAAAGAAGGTAGTATATGTATAAACTAATTACTTATATTAAACAAACATTTAAAAAGAAATTACTCTTATTGGATTACTTAAAGCATTTGATTTAATGTTTTAACTTCAGTGGTGTTTCATTTTAATATTTAATGTCTTTGAATATGCATAAATAGTAATATGTGTATAATTTAATGCATAGTTATTTGATCTTGCCAATAATTTTTTTCAAAGGTAAGTCCTTTCATAGGTCTTTATTTTTGAATTAGGTGTTCCTAGGTTTTCATAATACTTAACATCATTTTATAGTGAGAAGAGCATGGAATTTGTAGCTTTCTAGAGAGGAGTTGAAGTCTGGCTCTCCCACATAGCAAACAGAAGGTTGTGGCCTTCAACTTTATTTAGCCTCTCTGGCCTTAGTTTCCTTATGTCTTGTAAAATGAGAGTTGAATTAAATAAGATAATGTAATACATACACATAATAGGAAATAATAATGGAAGTGTAATAAATATAATAGGAAATAGTGTCAGTTTTCTTTTCCCTGTTTATTTAGTACCTAGGCTCATTTTTTTTTTTAATTTGCAGGTTTTGTTAGGGTATATATGTATTTTCTTTACTTTAAAATTTATTTTTATTATAATATATTGATTTTACATACAGTAAAATTTTCACTCTTTGGTGTACAATTCTGTGTGTTGTGAAGCATGCTTAGAGTCATATCATCACCACTGTCATAATCAAGAAACATATGTTTCATTACCTAAAAAAAATTTTCTCATGGTATCCTTCTGTAATCAAAGGATATTTAAAAATAAGCCTAAGACATAATTACTGCAAAAAATCTTTAGCCAGTACATTAATTAAAAACTATAATCAAAACAACACAAATTACAGAAAAATAAAAGATGGCTGTAAAGATTTTTACAGATTAATAGTGGAGGCTGATGACAGTTAACTGAGCTGGGCGCTCATCTCCTACTATATTGTTTCAAGGACCTTAAAAATGTCCTTAAAGACCCAATGAACATACTATTCCACTTCTGTATTCTAATGAAAAGTTATGACTTTAATTTTTAAATATATACCTTTTTGTAGTAGCACCTGGATTTAGACTATAGTAACAGAATTATCTCCCCATTATTTAGTAGGGAAAAACTCAGGTACCAAACTATGGCAGGTAGGGAGCTACTGAAGCACAGAGAGAAGTGTTTAACTCAGCCTGAAATGGGGTAGAGAGACAGGGGAATTTTCGTAGAATAGAAGTGAACCAAGAATGAGGAGCAGAATGGAAAATGGTTCCAGCAGTAACTGAGAATTAAATGTCCATAGCTTGTATGGGTTTTGATTGAAAGGGGTGGTAGGAAAGGAGCCAAGTGCAGAAATGAAGCCAGGTGTAGAAATGTCAGGGGACGAGACTGGAGAGGCTGGTCATAGCTGGTGGCACTTCTCTCATTTTGACCATTGGGCGACCAAGAAGTTTTAGTAGAGTGACGTAAAATTTTCAGTTTTAGAACTGTATTTAGAACCTTGACCGAGTGTAGAATTGGGTTGGGTAGAAACTAGAGACTGTGATAATAGTGAAGGGACTATTAAAAGCATCCACAAAATTTGTTTAAAGGATATGATGGAGGAGTAATTTAGGTTGACCCTTTGGTTCTAGATTGAGTGGCTCAATACATCTTGAAAGTGGAGGTGAAGTCGCTCAGTCGTGTCTGACTCTTTGCGACCCCAGGGGCTGTAGCCTACCACGCTCGTCCGTCCGTGGGATTTTCCAGGGAAGAGTACTGGAGTGGGTTGCCATTTCCTTCTCCAGAGGATCTTCCCGACCCAGGGATCGAACCTGCTTTCCCACATGGTAGGCAGACGCTATTTACTGTCTGAGCCACCAGGAAATCTTAGGAGAAGTTTAACCAGGTTGGGGGATATACAGAAAGGGGAAAAGAAGTATAATTCAGTTGTGGACTACAGAGTTTGGGTTACGGTGAAGCCAGTAAACTGGAGAAGGACGGAGTACAGAGCACTGAGGATGAGTAAGTGATGAGATGAGTTGATTTAATAGGTGACCCTTATTACTGGCTTTTGGTTACCCAGGAGTGAGAGGGAAAGATGCTTTGGTAGTTGGTAGATAAGGTTTGGGATGGTTTCTAGTATACAGAGTTTTGGCATTGGTGATGCCTTAGGCCTCTGTCAGAGGCCTCTTGGTATAGGACAGTTTTTGCAATTGATCAGTCTTTGCTCAGGATTTGTTATGAAAAATGTTGTATCTCTGTAAGTCTAAAGTTGAGAGGAAGGCACGAAAAGAGAGTCTGAAGAAACTTGATATTTATTGAGAAAGATGCCAGGGTGCACTTTGTGTAGAATCATTAGTTTGTCAAGCATCTGAGTGATGCCATTAGGCCATATTGATCCCTGCTCCTAGAGTTCAATATTTAGCTGGTAAGTTTAGGATGTATGTGAAATAACAAGAGAAGAGGCCTTATTGTATAATGAAACAGGTTAATTTGGAATTTACTGTGATTACTGAGGAAATTCTAAGAAAGGGAGGAGTTACTCAAACGATTTCTTTAAATATTCTGTTGTTGTTTTTTTTTAATTAAGGAATAGTTGACATACAGCATTTTAGTGTGTGCTAAGTCACTTCAGTCATGTTTGACTCTTGTGACCCCATGGACTGTAGCCCACCAGATTCTCCTGTCCATGGAATTCTCCAGGCATGAATGCTGGAGTAGGTTGCCCTTTCCCCCTCTGGGGGACCTTTCTGAGCCAGGGGTCGAGCCCCTCTTATGTCCCCTGCATTGGCAGGTGGGTTCTTTATCACTCGCGCCACTTGGTAACTATTTTACGCATACAGCATAATGATTCAGTATTTGTGTCTATTGTGCAATGATCACCATAAAAAGTCTAGCTAATCGTATTTTTTTTCTTGTAATGAGAACTTTGAAGATGTTAAATACTATATTTTTAAAATATGTAATGTGAGTATAATTTTAAAGTTGTCGCATATTTAAATAATGACTCTAGTCGTTGACGTTTACCTTTACATTCTTCATCACCAAATCTGGATCACAAAGTCAGTGTCTTTAATGCACGAATGATGATTTTTGTGACATTTGGCCTCTCACAAAATCTGAAGCGACAGTTCTTCATACTCTTCACTGCTGCATCTCTGCCTCACGGTATGGTTCATCTCTCACCCCAGCTGTGTCCCGCTGAAACCACCATCAGAGGCTTAGAGATGTGAGGAGGGTTTTTTTCCCTTTCATCAGATCTTCAGCTTTGATAGGGTATTGCTGTGTGTTCTGTATACACAGGAGTATCTAGGGATTGAACATAATATAAAGAATATTTAATACTGCTAATAAGTGTTAAGCTTAGCAGACTAAACTGGCACTGTAAATAAGACTGTTCTCTGAATTCCATATAACTGGCTTACAACTGAATTTGAATACAACCCATTGGTGAAATGAGGACAGCTGGTGTTTCTGTAGGCTGTTACCAAATAGCTCTTTAAAAACAAAACAAAAGGAAAAATCTCCCAAGTTGGCACACTTACAGCCCATATGAAAGATCGTGAGTCAGAGGATTCTGCGTTTCCTTAAGCTTGTCTTTGGCTGTAGTAGGAGCCAGCAGGTGTATCCAGGTAGATGACAGACATCTCCATAAGTGAGGGAGATGAGCCCATTTATATAAATGTTGAAAACAAGATTTCACTATGGTAAAAACAATCTGTTTTACGCACTCTGTGTATACTTTTTAAAAGACTACGTATTTTTGTTTCTGAAAAAGATTTCAGATTCTGTTTTAATTCAGTGAGTTTATGTGTTAGGAACCTCAAGCATTAAAACGAGTTAAGTGTCACCATCAGAGGGATGGAACAGGAATAGAATTGAAATCTTCTATTTCCCCCAGCTGGTGGTTTTCCAAAACCCGGTGCCATGGCTTTATCCTTTTGGTACACAACATTATCTTGTACTTTTATTTTTTACCAACCAAAGGTGAACTTTAAAGCTGGAAATAATATGATAGTTTTTATAAGGTATTTAGTAAATCTTTATCCCATGAATACAGAAAACAGATTTAACAGTTCCTAATTGCCACTGTGGCAATTTAAATTTAAAAGAAATTCAAATTCAAACCCTCGAGTTAGTTTCTATTTTAAATGAAAAACTAGATAACATAGTTCCTTACATAAACAATCAAAGCTCACTATACTATTTATACTATGATAGTTTTTCTAATTTTGTCTATTAAGTATCAATTTAAATATTTTAAATTGCTCTATAAAATTTGTTTACACAAAATTGCATGGTTTTTATTATATTTCAGTCCCAGTACATCTCTAGTTAATAACAGAAATCAATGACCAGATGATTTTTTTTTAAGCCTTCTATTTCACATCGAAGAATTATGGCTATTTGCTTATCTTCTGATTCTAGGCTCAGAAAATAATCTGCTACAGCACAGGAATGTAGTTTCTGTACTTAAGGGCAACAATAGTAGAAGTAGGTTGCTGGTATGAATTTCTCTCGTTTCTGGTTTTAGAAGAAATTTCTAGCAGGAATCTTGAGGGAAATGTAGTGAGAAGGAAAAAGGAGGATAAGAAACAGGTTAATTATAGAGGGATAATTTGGTATCAACTTTACTTTAAACATGTAATTACAGTTCCTAGAAAGCATATAATGGTTGAGGGTTGGAGGAGAGAAGCACCAAAACAAATTGGGATGTTTTGGTTGAGAATGTGTAAAAGTCAGTGTTCATGAGTATTTTTGTTACTGTGTTAAAAGCTGGAAGGGATTTTTATAAAAGGCTTTGTGAATTTAATGAACTCATTTTGAGTTTAAATGAGACATGGAGTGTAGAAAACTTGCAATTTCATTCCTCCTCTTTGGAAATTTTAGTATAGACTGGTCATGTCTCTCAAAGGTCATTTTGTTCTGAGACTGGGAATCTATTTTAGGTGATTTGAAAGAGAGGGAAAAAAACAAGACCTGGGAGCTGGGAGTGAGTTTGAGTCAGATCCCTTCCAAGTGTGAGAGCAGGGAGTCCGAGCATGGGCGAGTAGGGCCCGAGGTGGCTCCACGCTGTCCTATTTATTGAATGCGTTCTGTGTGCTTGGCGCTGACCCACGTGCTCGCTCGCTCTTTTTCCCCCTGAGCTCTTTGTATGAGTTCAGTCCTTTCAGCTTAACAACAAGTCGGAGGTAGGTGTTTTTGTTCCTGTCTTAGAGATGAGGAAACCAAGCTTTAGAGAAGTTAACTAATTTTGACCAGGGTTACCCTGTTCATGGTGAAGCCAGGAGTGGAAACGAGGCAGCTGGGCTTCAGACCCTGAGTTCTTAACCACTGAGACGCACTTAAGGGTCGAGGCGCTGGGGCAAGTGGTGCAGAGCCTGACGGAAACAACACAGCCGGCACGGCCCTGGCCTGTCTGCCACTTGTCTTCCCTGATAAACGGAGACAGTGGTGCTAATGGCTTGTGGGATTGCAGCTCAGGTTTTTTTGTTTGTTTTTTAAGAAAACAATATTCAAAATAGAAATACTTCGCTTCTCAGTTTGCCGAATCGTTTAGTTCTGTTGTACAAGATCCACAGTGATACCTCACGTTTGAATAGTATTATTTATCCAGAAAAGATTTATATTTTACTTGAGCCTCATGAGAGCCCTTGGAAAGGTAAGCAGTACAGTTTTTGTTTTTGTTTTTTTCCTCCTCATCCATTTGAGGGATTAGGAAACTGAGACCTAGACAGTTTAAATGACAAGGTCATTTGAAAATAACAAATTGTTGAAGTTAATTTTAATATATATTATGTAACCCAATATGTCCAAAATATTGCTGTTTTAACTTGTAATCAGTATAGAATATTATCAACAGGATAATTTACCTTTTTAAAAAATGCTGACACTAATTCTATCTCAGTGGTCAGTTTTGAGCACTGCAGACAAACACTCTTAAAATCACTGACCCCCACTTGGAAAATTCTCTTTTTAATAGTTTGTGTAATATACAGGGTTTCTGGACCAACTCAGCACAAAAACCTGTTTGAATCATTCCATCTGCTCCTCATGAGGAGCTCTTGGGTTCTGCTAACTAACATTCTTTCACTGTATTAGTTGGTGTTCCGATGGGCGGACTCCTTTGTGTCTCTTTGGTGCTGTTGTCTGTAGATGACACAATACTTGAATGAGGTTAACCACTGTTTGCAAGCAACGTGGAGGATATTTTTCCCCAAAGGAGCTGGCATAGTAGATACCCTTTACATTGTAAGGCCTGGAAGAGCAATCCTGTATGTCTTGAGATTTAGTAATATGGTCATGGTTTCTATGTACTGTAGCCTAGTTTCCTTTGGAAATAAACCGTGGAAGAAACCAGGAGAGTTAAACAAAAAATCCCCACAAAACAGCATACAAAGTCTATTTTCAGTGCAGAATAATTTCTGTGTAGATTTTTTTTGTTTCAGAAAATTATGTTATCTTATTGTTTGGCATGATAGTTATAATACTTGAAAGGATTCAGGTAGTGAGTTTATTTTTCTACTGCCAGATTTTAAAAACAATTTCTCCCAGAAATAAATTAAGTGTTCAAGCTAGTTGACTGGTCTTTTGCCATTGTCTTTCCATCAATTTTTTTTTTCTTTTAAATTTTAAATCCATATAAAGTAAAGATGGGCCTCCATTATTTTACTTGTTACTAGTGCTCTAAACTTGGTAAAGCATTTAAGTGCTTGGATTTACTCTCTGCCTTTCTGGCAAAGGTTCATGTCTGGTCTGGCTTCAGTATTATAGTAATTGCCATACAGTGTTTTACCATGTAGTTCCATAATGATATAGTTTTTAAAATGGTGTTTTTGGCAACAGTTTACTTATGATTAAGCAAAATGATTTATCCTGTCCTATGACAGTTTAATAAAAAGGCTTATTATCTTCATTTAGAAACAGTTCCTGATTATTCAGTAACTAATTATTCAGTCTTCCCTCACCTCCCTGCCTATCTGCCTATCCTTGTATCTTTTTTTTTTTTTTTTAGGATTCCCACGCAGTTGGACATAATCAAAAAGTTGATTCTCGCTTGTGGCCTTTGTAATCAGTTCTTATCGAGGCCCTTGAAGTTTGAGCCAGGCACCTTCAGGCAGTCCTGCTGTGCTCAAGCCCCTCTCCTTGTTGTATCAGACACACTGCAAGTAAGGGCAGGCATGAAAAGCAGGGCGCATAGCAGTTTAGCTTCAGAACACAGTCATTTGAATTGGATTGTCAGATATGTCAGAAGAGACAAATATGTTTCAAATTTTCCCACCCCAAAATACCTAAAAGTTAGCTATGTTTAACTACAGCAGCCTTAATTTGTTACTAGTTTGGCCAAAGAAGTTATATGCAGCTTTTCTTCCAGAAAACATGATTTATCATTTGAAATAAGAAAATTTGAAGCCTTTTAAACATATGCAGAATTCAGTAGATCCATTAAAGGTAAAGGTGACAGTTATATAAAAATAATTTTAAAACTAAATGATGAGAGAAGTGCAGTTCTATTTTTTATTATATACTGTCATACAATGGTGTCTTCTCCACTTTGTGCCTAAAACATTTCAAGAATTTTTTTAAATTAATAAACATTGTGTCAGGGACAGTGGGGCACATCTATGGGAAAAGCATGCTTTCTTTGCATATCTTTTCCTATGCCGTTCATCTAAATGATGGATTCCTTATTTAATAAAAGTGTATATGTCTTATGTAATAGTAATGTATGAACATTTTATCATAACAATCCATTTCTTTCAGTTTCATATTTACATTGTTTTTTGTTTGTTTGTTTTTATTTTAGGCCACTGAACAAAAAATCAAAGGTACGTTGTTTAACGCTCTTTTTTATTATTTTTTTCATGAAAGCAAGGTTGTTGATATGCATTTTTATTCCTCTCCAGGATGGGAGAGAGAAGAACGTGAAAGGAACAGAGGGGTGGGGGCAGACTTCTGCAGTGACATCACCTTGGAGTCACCTTTGGGGATTTGTGGTTTATTGTAGTATATATTACCACTTTAAAAATACCCTGTCTCAAGACCTACCTTACAACTGTCTCCTCAATCACCGCTTCCTAATGTACTCCCTTGATTTGAGTGTTGAACGTGCGTACCTTTCCTTCAGTCTTCCGTCTGAAAGGTGTCTTGTCTGGACCTACCTCTAGGACTTGATTCCTTGCTCTGGGTGTACTGTTGTCTCCGACTCCTTCCTGTAGGCAGACAGTGACGCCCATTCTGTGTTATCACTGAGAATATTAGATTGCTAGCCTTATGGTCAGATTGAACAGCCAAGCGAAAGACTTCAGGGTGGTGAGGAAACAGGAACCTGATTCCTCTCAGATCCTGAATCAGAATTTCTTCACCCTCCCAGAAGTTAGTGAAAGGTGTACAGCTGTCTGATGCTGGACTTACTGGCCTAGAGATTGTGAATTTTTACTTAAGCTATACCAAAAGTATAATCTTTGCATTTGACTGATACCTGCAGTCAGAACTGCCTGTTTCTGTTAGAGGTAAGGTGTTGGTTAAGGTCACATTTTTAGATGCAGTTGTTTGAGAGGGAACAGGAACAGTTAAGGAAGACCTTTTTTGAGGTTGTGAGTCTTAAAAGATGAGATAGCCAGTCAAGGAAAATAATGAAATGGCAGAGGGATCAGCGTGATTGAAGACACAGAGACAAGAAATAATGTGACGTTAATGTGTACTGGTGGTATTCCAAGAGCATTAAGTACCCAGTGGTAAGTGGGCAAGGTTAAATGATTTTTCTGAAGGAGGTTGGTAGGGGCCAAAGAGGGCCTTATATGCTAAATGTACTAAAGGAGCTCCTGGAGAAAGGGCTTAAGAAGAGGGTGACGTCATCATTTGTTTGTTCATTCTTGTAAATCTGTCAGTCACTTACATGGAAAGTTTGGTTGACGTATGGGCAGGGATTTGAAAGATGGTGCCAACAGAAGACACTGGGCAGAAGAGGCAGGTGAGCAAGAAGAGGGAATATTCAGGGAATGAGTGTAGGAATGTTAAAGGGAGACAGCAGAATACAGGCATGGAGGTGGGGGGAACGGGAAGACTTGGCGCTGATTTTTACATGTAAAGGTCATGGTCATACGCTATGCTTTAGGAATATTTCTTTGTCAGTTGTGTCTAGTGTCACCAAAGAGGGAAGAGAAGGTATAGACATAGTAATGGGGATTTGAACTGAGGGCTTGACAGTGGAGGTAGGAGATGGATGACAGATGGGTGAGATATAACTGATGGCATTGGCAGCTGGTGAGAGCAGAAGAGAAGCCGAAGCTGATACTGTGGCCTTGAACCTGGTGCCTAAGAAAGTTACAGGGATGTGGAATGATGTAGGGAGGAGCATTGCCAAATTAATTAACATGGGGAATTCCCTGACGGTCCAGTGGATAGGACTCTGTGCTTCCACTGCAGGGGCCACGGGTTCCATCCTTGGTCAGGGAACCAAGATCTCACAAACCTCACAGTGTGGCCACAGGAAAAAAAAAAAAATTTTTTTTTTTTTTTTTTTTTTTTAGTAGAAACATGACCAAATTAGTTTTCTTAAAATTCCACTTTTCTCGCACCACTCCCTTGGATAGGAATGTTGAGTTGTGTTTGTTACTTTGCTTCAAAACCAAACTCCTGATTGATTTACAAGGCCCTCTTTAATCCGACCTCCCACAATCTAACCAGCTTGTTTCCTATCACTCCTTCATATTTTTCAGATCCTTCTTATCTTTTTATGTTCATTCCTGTTTCTGTTTCTTTTTGATCCCATTTCTCAGCCAAGGATGCCTTTCAGCTTTTCTAAACCTCTCAGAACTTATTTTCTGATGGATCCCTCCAACTGCCATTGATCCTTCCCTTTCTGATTTCTTAAGATGTTGTGACATGTATTAGACTCAGGGCACAAAGTTATATTCTAACCTTGGTTTTTGACTGGTCCATGGATATTTTTGTTTCTTTAAGCGTGATCTTTGAGTGCCTGCTGTTCCAAACAGAAGTCATTTCTTTTACATGTACTACCATATATGAAACATGAACATATTTGAATCTTTTTAAAAAGAATTTTTTTCCACAATTCTGAAAATGTTAGGCTGAGTGTATGAAGGTCACTTCAAAATACTCTGTTGTTTTGCCAGCTGTTTTACTCACTTTATCCTTCTTTGGATGGCAGCTCCTTTCATACTTGGTCACACTTACTCTGATTCATGAAAGTGTATCTATTTTCGTGGTGTGTATAATATCTGTATGGTGTTTATGGTTTGGGGTTTGCAGTGATTAGATTACAAATTGAAGTCTTGTAATATGGGTTTGGCTCATACAGTTGATTTTTGCTAAGCTTAATTTTGGAATAATTTATGATTTACTGAAAAGTTGAAAAATAGTACAGAGAGTTCCCATATAGACCTCACCCAGTTCCCTATTATTAGCATCTTACTTTTCTGTGGTACTTTTGTCAAAACTAAGAAACTGACAGACGTTGATTGGTATTACTGAACCCCAGACTGTGTTTCGATTTTACCATTTCTTCTATTAACTTTTCTGTTCTACGACCCAGTGCAAAATAATAATTTGTTTGGCTGTCATTTCTCCCTGATCTCCTGTGGTCTCCACACGGTTGGTTTTATTGATATCCTTTAAATTTTTAATTGATTGCCAACATTTAAACCTCAGGAGAATTCACCTTAATTCAAGATTATAGTTTACACTGTCAGCATCATTTTGTCTTTTTGTATTATAGAGTCTGTATAAAGCCCAAGTTTAGTTACATGTGGCTTTTAAGCACTTGAAATGTGGCTAATGCTGCTGAGGAACTGAATTGAAAATTTTATTGGACCACATAGCTCTAGAGGCTCCCTGTTTGTTCTTAGAGTCAAGATTTTAGTGCTCAGACTGAGCATAACTGAGTAGGCCCGGCACTTCCTTTAGAAGTCTGCCTTAATGAGCTACTTCTTTTTCTAAGGCTACTGCCATTCCCAGTTAAATAACACCTACCAGTGTTGCTATCATTCAGTGGTGAAACTGTATAAAAGCTGGATTTTTGTAAGGTGTCACGAATTCAGTTCTTGACCAGCTTTGTTGTATGAAAACAATATGATGTTTATTTCTTGGTGCAGTGAACTCATGGTTCATCTCATGAAAGTGTGGACTCTTACGAGTGACATAATGAAATTTTTGAAAATTTTATTCTTGTGACTTGACCTTTGGAAAACTATGAGGAGCATAAGTATTGGAATGTTTGAATATTTGAAGTTCCTTTTTAAAGTATGTATTTGAGTATCTTTTTGAAACAGCAGGGAAATGAACGGCTGAAAAAATTATGGCACGATATAGGAATGGATGAATATCTTGTGGCCCTATACACTGTAAAGGCAAGGAAGAAGTGACTGGGAACTCTCTGAAGAATAAAGGTCATTTAAAAAAAACTTTCCAGCTCTGACACTGGCTTGTTTTGGAAGCATATGAAGGATTGTACATTCCTTACAAAAGAATAAGCACTGTTAATTTTTGTCAGCTGATAGTTATTTTTCTGTCTGTCTGTATATTATCGTGCCAGGGCTTTCTTCAGGTGGATTAATAAGCAAGCTAATTATAGAGAATGGTAATCCCTAGTGCTCCTAAAGGAGATAAGGGGAGCTTTCAGATGGAAGCAGGAACAGAGAAAATTTGGTACAGATTTTTTGTTTTCTGATGACCACATAGGGAAGCATAGTTTATTACTGCTGTTCTCTTTCTGGATTAATTTAAAACTGATGAGAATTAAATCAACATTTAAAACATTTTTGTTTCTGCCACAATTAGAAACCATTATTTGTATTCAGTTCTAGTCTTTTCTGTTTTTCTGTCAAACACAATTTCATTACTTAAATCCATTGATCTAGGGTGTGATCGAAATGCTCAAGAGCTGTTAAATCAGCTGCATGTCACCTCATATTGGAGACATCAAGATAGTTAACTCCGAGCACTTACTGTGCAGCATGCACCGTGCTTTACATTTACTTCATTTTATCAAGGTGAGGCTAAATATTTAATCACTAGTAGTGAATGGGCACCGAGATTCAGAGCACTGTACTGCAGCAGGCCTAAAAGCTTGATGTTGCTAAGGGTAAAACCAGCTCTTAGCTATTGAATTTGGGGAAATATGTGGGACCCAGGGAAGGGACCAGAGCAGCAGGCTGGGAACCATGAGACTTCATGCACTGGATATTTAAAAACTAATATGGGAAGAGGGCTTCCTCAGTGTGTACTAGTGCAGTATAAGCCTGCATGTAATAATTTCAATAGCCTTAGGAGAGTGGATAGCATTATCACTATTTACAGATAAAATCAAGACTAAGGAAGTTTAAGTAACTTGCCTGTTGGTTATGCAGCTGAGTAATGTCTGAGTAAGGATTGGACTGTTAACCCTACTGGTGTCTGTGGCTTTGTTTTCTTTGAAAACTTTCCTGTGGTTGGTTACATGGAAGACAAAACAGGAGAGCTACACCATTGCCCATGCTTTACTGATATGCAACAAATGAGCTAAAGCAAGGCATCTTTTAAAAATATTACAGAAAGGTCTTTTAATAGTATACGAAAGTATATGTATATACATATTCCCATGTGTATATGGTATTTCCCATTTGAGCACAAAGAAAGAAAGAAAAGCTGTATTACCAGCATATTTTTTTTGATTAGAAAGGTTTTGACAGCTTTGTGATATGTGAGGTAGTTGGCTTTTCAGGAATTTTTAACGTTTGTGAAATATTTATTGTGGGCCCACCCTGCTTCATGCACTGTTGTGGTCACTGTTGTGCATGAATAAAACAAACTCCCAAGTCCCTGTTCCCACTGTGTTACCATTCTCACCCTTGTTTTACTTTCAGTTCAGTTCAGTTCAGTTTGCTCAGTCGTGTCCAACTCTTTGCGACCCATGTTTTACTCTAGTAAAGGTCAATGTATTTACCTGTGATCTCAGCTTCGCACTCCATTTTCCCCGTAAAATCCTAAGTTTCTTAATCGCAAAGCTTCCTACGATGATGAAATTCAGGAACTTTGGTGGCTGTACTGCATAGATTTTCAGAGGAGAAAACTGAGGCCCAAAGAGTTTGTGACTCGAAGCACGCTGCCTGGCTTTGTTCCCATAATGGCACATGTAGAAAATGACGCTTGTGGAGCTTTTGTAGACAGAAGAGGCTGCTCTCGGCTGAAGGTGACAGCCCCAGAGAGTCTGACCAGCCAGACTCTGAAGGGCTGCCTCCGCAGCGTCCGGGTCACCTGTTTCTGCCCCACAGGTTGTGAGGTCTGCTTTTAGAATCGGGGCTCAGTTCACTGTTTTTCTCCACAGTGCGCATAGTACAGATACGACTTTTGTACTACAGGCAGGCATTAGGTAATATTTGGAAGATCAAGTTCTAATTCCAGATGTGCCATGATAGTACTTTGGCTTTATGAGAAATTTTGAAGGCATATGGGTGCTGACCTCTTTGAGGAAGCAGAGGTTCTTACTGATTAAGAATTTACTAATGGTGAATGTGTTTCTATGAAAATGTGTTTGAGTGGTGTAACAGATAAGGTTTGTTAGCTGTGCGCTAACAGGAGGTGGGGATAATGGCCTTTTACTTCATGGGAGCCAATAAAAACAATTAATTTTGGGGTATATCAGTCACAATTTTTCCTTTCTCCTATTAAGAAAGAAAAATGATTTATATAGATTTATACATGTAAATCTAAATTTATGTACTCAAGAGGTTATAAAGACTGCTAAGAACCTCCCCCCACACAGTTGTTTTTTTTTTTTTTTTTAGGAAAGAACCATTTTATTTCTAGCAAATGTAGATGTGTTTGCTTATAAATAATAAAAAAATTATTAAAGTAAGTAGAAATGATTTTGTGTGTTTGGATCTCTGATGAGACTGGAGCAGGACAAAGGAGACGAAATGAATATGAGAAAAGTGGAGATTAATGTAGTTAACAAAGTAAACTATTATTAGAAATGAGATTCAGGGACTATTGAGCCTATAGTTGTTGGTGGCTGGTGGGAGCATCCTGGGTTTGTATCCTGAGCCCTGAGATTCTATGCCTGGGCAACAATTAGGTCTTCAGTTTCAAAGAAAACGAATTAGGAATCTTGTTTAAATTTTGGAGTAGAAATTGGGATGGATTAGCCAGAGTAGCTTAATCAGTTTATACTAACTTTATAAGGGAAAACTCCAGACTAGAAAGAAACACATTATGTATGATAATTTCACTGTATATGATAATTCAGTGGTAAAGAATTCACTTGCCAGTGCAGGAGACACAGATCCGACCCCTGGGTAGGGAAAATTCCCTGGAGGAGGAAATGGCAACTCACTCCAGTATTCTTACCTGGGAAATCCCATCAGAGGAGCCTTGCTGGCTACAGTCCGTGGGGTTGCAAAGAGTTGGACACAACTTAGCGACAGGGCACCTTTAATAAGAATAGTAGCTGAGCTTCTGAATGCACACTAAGAGCTCGCTCTCAGTGCCAGTAGCCTTAGTGAGAGTGCACCTGATAAAACGATCCTTGAAGGCAGCATTTTGCAGGAAGCAAATAAGGTAGTCTAATAAGGCAATCCTGGGATTTTTGCATAGACCAAGCATAGTGGTTAAAAGTCCATTCTTCTGAGTCAGATAAACTTTGATTTGAATCCTGCCTTTGTAGTTCTTATCTCTGTGACCTTGAGCCAAGTACTGTAACCTCTAAACTTGGGTTTGACTCTGTTAAAAGGAGATTATCTAGGCTACTTAATGTGGGAATGAAATGATATATAGAACATAAATCACAGGACCTGGAGGGTAGTTAATGCTGAGTATGTAATAGATGATTTATTATTAATATAAACACTGGTTAGAAATTTTTGATCTGTAGCTTTTAAGATGAAAATGTATACCGCAAGGAACGTTGGTTTGGAGGTCAGATTTGGTTTTAAATTTTAGCTCCACCATTTACTAGATGTTAATCATGGGCAGCCTTCTTCTGAGCCTCAGTTAGTTGCCTTACTGGTAAAATTGAGGTAATAATTCAAATGCGTAGAGTCATGTGAGGATGAAGGTATATTAAATTGCATGGTATCCAGCTGATACTTGGTAAGTTTTAACTTCACAGCTATGGTTTTGCAGTATCTTAGCAACCTTTGAGTCCCTTGAGACATCATGCTAGTAGTTTCCCCAGTCGTTTCAGAGTTCCTCCTCACCCAGACGATGACTTGCTTTTTCCTCTCATTATAGTAGAACCCAACCCAACATGGGTGAATCACAGTAGTGTTTCTGCAATAGTGCGAGGAATGTGAGGGTGGGATAATATGACCTTTATAAGTTTGTCAGGCTAAAATTGGTATTTTATTGCTTTGATTTAAATATAAATCAATTTGTTTATTGGTAAAATGGAGTGTTATATGTTATTATTTGTACTTTTTTGCTCTAAAAAATTATCCATTCTTCTCTACCCATTTACTTTTTGAGCTAAGAGTTTTTGTTATCTATTTACGTGAGCTCTCTGTATAATAAGCTCATTAACATTCCATTTGATGTATTTGATGAAAAAAATTCTGAAATTATGGACTGTATCATATGTTTTAGGTTGTTCTGAGGATGAGATTCCAGGGAGAAATACCTAAACAGCAGACCCCCGAGGGCTTATGTGTGTTTAAAAACAACAGCATCGTATAGTATTAACTGCTTAATTTTTCTGAACTTCATTTTTATATATGTGGGAGTGTTTTTTCTAATTAAAAAAATCAGTTCTTCATCCCGTATTTCTTAAATAGTTTGTATCTTCAGTGATTATGACAGTTCCACTGCTATACAAATTTTGTGAACTTTTTTTGTTGTTGTTTTTTTCAGTATGTTTGGGACTTCTGTTGTTCCTGTTACTGACTTCTAATTGAGTTTTTAGGTATTACCTTTTTTTTCCCCCTTTGGAGGCACAAACGGAAGTCAAAAGTTCTGTAAATGTTGCTACAGTATCTAGTAGAACAGTTTTCCAAGTTTACTCAGACATGAGAACCAGGTGATACATTTTTTAAAATGCAGGTTCTGATTTAGTGAATCTGTGAGGCTTGAAGAACCTGGTTTTGGTTTGGTTTGGTTTGTGTGTTTTTTGTTTTTAAACACATTTCCCCATTCCCCATAGCACTTTTAATTAAATTTGGGGGTCACTTCTAGAATTGTTAGTTATGAAGAAGAGACTCGAGGGCAGTAAATCTTTTTTTAATCTTTATTTTGTATTGGAGTATAGTTGATTTATAATGTTGTGTTAGTTTTAGGTGTACAGCAAAGTGAATCAGTTGCATGTATATTTATATCCATTCTCTTTCAGATTCTTTTCTCATTTACGTTATTACCAAATATTGAGTAGAGTTCCCTTTGTAAAAAAATACTGTAGGCAATTTATTTTTCTTTTTTAAGCATGAGCCTGTGCCTGAAAAATAAATCTTTCATCTTCCCACTTCTCTGCATCTCACACATTCGGGCAAGATTTGATGGAGAGATGAACCACAGATCTTGGGACTACCATCTTGTGAATGTTGTGTGGGTATTCTCTAGCTCTTAAAGATCTGTACTTTAGAACAGCTGTACCTTCCTTCGGTGTTTTGCTGAAGAACAAAATTTGTTAATAGGGTGATTTCATCCAGAAATTCATTAATGAAGCTTGGCAGAATAATTTATTCAGTCATCAAAACCTAGAGGATTGCAGAAGGACAAATCAGTTCTGTTTCTCTTTGTGTTGGTAATTTAAGATGGGAGATTTGGGGTAGGAAGATGAGAGTTCTTTGAAGCATTAGAGCTAAGACCGGAAAATTTTCTGATTTCTCTGGGATTCTGAAATGAATGAAAACTAAGGGAATCCAGGAATTCCCTGGTGATCCAGTGGTTAGGACTCCGTTTGCACTTCAGGGGGCATGGATTTGAGCCCTGATTGAGGAGCTAAGATACCACACGCCCCTTGGCATGGCCAAAAAAGAAAAAAACACCTAAGTGAGTTCAGTTTCATGTTTGTTTTAAATTTGGGATCTAATTTTGAAGTGATTGTTTATATCTTGCTGTTTGGTATTTTTTCTGAGGAACCTTTAAACAAATGCTAAGACTTGGGACCTCTCTTGTGGTCCAGCGGTTAAGGCTCCACATTCCCAATGTAGGGGACAAGGGCTCGACCCCTGGTCAAGGAACTAAGATCCCACGTGGCAAAAAAAGAAAAATAAATTAAGATTTGCTTGTACCTGTATAAAATATAAATACAGTTTATTATGTTTAACATTAGTTTTTAAGTCTTATTTTTCAAGTTCTCAAATGGCCATTCAGTTCAACTTGTTAAGGATTAGCAGAAGTTAATGGATTGACAAACATTTAGCTATTTTGCAGATTGGCTAGTGGCACTTAAAACTGCAGCCATTTATCCACAATGAAGATTTTAGCACGGCATCTTTGTGTATCATTGAAAAGCCAGAGTTCCCCCTCTGTACCTTTCAGCGTTCTAAAACTGACAGGTTAGTAAAGAACAAAGAATATGTATTACACAGGGGAAGTATAATCAATATTGTCAAATCATCCAGTATGCTTATTAATGATAGCAGAAATGATTTTTATAGTCGTGCAGTGTTTGGCTATGTTTTTAATAAATTGGATTTGTAAGCTCATTATAATTGAATACAATTGCTCTTCACATTTTTTTTTTTTATAACATTTTGATTTTTATTTTAATACTTTCTCACTCCTTGGTGTGAAGTCACTCAGTCGTGTCCGACTCTTTGTGACCCCATGGACTGTAGCCTACCAGGCTCCTCCCTCAATGGGATTCTCCAGGCAAGAGTACTGGAGTGGGTTGCCATTTCCTTCTCCATGCTCTTCACATTTTAAGCTAGCTGCTTCTTTCCCTTCCCACCTCATGCTTAAAATATAAGAAGATGGAATTCAAGTTATTGGGCCTCATATATAGGGATAGTTGGCAGGCATTGTTACTGTAGCAGTAAAATGACATTGTGCCTTTCCTCCATTTTCTTCTGAAAGCTGCAGAGTGGGGAAGCAACAAAAGTTGGAAACACCTATCTTTGGAATTTCTTGATATACAGAATTTTCTAATCTGCTGTGAAGTTTTTATCAGGTTTGTGCTTTGTGAAACTCTTGACTGCAAATGGATAATGTTGCTGTTATTCATCAGGAAAGCTGAAATAATTGATTTTTTATTTTATTGCCCATACTTGTTTTCACTTCCTTTGAATGTGAGGCAAATTCTTTAAAGTGAATGTTATTGGAAGCTACCTTATTATTTTAGTACAAGAACTAGAATAATTAATTTGAGAATTTAGGCTTAAAGAGATTATAATTACATATTAGAAACATTGATTAAAGGGAGAAAGATAAATATTATACATGGTATTGCCTGATAAACAGTAAAGTTTAAATATACTAGTTTGTTACATGTTAACTTTTATTCCCAAACTTATTTTATTTTGTGACTCTTTAAGAGCATAAAATAATTCCCTGTAATAAAGGTTTTAAGGACTGTTAATCTATAGATGACACAAACTTTTTAAAAATATTTGTATAATTTTGTTTTCTAACTGATCAGCTTTCATTGGTACATGCCATCTTGCCTTCACAGAGGTTGACTTTTGTTTTTCCCATATAATGATACGTACTGAGATTGGAAATAGTAATTCTAGGTTAATGTAAGTTTGCCCAAGCACTCTATATTTTGTAGATGCTTAGTAATTTTAACTATTTTAGTCCTTTAAATAATTCAAAAGCAAATCTGTATGTGGTTTTTTATTTTCCAGACATCCATTTAATACTTCTTTCTGTTAAAGTGAAACCATGTCTTAAAATGGCAGTTTGTATACTATGGTTATTATTTATGCTTGTACTTTTAGAAAATTTGCAGTGTAGCCAATAGGAGAACTATTATGCAAAGCTGATTTGTAAACTTCAAAAGGATAATAAAGGAAGATCTTGAGGTATTAAGATGTATTAATTGATGTTTTGGGGAGTTCAGTAGTAATACAAGGTGATTGATGGCTGGTTTGTATTTAAACTGTTCTTTAAATTTGTAGATAGCTGAAGAAAAGTGCATTTTAATCTTGTAGACTTGGATAGCAGCCATTCTGACTGGCATGAAATGGTACCTCATTGTGGTCTTGATTTGCATTTCTCTGATAATGAGTGATGTTGAGCGTCTTTTCATGTGTTTGTTAGCCATCCATATGTCCTGTCTCTTATACACATCTAGATGTGTATAAGAGACAGATGTAAGACTAATGCTGAGAGTTTTTCTTTTTTTCCAATTAATAGATTTTTTTTTTTAGCAACAGTTTAAGGTTTACAGAATGAAATGATGTTTTTACATTAAGAAATGCCAGAAAATTAGGATAAAAATAGAAAAAAGCAAAAGTTAATAATTTAATTTTAATACTGTTTCAGAGTCTTGATTTGGAATACAGTGCACGAAAATGTGGATTTAAATTCTTTCTTAAGTAATTTTTCCATTTTCAAAAATTAAAATGCTTGTTTATTTCTGTGCCAATTCAAATTTTGCTTATCTCCTTTAAACTGCAAAAGACAAATTGGGTCATGGTATGGCCCAAAAAAAAGTAAAAGTGAAAAATTGCAGTGAATGTGTTGTATACTAGCCGAATGAAATTTCTTCAGAACACTTTTCTGATATTATGGATAGTATAATGTTAGGACTAATTAGAGTGTCTTTTCCACATTAACAAGCATATTGACTAAGCTTGTCTTGTTTTCTGGATGTTGGCTCTGGATTTCATTTAGAGCAGGCGTTTGTGACCAGGGAGTTACTCGGCAGCGTACTTTTGCAGTGACCGTCACTGTCCTTACTCTTTCTGCTTCTCTTGATCATTCTTTGTCCTTCTTCACTGGTTCCCAGTTATCCCACCTCTTGAACGTTGGTGTTGCAGTGTTTCATCCTCAGTATCATTCTGCATCGTTTTTTTGGATTCAGTCATCTCGTTTATGCTGACGGTTCATTGACCATTTGCTATGTTTGGTTCTGGGAACACCAGTGAAGAAAGGAAGAAAAAAAAGATAAGAAACCTGCACTTAAAGAGCAGGTTGCCGTGTAAGAGATGCCCCAGAGTTTTGTGGAAGTGGGGGAGGGGCATTGTCATAATATACTTCTAATATTAGCTGAATCTGGGAGAGGGAGAAGTCGGGGGGGTGATTGGTTGTTTCCTAGGAAAGGTGGTAGACAGAAATATTTTGAAGAAAGGAATGTCATAAAAGAGCATGATACGTTTTGGAAAACCATAGACATTTGATACAGAAGAGGAGATGTATGTGGATATAGCAGGGTTATGAATCTGGACAAGTGGTAAACAGGGGCTGTGTTAAAGACTTTACATTAATTCTGAGAGCACTTTAAAAATATGGATAACATAGGGCAGAGGCTTGGGAAAAGAGGGTAGGGTGGGATCAACACTTAAGTCAAGGGGACTAGTTGGGTTTTTGCATGATTGAATTGATGAGTCTAACCTATTCTTTCTAAGTCTTGCCATTTCTTATTTTACAGCTTCAGCTTCTTTTTCTACCTGTATGTTGAATGCTACACCCATATTTTTTAAAAGTTCAAACTTTTACTGAATTCTAGAACCATCTTGCTCCCAGTCACTTATCATTCCTATAGCAATGGTTTTCATAGTTTACCTGAGGCCACATGAGAGGCTCCCCGAAGCTCTCTTGAGACCCACAAGATTAAAACTGTTTCCATTATAATAGAAAGACTTTATTTGTCTAGTTCACTTATTCTCTCATGAGTGTATAGTGAAGTTTTCTAGAGGGCACACAATGTGCAAATCAGGACCAATTGGATGCAGAAGTGATTGTGAGAATCCACCTGCCTTCTGTTAAGCCAGATGTTAAAGGGATTTGCAAAAATATAAAACAATGCATGCTTTTTTTTTTCTTCTTTTTTTGGGAAATAGTTATTTTTTTAAAAAAAGAACTTTTAGTATATAAAAGGATTTTCCTAATGATTTAATAAATATTTTTAAAATTTCTTTAATTTTCTAGCATGGTATGTATCTATAGGTGTAACCCACATAAATGAAAGATTTTTGGTGTTCCATATTTTTAAAATTGTAAGGGGTCTTGGACCAAAAAATTCAAGAATGGCTGTCCTATAGTAATAAACCTGACAACAATAACAAAAACTAATTAAACTTTTTCTTTCACACATACTTCCCAGATTTAATTTTTTCTCTATTTCATATCTTTGTAAATGGTACCACTCTCTACTCAAATTCCAGGCCAGAAACTTGGGGTTCATCTACCATTTTTATCTAAGTGGTAATAGTAATCACTAATGTTTATTGAATACTAACCATGTGCCAGATACAGTTTTTATTAATAATTCTTTACATCCATTATTGTGTTAAAGCCTCACAAAACCCTATAGGTATAGGTATTAATATTTAACTTTATTTTACAGGTGAAGAAAAGGTACAGAGGGAATAGATACCTTGCCCGTGGTCATGTAGCTACCAAGTTTCAGAGCCAAAATTTGGATCCAACCAGTCTTTTGAACCTGTGCTTACTTCTTTGTTCTGTAACAGTTTATGCAGGATAGATACATGTTTCTTGAGGACTTTATTTACAGACGCACACTCCCTGTGAAGGCATCTGGGCCAGGTGCTTTTTAGAGAGGTAAATCTTGCAGGGTCTTTCAGTGTCCTCTGCCGTTCCTATACCATAGGGTCTGCTACTCTACTGTGAGCTCCTTTGGGGAGACTATATTTTGTAGAGCAGAGACTGGAAAACTATATCCTGCAGGCCAAATCTGGCCCACTGCCTGCTTCTTTATGTGAGGTTTTGTTGGCACACAATCATATCCATTCATTTGCGTGCTGTCTGTAGCTGTTTTTTTGTGCTACAGCAGCGAGTTGAGTAGTTGTAACAGAGACTGTATGGCCTGGAAAGCCTGAAATGTTTACTGTCTGGCCCTCTACAGAAAAGGTTTGCCAAGCTGTTAGCTGGGTTTTCTGTTTTATTGGTATATATTACACATAGTATCTTGTCTTTACAGACTCTATATATATGAAGTTATGTGGTTTTTTCCCCAGTACTATTTATATTTCTTCTTCTATTTCCCCCATTGTTTGGGATTACTAAAATTTTGTCTGATGTACTAGTAATAGTGTTAATGTTGGTATTAGATCTTACGCTGTGCCCTACAACAATTTGAATAGCATTTGATTTAGAGATATGTTTTGTAACAGTGTGCTAGCTTTTTAAAAAATGAAGTATGCATGGTAATTTTGATCAAACTAGCTGATCCTGATGGATGATTTAATAATTTCTTCATTTCTTTTGTGCTAATTAGTCTATCTTTTCTGCCTCTTCTGGAATCTTGTGGTAAATAATTACCTCCTCCAGTTTTTCTAATTATTTATAAGTTGAGCCTAAAGAAATATCTTAATTTTGGAAATCATCTCATTTTTTACATTTTTTAAAAATTAGGTTAACTGGTTGTTTACTTCTCTCTTAGAATCATGCCTTGGATTTATTGGTTCACTGTTTTGCATTTCAAAAAATTTACTGAATCAACAGTGTAAAATATTTCAGATCAAAATATAAAATTATAGCATATATTGTTTATAGTCTTTTAAAAATATTTGTGTCATATATTTAAATCTTTATTTGCTTATCGATTCACATTTAAAGTCATTGGTTTCTGTTTTTGTCTTTACTGATGTCTTACCTCTTCTTTTTGTTGGATTTTTAACTTGAGTTGGTTTCTTCACATTTTCATTCTCTGGTTTAGTCATGTCTTCAAATTTATTGTGTGTATTGTTTTCATTTTTTTTGATAGCTCTAGAGTCCTGGCATTTATTTCCTCTTCAACTTAAGATTTATTTGAATAAGGCAGTTTTTTTTTTTATTTTATTTTTTTTAATTTTTACTTTATTTTTCTTTACAATACCGTATTGGTTTTGCCATACATTGACATGAATCCACCATGGGTGTATATGAGATCCCAATCCTGAATCCCTCTCCCACATCCCACCCCATTTCCTCTCTCTGGATCATCCCCGTGTACCAGCCCTGAGCATCCTGTATCCTATATCGAACATAGGCTGGTGCTTCATTCTTACATGATAGTATACATGTTTCAATGCCATTCTCCCAAATCATCCCACCCTCTCCCTCTCCCACAGAGTCCAAAAGTCCGTTCTATACATCTGTGTCTCTTTTGCTGTCTCGCATACAGGGTCATCATTGCCATCTTTTTAAATTCCATATATATGTGTCAGTATACTGTATTGGTGTTTTTCTTTCTGGCTTACTTCACTCTGTATAATAGGTTCCAGTTTCATCCATCTCATTAGAACTGATTCAAATGAATTCTTTTTGATGGCTGAGTAATACTCCATTGTGTATATGTACCACAGCTTTCTTATCCATTCATCTGCTGATGGACATCTAGGTTGTTTCCATGTCCTGGCTATTATAAACAGTGCTGCAATGAACATTGGGGTACATGTGTCTCTTTCAATTCTGGTTTCCTCGGTGTGTATGCCCAGCAGTGGGATTGCTGGGTCATAAGGCAGTTCTATTTGCAGTTTTTTAAGGAATCTCCACACTGTTCTCCATAGTGGCTGTACTAGTTTGCATTCCCACCAGCAGTGTAAGAGGGTTCCCTTTTCTCCACACCCTCTCCAGCATTTATTGCTTGTAGACTTTTGGATCGCAGCCATTCTGACTGGTGTGAAATGGTATCTCATTGTGGTCTTGATTTGCATTTCTCTGATAATGAGTGATGTTGAGCATCTTTTCATGTGTTTGTTAGCCATCCGTATGTCTTCTTTGGAGAAATGTCTGTTTAGTTCTTTGGCCCATTTTTTGATTGGGTCGTTTATTTTTCTGGAATTGAGCTGCATGAGTTGCTTGTATATTTTTGAGATTAGTTGTTTGTCAGTTGCTTCATTTGCTATTGTTTTCTCCCATTCAGAAGGCTGTCTTTTTACCTTGCTTATAGTTTCCTTTGTTGTGCAGAAGCTTTTAATTTTAATTAGATCCCATTTGTTTATTTTTGCTTTTATTTCCAGTATTCTGGGAGGTGGATCATAGAGGATCCTGCTGTGATTTATGTCGGAAAGTGTTTTGCCTATGTTCTCCTCTAGGAGTTTTATAGTTTCTGGTCTTACGTTTAGATCTTTAATCCATTTTGAGTTTATTTTTGTGTGTGGTGTTAGAAAGTGATCTAGTTTCATTCTTCTACAAGTGGTTGACCAGTTTTCCCAGCACCACTTGTTAAAGAGATTGTCTTTACTCCATTGTATATTCTTGCCTCCTTTGTCGAAGATAAGGTGTCCGTAGGTGTGTGGATTTATCTCTGGGCTTTCTATTTTGTTCCATTGATCTATATTTCTGTCTTTGTGCCAGTACCATACTGTCTTGATGACTGTGGCTTTGTAGTAGAGCCTGAAGTCAGGCAGGTTGATTCCTCCAGTTCCATTCTTCTTTCTCAAGATTGCTTTGGCTATTCGAGGTTTTTTGTATTTCCATACAAATCTTGAAATTATTTGTTCTAGTTCTGTGAAAAATACCGCTGGTAGCTTGATAGGGATTGCATTGAATCTGTAGATTGCTTTGGGTAGTATACTCATTTTCACTATATTGATTCTTCCGATCCATGAACACGGTATATTTCTCCATCTATTAGTGTCCTCTTTGATTTCTTTCATCAGTGTTTTATAGTTTTCCATATATAGATCTTTAGTTTCTTTAGGTAGATATATTCCTAAGTATTTTATTCTTTTCGTTGCAATGGTGAATGGAATTGTTTCCTTAATTTCTTTTTCTACTTTCTCATTATTAGTGTATAGGAATGCAAGGGATTTCTGTGTGTTGATTTTATATCCTGCAACTTTACTATATTCATTGATTAGCTCTAGTAATTTTCTGGTGGAGTCTTTAGGATTTTCTATGTAGAGGATCATGTCATCTGCAAACAGTGAGAGTTTTACTTCTTCTTTTCCAATTTGGATTCCTTTTATTTCTTTTTCTGCCCTGATTGCTGTGGCCAAAACTTCCAGAACTATGTTGAATAGTAGCGGTGAAAGTGGGCACCCTTGTCTTGTTCCTGACTTTAGGGGGAATGCTTTCAGTTTTTCACCATTGAGGATAATGTTTGTGAATAAGGCAGTTTTAGTTGCTAGTTTTTCTGGCGTGATTACATTGTAGTCCAGGAATATCATCTGTATTATTCCTACTTTTTGTAATTCATTGATATTTTCTTTAGTGCTGAATGGTATGTGTATGCACTTCCTAACTATTTCATGAGTAATTGTCAAAAAAGGTGTTACTTGATTTCAAGGTTTTCCTTTTTTTTTTTTTCCAGTTTTTCTTTTCTGTCTCCACTTGGTTTGCATGTTTTGATATTAAGATTTGGTATAGAAAGGTTCTTAGCTGGTTGTTTCTTTTTAGTTGGTTTCTTTATCAATATGCAAAATCTTTATAATGCTTTCTCTTTGAACTTTAAAAGAGTGCTTTCATCTAAATTTTGTTAGCATCTCTTGTTAGTGTATCTGTCTCTGTACTTTTTCCCACCAGTTTTCCTGAATTGTTTTGTTTCAGGAGTGATTTTTGCAAAGTGTATTCCTTAAGTTTGTTTTTTCTTTTCTTAACCCTTTTTATGGTCTTTATTAACTAGTTAATTTAACCATTCACATTTTTATTGTGATTACAGATATTTTGATATCTGGAATGCTTGTTATGCTTGGCATTTCATTTTCTATTTCATGTTCAGCACAATTTTTAAATAATTCTCTTTATTGCATTTTCTGTGTCTATTGAATGGTTTTGTCATTTTTCCCTCTTCTAGTGGTTTAGATATTTACTGACGTAATTAATCTAAACTTTACACGTAGACAGTAGCCAAAATTGCTCATATTTTCTCTCTTCCCCCGCAGCCCCCCCCATACCCTGGCACACCCGCAATGCGCTGTTAGCTCCTTTATCCTTTACATCCCATGTTTACATCTGAGACTTCACTGCAGATTATTTAGTTTTATAATCAGTAGTTACGTCTCAGTGTTTTTTGCTGGCGTCACTGAAGTTTTCTGGCCCTAGAGACTAGTATCTATCAATATTTCAGTCTCTTTTTCTCTATGGCACTTTATTGATGAAAAATGCAAGAGTTCTTTGAATTTTTGAGTTAAGTGTGGGGTTGCTGGGTGACCAGTGTGATACTGCTTCTGAATTCCTACTCACTTCTACGGTAGAGTTAGGGTTCTTGTACGTGTCTTCATGTAAGTTATCTTCCTACTTTCTTGAATGTATTAAAGAACACTTTCCTGTTGCTATCTGACATAAATAACTTCTTGTTTGGGTATTAAATTGTTGTCACAGTCTTTTCCCTTTAGGAATAAAGTGGTGGACAAACTTACTTTTTAGCAGTGGGTAACTATAAAACTTTAAGGTTACATTCAATTGCCAGATACCATATTGAGCTCAATACTAGGCATGTAAAAATGGAGTTAAGAGTATTTACCTGCCTTATAATATCATAGTTAACATATATTTGATCCTTTTGGTTTCAGATATATTTTAGAATATTCTGGTTCCTTATTTTCCTCACAACAAAGGAATATACATTATTGTTACATTCTAAGAGCATTAACTTGTCTAGGAGGCAAAATTTTCATACATAAAATAGACCTAGAATACACTGGGCCTAAATTGTTAATAAGAGGCTTTTCAGTCGTCAAGAATAGAAGGACTTTGAAGCAATAGTTGAAATATTTGTAATCTAAGGAATTCTTCCTGAACTACATTTTTTTTGTATTACTTTAGAAAAGTCAAAGTCAGATTTTTAAAAAATAAGAGGTCAAGATCATATATTAGTATCAGTAATATAAACTAAATCCTCCAGCTGTTCAGAGAAAGAAGACAATAATAAGGCTAGACCATTGAATGAGAGGCGGCTATAGATCTGAGGGCTTGTAAGAGGAAGTTGAGTGACTTGGAAACAATCTAGGTAACCAGTACTTTATCACAGAATCATATACATTGTAGGTATTTGATGAATATTTCTTTTTGGGGGCTGCAGTAATGACTTCTGTTTACTGAGTGTTTACATTATGCTGGCTATTAGACCAACACTGTCTATATCGTATAGGCAAGGAAGAAGATACAGAAATAACCTAGCTCATGAGTGGCAGGGCTGTTTTAGTTTCAGGCCTGGTGCTCTTAACTCTTGAAGAGTTTTCTCGGTGTCTTCACCAATCACATGGAGATGAATCACTGTTTATTTGACAGTGGCGTCTGGAAAGCTGATTAAATTGCTACAAAAGAATAAAGTGGTATTGTGCCAATCATTTAAAAGTAGACACTATGTATAGGCATTTTATTGCAGATTTGGTTCCAGGCCACTGCAATAAAGTAAATATTGCAATAAAGCAAGTCACAAAGTTTCTGGTTTCCCAGTGCATATAAAAGCTATGCCTACTCTGTCCTGTAGTCTAAGATGTTTAATAGTATTATGTCTTTAAAAAGTGTACATACCTTGATTTTAAAATAATGTATTGCTTTAAAAGTGCTAATCATTAGCTGAGCCATTGCGGGTCCCAATCTTTTTGCAGCAGTAACATCAAAGATCACTGATCATAGTTCACCATAATAAATATAATGAAAAAGTTGGAAATACTGTGAGAATGACCAAAAGGTGAAACAGGCTGACAAAGTGAGCAGATGCTGTTGGGAAAAAAATGCCGCCAATAGACTTGATGCAGGGTTGCCACACACTTTTCATACAAACATGCAGTATCTTCGAGTGTGATAAAGCAAAGCACACCAAACCAGAGAATGCTGCCTAGCCTTATGTTTGGTGCTCTGTAAACGTTATTAACATACTCAACCGTAGGATAGCTCTGTGAGGAATAGGTGTTACCCTCTTTCACAGAGGAGACCACAGGCTCAGGTTTATACAGCTTGTCCAGGGACATAGAGCTTTTTAAAGGCATCGCTGGGATTGAAACCTGGGTCTCTCTGGCACCGAAAGTTCATAGACCGTGCTGCCTCTCTGTAGTTTTAGAGATTGGGTATGGTTTCCTTGGTTTAGAGTATTTCCACCAGTTAACTTATTTAATCTCTTTTAGGAGTCCAGAAATTCACTGTAGTTTCCGACTGTTTGTACCATAGATAGATTGTTTCTCCAATTTGCTTAAGCCAGCATATTCAAATTATTTCTCTAGTTTAGGTTAGTCTCACAGATCTCATTGTATAATCTTTGTATTTCGTCCCTCTTCTGAATTTTTCTTATTTGATTCAGATTTTACATTTTAATAACAAAAAACAATGTTAACCTTGTCTAGCAGGATTATTTTCTGCCCTTACTCTTGTGTTGTCTTCCAAAGATGAAAACTAGGGATCAGACGCATTAAGAATGAGGCAAATTCAGAACAGTCACCCGGGATTTGAGGATTCTTTGGGGATTACCACAACTTTGTCAACTTTGTTCTTTTAGTTACTGTGAGTTGCAGAGTTGTATGATCAGTGCTTGTTCTCTAATCAGAGATAACAGGGGAAGAGGTGGGGAGCTGAGCTGTCACCAGGACAGGGAATGCTGATAGCTGTCCATTCCTTTATCAGATAGGTAGGTAGCTGAAGTAAAAATGATGCTTGGCAGTGATTCTTCCCAAGAAAACTGAGCCCGTGAATGAGGATGCCCCTGCACACATAAAGAGCCTGTTCCTTCAGGGTTGTTTTCCTTGGGGCCTTTTTGCTTATATGGCTTGCAATGGAGGTACACTTTACTGGCTAATCTTTTCCACCCCTTTTCTTTTGTTGGGATTAGTGCCAGAACAGATAAAGCCCAGTGTAAGCCAGCCTCAGCCTGCCAACTCTAATAACGGCACTTCCACAGCAACCAGCACTAATAATAATGCCAAGCGAGCCACAGCCAACTCTCAGCAGCAGCAGCAGCAACAGCCGCAGCCGCAGCAGCAGCCGCCGCAGCAGCCACAGCAGCCGCAGCCGCCGCCACAGGCCTTGCCTCGGTATCCCCGGGAAGTACCACCTCGATTTCGCCACCAGGAGCATAAGCAGCTTCTAAAGAGGGGTCAGCATTTTCCCGTCATAGCAGCAAACCTGGGATCTGCTGTTAAAGTGTTAAGCAGCCAGTCAGAAAGCAGTGCTTTAACAAATCAACAGCCACAAAATAACGGAGAGGTGCAGATCAGCAAAAACCAGTCAGGTGAGAGAAGGCATTTCTTACGAGACTCCAACTATCGTCGTTAGCAGTGTAGCAGGTTTATAAATTCATGCCTATTTGGTGATGTATTTGTATTCATCAGTATCTGGGTTGTAAAGTAAGAATTCTATGCAGGAACTTGTGAATGGGGAATCTTAAAATGTTTCCTGTAAGTTAACGATCATTCTCCCTTCAGATCTTAACTCATTTTAGTAAACAGCTTATAGAGCTATATATGCTAATCAGTGGTGCATATTAACTGCATTTAATCCTCAACAACCCCGTGAGGTATCAGCTGTTCTTATCTCTGCTTTTCAGTAGAGGAAACTGAGGCACCAAGACAGAAATGGCTTGAGATCGGTTACCACGTGCCGTAAAAAAAAGACCACCACCCATGAAAGTTCTGTTCAGAGCACGTGCAGTCAGTTATTATCCCAGAATGGCTTTTCTCTGCTCATTAATGATTGTGAGGCAGAAAACAAGTCCAGCATGTGATTACAGTTTTCTCCGAGTCCAGTTTATTTCCCTGTATTCTGATGATTGGTTTGTCCATTCATTTATTGAACTATTTTGATGCTTTTATCCCAAGCCATGTAGAGAATTGAGGATAGTCAAGATTCCCACACATGAAAGCAGCAGCAGACCAGTAACCAGCCCGAGTCTCTGGAGCCAAATGGACCTGGTTTTTGAAGTCCTGGCTCCACAGTATACCAGCGTGTGACCTTGGCAGGTCACTTAATTGCTCCGTGTGTCCGAGTCTCATCTGAAAAGCCTTTCCTAACGGTCCCAGGTAGAGTTACTCACTTTCTGCCTCTGTGCTCTCTTCCATACCAGAAACTGCTATGTACTTTATCCTCCAGTATTTCACAGCTAATAAGTAGCAGAGCCTGCACTCACGCTGAGATCTGTCTGACTCCAAAGCTGTGCACGTAGCAACCATACCGTGCTTTGGCAGCCTACTGGGTGTGATAGGTGAGGAGGCAGAGGGCACACGTGTGATTTTTCTGGCATAGGTAATTAGAGAAGCAAGTTACTGGAAAGGATGCAAACTTAAGTCATCAGCCTGAGTTCATACTTACCCTACACTCTTATCACTGAGTAAGCTTGGCCAGATGACTTATCAGACCGTCTTTGCTAATCTGTGAAGTGTAGTGCCCAGTCCATAAGGTTGCCTTGAGGATTGTGCTATGTGACATGTTAAAGCAGCTAGTTTAGGGTCAGACATTTGGGCACTGAATGAATTATTTTCCCTGAGACTTTTCTAGAAGGACCTGTGCTTTTCAGGAGGAAGAGTCTGGTTGAGACATGTTACATCTGATGCCAAGCAATTAATAATTCGGCTTGAAGTTCCTCTAGGAAGTCAGCATGAAAGCAGTTGTATTGAGTCATCAGCATCATCGTAGTTAAGACTTCGGAGAGGTTATATATGCAGCAAATTCTTGAGTACCTACTGCAAGCTAAGCAATGGTGGCATATTTAACAAACAGAAAAGTGGGATAGTAACTATAGGAAATATATGTTGAATATGCTTTTTCAATTGGGGACAGGAAAGAGCAAAGCTGTTTTTGAAATGGAAACAATGGGAGTACAAGAATTTTCTCAAAGATCGGTATGGGTCAAGAAACCCAAAAGTGTTACGCGTATACATGCAGGTGAAAAGAAGCCTAAGATGCGGACATAGGAAGAAGTCTTCAAAACACAAAGGGCTGAGGAGGAAAGATATCCCGCCTGTTTCTAAAACAAGTTCACAAAGGTGGACAGTGTTAATGTGGAGGCTAAGATGGGAACAAGACGGGTACAGCGATCTGACTAAAATTTAGAATTAAATCCCAAAACAGAGAATGCAGAAGAAGATTCAAGCAAAGCATTCTTCAAGAGAACCAGACTTGTGCTCTTGTCTTTTTTTAAACATTTGTGAATCCCCTTTTACCAGCGTAGTTTCATATTTATGTTAAAATATTTTTGTAGGTGCTACTAGAAATGATCATAGAAACATAATGGAGCCTTGGGTATCTGTTTATTAGAGAGGACTTCTTAGATCAGTCCTGGCTCCTGAAGGGCTAATAATAAATAATAGTGACAGTAATAATACAGTGACGGACTAACCCTTATGGGGTGCTTATGACCCACACGCTGTTTTAACATGTTTACTTTTCATTTTACAGATTAGAAAATAGCCTAGTGATCAGTGAAGAGCAGTGTACTGGACGGTATAAATAGCATGAACGATAGCCCAGAAACCTGACGATTGCGTGTTGTGAAACTATATGTAGTTCAGAAATGTGAGAACACATCCTTGACTACCGTTGTCTATTTGTATTTGACTTTCTTAGCTTTCTGACCAGAGAGAAGTGATGGAGTAGATTTGACATTTAAATTAATACATACAGTAGCACACAGAAATTTACTTAAAAGTTTTCATAGTAAAGATGAGGAGTGTTGGTTTCACTTGCCTTGGCTTCACAGAATGCATTTCTCGTTTATTCACTGCAGTGAAGAGGAGGGCTGGTGCCTAGTCTAAATTAGAGGTCACACAACTAAATCCTTCATAGGCTGGCTAGCAGGTAAGTAGAGTGAAGGATGAAAAGAAGTCATGGGAACTGTGGTAAATGTATAAATTTAAGTTTCTTTGAACCGCACAGTTCTGCAGGTGGAGTTGCCAGTTTGTGGCTGTGCCGCACACACGTAGTGAAGGTTGCAGTCGCCACTCTCTCGCAGTTGATTTCTTAAAACCTTAAGGTGTAAGATCCTACTACTCCCCCAAATAACCCTTGAGTTTGGGGGGACTAATGTGCTTTACCAGGGCTGGCAGCAGTGTTGTTCTTGTGAGCCAGAGTGTTCCAGGTCACATTTTATCATCAGCGGACATGATACGTTCAGAAAAATTAAATAGATCAGCAAACACCCATATACCCTCCCCTCAAATGCAGCTCTTGTTAGCACATTATATGTACATACACAGGCACACATGTGCCTTCCTGTTCACTGCACTTCACCTTTATTACTCCTCCAGATAATTTTTTAAAGAATAGTCTTCTGTACAACTGTGACACCACAATCACCCTTGAGCAAAAGAGGGATATTTTCAGCAGTATCCTGTGATATGTAGTTTGTATTCAGAATTTTGCAGATGGTACCAAGAATGTGTTTTAGTTTATAGTGAGATGCAGCTTAGCACACATACACACCATTTATATAAAATAAAAAGCTTGCAAAACAGCAATATGCCTTGCATATGAATGAATTCAAATATAGCATTTTGTGTGGTTATTACTCAGTTACGTACTGTGGGAGAAACGAGATATAATCAAGAGAAAGTACACAGGAGTTTTCTATTATGTTAGTAGTATATTTCCTAAGGTGAGCTGTATGTGAATGATTTTGTATTAATGCTATAGATTTTCCTGTGTTTCTTTCTTTTTTTTTTTTTAAAGAAACTTAAGTGTGAAGTATAATGGTAAATTACTAAAAATTGGGGCTGTTCTAATGAAAAAACTGTTACCAGACTAACATCTACCTGTGCTCAACTGTCTTATGTAAATGTACATCCTTGCTGTCCTGTGACTTCTTGCTCTAAGCATGTCCCATGGTCTGTAAACATATTTAAATCTTTATAATCTTTAAAAGAAATTCCTTTAATCTCCCATTCTCTTGGGATTATTGTAGAATTTCGCTTTACTTTCTTTTAGAGTTCTTAAAAAAATAATCTATACTTAGACTCTCTAATACATTGCTTCAGTCCTCTGTCATCTGGCTTCTGCTCACTTGATTAAAATAGTTCTTGCTAAGGTCACTGATCTGACTGCCAAATCCAGACTTTTTTATTTTTAATTGTGGTTTAAAAAGCAGACTTACCAAAAAACTTCCAAAAAACAGACTTACCCATTTTTATCTTAATAGATATGTACATTTTTTTTTATAATCATTGACCATGTTCTCCTTTTTAAAGCCCTTTCATTCTTTGATTTTCCTTTGACCAGTTTTTAGACTTTATTCCCTCCCATGGCTTTGTTTCATCTCTCTCCCCAGTTTTAGGTTTCATGTCTTCTGGATGTCTTCAGCTCCTGTTGGGCCCTTCAAACTCAACGTGTCCGAAATTGAACTCAGTTATCTTGCCGCATACTGGTTTTTCATTCTGGATCCCATTGCTTGAAAGGTTGGCACCCCCGTTCACCCACTCACCCGTCTGGAGATCTCAAGCTCATGCTTCACGCTCCCTCTTCTCATCTCACAGGCCTCTGGTTGGCCATGCCCAGCTGGCTTCAAGTCCAGAACAGCTCTTGGCTCTGCTCCCTCTCTGCTCTGCTGCCGCCACTGACTCAATTCAGACACGGAGCATCTCTTCGGTAGCTGTGTCAGACCCCGTCTCTCAGACCAGAAGCCAGTCAGAATCCATGCTCTGCATCTGGTTGTGGTCCTGCTTCTGTCTGTAACCATCTTTAACCTGGGCTCTCAGCCTGTTTTTCTGGACGGCTGCTACACCTGTTCATTTACATGGTATCTGTGGCTGCTTTCCAGCTACTGTGGTAGAGTGGTCACCACAGAGACTATTTGGCTGGCAGAACCTAAAATATTTGTTAATTGGACCTTCGCAGAAAACCTTTGCCAGCCCCTGGACCAGAGATTAGAATCACTAAGGAAAACATTTTTCACTTTCTTGCTCAAGTGCTATTTGAAATTGTGCCTCTGAAGTTCTCTCATATTCCAAATGATAACATTTCATACTTCCTGGAAATGCTCTAAGGCCTTTCTTTCTGGTGAGATTGGAAGTCTTTAAGGCAGAAGGCGTATATTTAGCTATTTTGTTTGTTACATGATAACATATTTAACTTAGAAAAATGTATTAATTTTCCTGGATCTAAATTCTTCATGAATGAATTATGCAGTTCCCTTGAATTCTCAGCAGTCTTTGCTTTACCCCATGTATCTTCTTTCTGAATAGGGGCTGTGTAATACATTGCTATATTCTTTTTTTTTTTCCTTTTGGTCATGCCTCCGGGCTTACGGGATCTCAATTCCCCATCCAGGGATTGAACTCGGACCCCTGGTGGTGAGAAAGCAGAGTCCTAACCACTGGACTGCCTGGAATTCCCTCCCAGCCCACCCCCTTTTTTAAAAAACTGGAATATAGTTGGTTTGCAGCGTTGTGTTCGTTTCTGCTGTACAGCAGAGTGAGTCAGCCACATGTATACATATGCCCTCTTCCTTGGATTTCCTTCCCATTTAGGTCACCCAGAGCACTGAGTGGAGTTCCCTGAGCTATACAGTCAGTTCTCATTAGTTATCTGTGTTATACATAGTAATAGACATATGCCAATCCCAGACCTCCCCCCCACACACACATTGTGTCCATACCTTTGTTCTCTCCATCTGCGTCTCTGTTTCTGTTTTTAGTAAGCATATATACCATTTTCCTAGGTTCTGCATATCCTTTTTTTTTTTTATATATTATTTTTGGGGTATAGTACCAGAGCTGCCCTCAGTCTTCCTATCGTAATTTTGTTTAAGAGTGGGGTGCTGATTTTAGATTTCAAATGTTTTTTTCTCAGTTAAATGCAGCCTTCCAAATCTTGGTTTCGATTTTGTATTTTGCGTTACACCGTGAAGCTGAACTGTCCACTTTCCTCCCACCAGTACAGGGGTTTACAGTCTCCCTGTTCCTCACAATTTCCTGGGAAAGCGTGACTGTCATCTTCTACTTAGTAATGTTGCTGTATGATTATCTTCCAGATCATTTGTAATGGTGGATTCCGGCTTCCTTGTGTGTTAAGGGAAGTGTATTATTTGACTTCTTTCAATTCTGAAGTAGTCTCCGACTGTGAAATGTTTCAGTTGTGATCGCTGAGGAGTCCTGCACTTTTCACCCCACTCCCCCTGCCCCGCCCCGCCCTCCC
>SJYT01071159.1:964973-982320 GCA_006410635.1 Cephalophus harveyi | reverse complement strand
GATCTTTCTATCTAAGCTGAAGTGTTTTTCATAACAAAAAGTGGTCTTTGTGACCTATCGTTGGTAAATGCAGCTTTTTGAGGTAGCCTCTTAATTTATGTTTTTGGGAAAGTATCAAGTATGTTCCAGATTAAAAATGGAGTTTTAGCTAATAATTACTGATGGCATCTCTTATTTTCCTAAAATACATGGGCATGCACAGCAAAAGGCAGGTGTGGACCATAGCCTCCTCCAAACTAGGTCATGGCCAGATTGTGAGAAAGTTTCACTACCATTAAAGATAATAGAATTGGTTTGCAAAGTGTATTCTGCTGTTTTCTGGGGCATTTTGCTTTTGATGTATTCAGACATTAAAAAAAAAAGAAAAACCTTACCTTTCTTGTAAGTAGCCAAGTTGTGTTTTTTTTTAATGGTTTCTTTGCTTTTATGTATACAAAATTCTCATCACAAATTCATGGTTTCATCTTGAATTTCATCACTTGAATCATTTGGATTTACTTTTGATAGATCATCTCATTTAAGAAATCTTTAAAAGTATTGAATATTCCTTTTCTTTAGGTGATTTAAAATGCTAACATTTGGCATATAACCTTAGATAATATACTTGGGTCCATTTCTCGATTACTTTTTCTGTTCTTACATACTCTGATAGGACAGTGCTGTTTAACTAGTGCATGATAAAAGTGGATTAATCCACTTTTATGGATTTTATTTGTATGTCTTATGTGAATTTTTAAATTTTTTTATCTCTTTAATCAAATTACTGACTCTTGTTAGTAAATTTTTATAATTAAACTCAGAAGGAACATTGTTATATATTCCTATTGAGGAGCAAGTTTATATTTAATCAGGTTATCTGCTATGACCTGCAATAAAATTTAATCGAATATTTTTGTTAACTTTATTTCAAAGCTTCTCTAATACTTTTTGTGGTTCCTATAATTAGGATCCTTTTCCATCCCATTTTCTTGTTGGTTTTTCTTGGTGCATAGGAAAACTGGCTTTTTACATGTTAACCCTTTTTGTTTCTTTTCTACTATCTTGACCTTGTTTGGGGGTCATATTTCATCAGTTTGTGCTTCTAACACAAAGTTGAGTAGTTGTACTGATAACAGATTCCTGTCTTTTCCCTGTTGTTAGGGGAATGCTGATTATGTTTCACTGTTAAATCCCAGGTCCACTCCTTTGTTTTCAACTTGGGTAGTTTTGTCTGTCTTTCTCGGTCTTGATTTCTTATTCCTGTTGGGAAGTGGCAAGACACACGCCCGCAAATAATAGATCAGAAGTACTCTTGTTACAGACCGTGACTTGATTGTTTTAGATTTGGAGAAAAGTGGAAGGTTTGGGACTTGCTGATGTTCTGGATTTGCTGTTCACAGGAAAGAATCAAGGGTAAATCTTAGGTTTTAGAAAACTTACCAAGATGAAGAAAACTGGAGAAGAAGCACGCTTGTTTTTTCCTTTGAGAGGAGGCACCTGTGGAGGTATAATCTAGGAGTTAACAACCTTTTTGAGATATCTAAGAGATTTAAAGTAAGCACGTTGGTGTATGGTTTCTAACTTTGCTCTTTATGAGAGAGGTATGGTAGAATGAAGAACTTGGCAGATAGGACTGAAAATTATGATAATCATTGATACACATTAATTAGTGAAAAAATAATGGCCCTCATTTGTATCTGAATCAGATACAGTTCAAAGCAATTTTAGTTAGCAATCATTTAATCCTTGCAACTCTGTGAGGTAGCTACTATTACTATTCCCACCTTATAGATGAAGAGTCCAAGGCACAGGAAGATTTGAGGGTCTTACCTGTAGTCACACAGCTGGTAAATAACAGAGCGACTTTTAAACCCAAGCAGGCTGGCTTCGAGAGTTTTACTCTGCATCACTGCACCAAACTGCCCTTCATAGAGCACTTATTTGAAGCCAGCAGTGAGCTGCATACTTTACGTATGAAACTAGGTTAACTAACAACCAGGTAAAGAAGTCCGTATGTACTGTGTATATTCCCATCTTACTAGTTTGGTCATACAGCTGCTACACAGGCTTCAGTCTGGGTATCTCTAGAGTGCAAGCTATGTTCTGAGCCACCCCGTTTTTTTACTTACTTTAGGATGAATTCTGATTTTCTCACCTTATTTTCTACAGCCCTTGAGCCTCCATTTCTTCATCTGTAAAGGGAGGGTAATGCCTACTCTAGGGCTGTTTCAAGGGTTCAGTGACAGCATTCCACATAAAGCGTGTGCGCCAGCGAGCTGAATGATATTGCCCGCAGTGCAGGCACTGTCTGTTAGTGAGGCTGATGTTTTTGTGTCCGTTATTTCCTGAGAAAAATCCTCCTCGTGGGCACTGAAAGATGAAAAGCTTTCCTTGGAAGCTTCGAACTGCCAAGTAATTTTTAATTAGAGAGTGGAAGTCAGAAGCACTTAGAGAACTTCTAAGAAAATATATATATTTAATGAGTTATGTATATGTTTTTGGTCTCTGTTTAGTCCCCCCGCCCCCCCGCTTTTTTTTTTTTTTTGCCACTCTTTCTAGCTCTTCACCTTTTGCTGCTTAGCAATTATACTTTGAGAAATAATGATTCATGTTGAAACTGATTTTCCATATCAGCAGTACCCTCATGGGCTTTTCTGGTTCCCCAGACAGTAAAGAATCCACCTGCAATGCGAAAGGCCTGGATTCGTCCCGTGGGTTGGGAAGACCCCCTAGAGAAGGGAACGACTACCCACTCCAGTATTTTGGCCTGGAGAAGTCCATGGACAGAGGAACCTGGCAAGGTTACAGTCCATGGGGTTGCAAAGAGTCGGACACAACTGAGTGACTTTCACTTCACTATACCCTCACAATGAGTGATATTTTACTTTCTGGGCTTATAGCACCTAGTGTTCGGTTCATTATATCTGGGACATGACTTAAGCATATGTATTACTTACAAACACTAAATATGATTCTGATAACTACTGTAGTAAAGAGCTACAATATGAGCAACTCCCTGAGGACAGTCTAAATGCCCACATCTTATCTCTGAAGATTTCTAGCTTAACCAGATTTTTAAGCTGAATGAGAGTGATGCATTTGGGAAAATATTATCAGCAATAAAATAACTAGATGATCATGCATACCAATAAGTCTTAAGTTTATAGGATTATATGACTAGTCATTAATGTCTTCGATGTCAGCAGTTGAATTTTTAATCATAACTTTGATCTTTAGCATATCAACCGTTTTTTGTTGTCTTCTAATAAACATGGCTCTTAGCACATTTTTATGAAGGCAATATTTCTACTCGTGTGCTGTATTTTTCAGATTGAATTTGAACACTAATGAAATGCAAATATAATGGAAAAGGCTTTATAATTCTTATAAACTTGTTATAATACCCAAAACAGTTGTGTGAAATAGCTATTCTAAAAACATGTGGATAGAAAAGGATTCCTAATATATTTCTAGTACATTTCACCAAGTTTGGCCTGTCCACTTGTCATTTCCCATTTGCATCCCAGCCCCTTTCTTTCTGAGGTTGGGCCTCCAAGCCTAGGTTGCTCCATCATCCTACTAAATCATTTCTACCTTGTCCTTCCTGACTCCAAATTCTTTATTTGCTGATATGTTCATTCATTCACATATATATTGAGGAGCTATTATGTTCCAGGTACTACTGTATGCTCTTGGAATAACATAAATGAACAAAGCAGCAAAATTCCCTGCCTATGTGAAATTATTGAATATGGAAAGTTGGTGGCTGGGATATAACCAGTGCCGTTGTAATTATATAGCCAAGTGTTATATTTTGTTGAGGAGCCATACACATTTATAATATATTCATCATTTTTTCAAACACTTGATATTTTTTTGTGTTTCTTCTTTATTCTAGATATAAACCACAATACTTCAGGATCCCATTATGAAAATTCAGAGCGGGGACCTGTGTCGTCTACAAGTGACTCTAGTACAAACTGTAAGAATGCTGTTGTGAACGACTCCCCTGAAAAAGAAGCATGGACCTCAGCCCCTGGCAGTGATCCGGAGTTGGTTTCAGAATGTATGGATGCTGATTCTGCCTCCAGTTCTGAATCAGAGCGACCCATCACTATCATGGCTTCAGGGAGCACAGGTGGTGAAAATGACGGCCTTCGGAATAGCGCTGGACTTGGATCCCAAAACAAGTTTGTGGTTGGTAGCAGCAGCAATAATGTGGGCCACGGAAGTAGCACTGGGCCGTGGGGGTTTTCCCATGGAGCCATAATAAGCACATGTCAGGCCTCTGTGGATGCTCCTGAAAGCAAATCAGAAAGTAGCAACAATAGAATGAATGCTTGGGGCACTGTAAGTTCTTCATCAAATGGAGGGTTAAATCCAAGCACTTTGAATTCAGCTAGCAACCATGGTGCCTGGCCAGTATTAGAGAACAACGGACTTGCCCTAAAAGGGCCTGTAGGGAGTGGTAGTTCTGGCATCAATATTCAGTGCAGTCCCTTAGGCCAGATGCCTAACAATCAGAGTATTAACTCTAAAGTGGGTGGTGCTTCCACCCATGGCACCTGGGGAAGCCTTCAGGAAACTTGTGAATCTGAAGTAAGTGGTACACAGAAGGTTTCATTCAGTGGTCAACCTCAAAATACTACCACTGAAATGACTGGACCAAATAACACTACTAACTTTATGACCTCTAGTTTACCAAACTCCGGTTCAGTACAGAATAATGAACTGCCTAGTAATACAGGGGCCTGGCGTGTGAGCACAATGAATCATCCTCAGATACAGGCTCCCTCGGTTGTAAATGGCACTTCCCTTTCTCACCTTAGCAATGGAGAGTCAAAAAGTGGAGGCTCTTACGGTACTACATGGGGTGCCTATGGTTCTAATTACTCTGGAGACAAATGTTCAAGCCCTAATGGCCAAGCTAATGGTGACACTGTGAATGCAACTCTAATGCAGCCTGGCATAAACGGGCCTATGGGCACTAACTTTCAAGTTAACACAAATAAAGGAGGCGGTGTGTGGGAGTCCGGAGCAGTGAATTCCCAGAGTGCATCCTGGGGAAATGGTGCAAATTCTGGAGGAAGTCGAAGAGGATGGGGAGCTCCTGCACAAAACACTGGCACTAATCTACCCAGCGTGGAATGGAGCAAACTGCCTAGCAATCAGCATTCCAGTGACAGTGCAGATGGCAATGGTAAGAAGTTTACAAATGGATGGAAGTCTACTGAGGAAGAGGATCAGGGTTCTGCCGCATCTCAGACAAATGAGCAAAACAGCGTGTGGGCCAAAACGGGAGGCACAGTGGAGAGCGAAGGTAGTCCAGAAAGCACTGGACGCCTCGAGGAGAAGGTGACGGGGGAAAATCAGAGCAGAGAGAGAAGAAAAGTGGACCAGCACACGTTACTCCAAAGCATTGTGAACAGAACTGACTTAGACCCCCGTGTCCTGTCCAACTCTGGCTGGGGACAGACTCCTATTAAGCAGAATACTGCCTGGGATACTGAAACATCACCTAGAGGGGAGAGAAAGACTGACAATGGGACAGAGGCCTGGGGAAGCTCTGCAACACAGACTTTTAACTCAGGGGCATGTGTAGATAAGACTAGCCCTAGTAGTAATGATACCTCATCTGTATCGGGGTGGGGAGATCCCAAACCTGCCCTGAGGTGGGGAGATTCCAAAGGCTCAAGCTGCCAGGGGGGATGGGAAGACGACTCTGCTGCTACAGGAATGGTCAAGAGCAATCAGTGGGGGAACTGCAAAGAAGAGAAGTCCGCATGGAATGATTCGCAAAAGAACAAACAGGGATGGGGTGATGGACAAAAGTCAAACCAAGGGTGGTCCGTCTCTGCCAGTGATAACTGGGGAGAAACTTCAAGGAGTAACCATTGGGGAGAGGCTAACAAGAAGTCTAGCTCAGGAGGCAGTGACAGTGATAGGTCTGTGTCTGGTTGGAATGAACTCAGTAAAACCAGTTCTTTTACATGGGGAAATAACATTAATCCAAATAATTCCTCAGGCTGGGATGAATCTTCTAAACCGAATCCTCCCCAGGGATGGGGAGACCCTCCAAAGTCTAATCAGTCTCTAGGTTGGGGAGATTCATCAAAGCCGGTCAGTTCTCCAGACTGGAACAAGCAACAAGACATTGTCGGATCTTGGGGCATCCCGCCAGCGACAGGCAAACCTCCTGGTACAGGCTGGCTGGGAGGACCTATGCCAGCCCCAGCGAAAGAGGAAGAACCCACGGGCTGGGAGGAGCCATCCCCAGAATCCATACGTCGCAAAATGGAGATTGACGATGGGACTTCAGCTTGGGGAGATCCCAGCAAATACAACTACAAAAATGTGAACATGTGGAACAAAAACGTCCCAAATGGCAGCAGCCGCTCAGACCAGCAAGCACAGGTACACCAGTTGCTACCGTCTGCAGGTACCATCTCAAACAAAGAGGCCAGCGGTGGCTCCGGTAAGTTCTCGTTTTCTCCAGTCTTGATTTCTCATAGTGCTGCCCAGCCGCAGGAGCCTTGTTTCAATTTACTGTTTTTGGATGTGCACACAAACCTTTTTTTTTTTTTTTTAACTCTAATCCAGGAGAAGTTTGTAGGGCAGAAGATCATGGGGAAGGTGTTACTGTCAGGAAACGGCTCTGCCTCTGGTAGCATTGGCTGTGAATCCCACGTACTCCATTCTCTATCCGGAAGGTTATAGAGGGCAGAATTGGATGGAAAAGGGACATCAAGCGGGAAAACTGTACACTTTGCTCATCTTACTTTTTCTGACTCGAGCCGTTTGGGTTTTATTATTTGACTATCCCCAGAAATAAAACAAGTACCTAAAAGTACAGTCCTCTAAAAATCTAGATACTGTAATTGGCCATAGAAGGGATTTATTTAAGTAGGCATGTCGAATGCAGTGTGTATGCGTGTAACAATGACATTTTTCATTAGTTGTCATTGAGATGTGTCTTTTTAATGGAGGTTTCGTTGAATAATAATCCTGTTGGATGTAGAGACAGAAGCGTTTTCATGAACTAATGTTTCAGCGCCTAATTCTTTTTTCTGAGTATTATTAATTTAGATTTAATTCTAAGAAGAAATGTGTATGCATCTAAGGGGAAGGCTGTCGTGGTTCTTTTAAAACAATGTACTTGTGGCTTGGCTTTGTCCTTGTTGATTATGGTTGGCTTTGGACAGCCTAATAAATTTTAGGAAGTGTTGTCCAGCATATACAAGTAGGATGCCTACGTATCATTAGTCTTATATTAAATTACATTTTCCAGAACAGTGATGTTGAAAGGTTGTACTTATAGTAAAAGTTTTATACACATTCTGTTAGCCAACTTGATCACCTGCTTGACTAGGTTTGACTCAGAAAGACTTGGCTTTTCTAGGAATTAAATTCATCCTCAAAGGAGGATGACTTGCCATAATTAAGATTATTCAAAAGAAACTGCTGTGCACCTTGTGGGCAATTCTGAAAGAAGAGGTGAAAAAAAATTATAATTAGATTATAATAATGGAAAGTTATTTGTCTGCTTTACATAAAACAGAGGCCATCCTTTTTGCCCGTCACAGCATCATTATTTAATACACAAATGTGAAGGTCTTCTTTTGTTCCCTAAGTATTCCTTATTACCCCTTCAACCTGCTGATGACTTCTTTTCCCATACTTTCTAAAGGCTGGGGTGAGCCCTGGGGGGAGACTTCAGCTCCAGCCACAACTGTGGATAATGGTACTTCAGCCTGGGGTAAACCCGTAGACAGTGGGCCTAGCTGGGGCGAACCCATTGCTGCGGCATCCAGCACATCCACGTGGGGCTCCAGCTCTGTTGGTCCACAAACATTAAGCAAATCTGGTAAGTTACTGATAATTCCTGGTTTCCGTTGGATAGCAGTGGTGATCTCATTGACTGTAATTAAATAATTGGATAACGTTTATGACGTTGATAATGTATCTACATATTATTGTAATTGTCAAGCAACTTTCATGCTATCCAGCACAAGAGACTGAGTATAATAGTCATGAGGACACATATCCAAGCAGTCTGGCTCAGGTACCAGACAGGTCCCTAAATACTTACAGAAAATGAGCAGAGTTCAGGAAGGACCCTTAGTATTCAGACAGACGTTACTATTCTTGTAGGGATTCCAAAGACCAAGTATAGAGATGAGATGCTTTCTACTTCTGACCTGCATGCTGTACTTTTGGGCCATTCTCTTTAAAAATATGTATTAAGGTGAATTTTTAAAAATTCCGTTCATCCTCGTGTCCCTAAGCAAATACGAACATGAATGCCACCAGTGTCCCATGTTTAGGAACCCTCTGATTTGTAAAAGCATGAGAAGTGTTTTAGTGAAAATATTACTAAAAATAAATTCTTGTTTAGCTTTTAGCTCAGTATATAACATACATTTTTGCCATGCAAACCTGGGAAGGGAAATAAACGAGGGTTTTTAGGTTGTCCCCTAGCTCTGCCCCCTTAATGAGTGCTCATCCTCCGGAAAGAATTGTTTGACTATAGCGTGTTTCTTTTTGTCACAAATCCACAATCAGGGCCAAAATCTATGCAAGATGGCTGGTGTGGTGATGATATGCCCTTGCCTGGAAATCGCCCCACTGGCTGGGAAGAGGAAGAAGATGTAGAGATTGGAATGTGGAATAGTAATTCATCTCAAGAGCTTAATTCATCTTTAAATTGGCCACCATATACAAAGAAAATGTCTTCGAAGGTAAACATTTCAAGGGCAAAGCCCTTGACACTTTAAATTCCAAAGGTAGTTTCCCCACAGAAGATAACGTGTTCGCCTGCCCGTTTACGGCAGTCAGTATAGTCCAGGCAGTCCCCAGCTTAGGTAGAGCTTCCTGTGTGGGCAGCCACCTAGGGAGACCTAGGGCCACAGGAAGGTCCTTTCTCTCCACTGCTACAGCTTGGCATCTCTCGCCTCCTCCCCCTCCACCAGTGCTACCTGGGACAACCCCTCACCCCAGGATGGTGCCTGCAGTGGGGAGGATGAAGGGAAGGGCAGATCTACATGTTGACGCCTCCTATCCCACTGCCAGTCTATCTCCCATTCCACCTCCTCGCCTGGAGCCCCGAACCTCCGCGTTACCCAGAGTTTCCGTGCTCCTTATTCGTCCCCCATCTTCATCCCTTCTCTACTCAGTAAGGTCCTGGGACGGAAATCCCTAGGAGTGAGTAGAGCATTTGGTTTTGCTTTTATATGTAGACAAACCTTATTCCAGACCTGTCTCTGCATCAGAATTGTGAGGCCTTTGTTAAAAGTGTAATTTCCTATGCCCTAGGCCTACTGTTGTTTTGGAAATTGAACCAAGTTTCTTGTTCTCAACAAGCTCGCCAAGTGTTTCTGATGCAGAGCCAAGTTTGAGAAGACTAGTGTCAGATTTTCTTGGGGCCCATTTTCAACATATGTGCTTAGTTCCCCCAGGTGATTCTGATACATCCTTTCCAACCTGTTTGAGAATGAATTCTTTTTGAGGGACCTCAGGTCCCTCCCTTTTGAGCCTGGGGTTCTAAGGCTAGGACCTGCCATTTTCATTTTTAAGACTTTTCTTCACTGGGCTGCAATTGCCTGTTGCCTCACCATATAGTGTATGAATCATTTTCCCATATTTTACATAAATCATTTGATCCTCATAACCTTCTGAGATAGAATACTGATAAGGAATTTGAAACTGGAAAAGGTGGTGGCTTGCCCAAAGTTGCATAACTAGTAAGTGACAGAGCAAGGATTTAAGTTTAGGTCTTTCAGTTCCAAACCCTGTGTTCTTCCCACTGGACCATGCTGTTTTGTGACTTTGTCTTTCCTTACAGGGTCTGAGTGGCAAAAAAAGGAGAAGGGAAAGGGTGTGTAGCCTTTTTACTCTTTCTCCTTTGTTTCTGCTAGTAAAAATCTTTTAGAAAGCAACTGCAAATATTTATTTAGCCTCTGCTGTGTGCCAGGTACTGTGCTTAGTGCTGGGGGTTCAGAAACACTAGGATAAGCGCATGCTTCAGGGAGCTCAGGGTTTCCTGTGGGGCTGTGAGGAGTGCTCTAAGGGGCGTTAGCTTGAGTTTCGAAGATGCCTGGGAGTGGGATGTGTTAGGAAAAGTGGTAGCCCGAAATACAGAATGTAGCTGGGGAGAGATGACAGTCTACTCCACAGTTAGATTCGGGGCAGATACTAAAGTGTTTTCAGTACCATGCCAGATAATTTGAACTTCATTTAGCATAATGTATGGAGCCAATCAAATTGAATAAAAGGCAGCATCAGTTTGGTTTTTAAAATTGGAAGAAAGACCAAAGTTAGTGATTTTATTTAGGAAGCTTCTGCATTCATTCAGGTTAGAAAGGACGGCCTGAATTGGGAAGCAGAAATAAATATTTAGTAGAAGGGACTGTGGAGAAGGAAATGGCAACCCACTCCAGTGTTCTTGCCCGGAGAATCCCAGGGACGGGAGAGCCTGGTGGGCTGCCGTCTATGGGGTCGCACAGAGTCGGACACGACTGAAGCGACTTAGCAGCAGCAGCAGCAGCAGAAGGGACTGATTTGAGAGACATTTGGGATTAGAGAGACAGATTTTAGCAACCAATTAAGTATGGGGTGGGGGTAAAAGAGGAAAAGGAATCAAAGTCAACTTCAGAAACCTTGGAAAGGGTTAGATGCTTGCTTCAGAGACCTGCTTTCAAGGGGAAATTACGAAGCTGTGTTCTGTTCCACAGTCAGAAGGAGCAGGTAGTAGCAACGGGATAGGGAAATTACGGCAGCAAACTGGGAATGGTTCTGTGATCATTTGTGGGCGGCCTTGGTCTTTGTGGCTTCCAGCCTCCCTGTCTACCACGCTGCTAATCGTGGGCCATTTGTTCTCTCGGCTCATGTTTCCAAGTGGTTTCCGTACCTTATACCCCAACCAGCCACGGAAAGCCAGCACCAAGTAGGAAGAATCCCAGCTTTAGTTGCTGCTGGGGATATTGTGTTCTTGGCAACATAAATTGGAATTTTAAAATACTCTTTAGTATGGAAACATATGGTGTTTTTTCAGTACAGTGCACATAGCATAATTAAATTATGGTTTTAATTGGTTTCTTTGGACTAACCTGAGAGCCTCGTGACTATTTTTACTTTGCTTTGGTGTGAGAATTCTACAAATCCAAATTATAATTAATTTTTTAGAACACGGTCCACTTGTACATTGGAAACTGTCTGATGAACAGTTGTCCATTATCCAGAGGACCTGTGTATTTTCTGTGGGTCATCAAGGCCCTTTGCTTCTGTCTTTTCCTTCTGACTGCTTGCCCTTAGAGATTTCTCTGTGCATTACAGCTATACCAGAGGACTGGAGCAAAGGAAGTTGAAAATCAAATAAGTTGATTTTTAATTATTAACAACTCTGTGAGAAGAGTTGGTTGGAGGAGAAATTATTGGCTAAAAATGAGAGTTGGGAGTTGTCTTGAAGTTTAATTAATCCATCACTATACCCAGATAAATAGAGATGGCCATGGCATCTTTCTGCTCTTTTATTTTACAAAGGGAATGATGAAAGGTGGAAACAAACAAGAAGAAGCATGGATAAATCCATTTGTTAAACAGTTTTCAAATATCAGTTTTTCGGTAAGTATGTTTTCTTAACAGCCTCTTCCCCTTTTAATGGTGGTTCATAAACTTACCCTAATTTCATTTTTCTGTTTTCTTTAATTGTTCTCTGAGTCATTATGAATATGCTGAGGTTAGAATAAAAATTTCCATGAATTCTTTTATAGTTACAGCTAAAAATACTGATCACATATCTTCTTTTATTATTTTTTTATCATGTTAGGCAGTGAAAAATGAGGTTTTATGATCCACTTAAATTTCACAAATAAGGAAATAAAGTAAAATGCTTCACTTTTATTTTTGTTTGCAAGTTAAGGTCAACTAACAAGCTACTTTTTTCTTTTTCAGAGAGACTCACCAGAAGAAAATGTACAGAGCAATAAGATGGACCTTTCTGGAGGTGAGAAAAAATTAAATCAGCTTGAGTTTCATATTCATCATTGATGGGGAGACTCACCTGTGACGTAATCCAACTGAAAGAACATTGACCTCAACCAGGAGAGGGAGCTCTGGGTTTCTGCTTCAGTGTTCCTATTCTCTTTGGCGTACATTGGAATGTGGGGATTATGCGATTTGGTGTGCCTTTTAAAGTGTAAATCACTGTGCAAATCTAAAGTAATGGTACTGTTGGTCTTTGGTTACTGCAGATTTAGTCCTGTCAAGAATCAGTTATCCAGGTTGGGTGAGACAGTCTTTCTTAATTTAGGGAACACTTTTTACAAAGGCCCAGATACAATGACAGAAGCATCTGAAGCCATATTGGAGAAATGGCAAGTAGTTCCATGTAGTTGAAGAATAGATAGAAATTGACTGTTGTGGCGGGAGTGTGCTGTTAGTAAAAGCTGTTCCTAAGTGGATTTGCTAGAAAACGAGGTGAGTGCTAAATCATGTGGCACTTGGGTGTCTGAGCTTTTTCTGAAAATAAGAGATTAAAGAACTGTAAGCAGGAGAATGGAATGATTTGGATTTATGTTTTAGAAAAATAATCATGGCTAGATCGAAAATCTTGGAACAGAAAACATTGGCAGCGAAGGAAGACTAAAAGTTACTAAGCATAGCAAACCAGTTAGAGATTTTGTTGCTGTAGCTGATGAGAATTTTCATAGCTCTAAGCTAAGACAGTTGGTGGGGAGAATCTTAATTCAGTGGAGATACAGGGATCAGAATCAGTAAAAGTTGATAATTTGTTTGAACCAGTTTGTTAGAGAGGATGAGCACAAGGGTGTGGTAAAAGATAATTCCCAGCCTTTTTGTCTGGACAGTTTTGTAGGTGGTAGTGTTACCGGTTTAGTCTTAAGTCCAGATGGAGGAGGGGAACCGTATAGTAATTTGAACAGGCGAAGTTTAATACAGATGTAAAGAATTACTGTTAGATTGATGAGGGATTGGCTAGGAAGAGATAATAACAGGACCTCCTAAGAATATTTGAAAAGCTGATAGAAGAAGTAACCTAGAGACTAAATTGTAAAAGGCAACTTTCAGCAACTTAAAAATGCAAAAAGCGAAGAGAAAGAAGAAAATGGCCTGTACAGCTAACAGATAGATGAGCAATAGGTAACATGCAGAATTGTTGCTAATTGGGTGAATGGTGAGAGAAGCCACTTCTGCTTTCACCTTTGGATTCTTCCTGCGTCCTTTTAGGGTGTTGTCTCTCAGCTTGCTTTGTAACTGAGTCTTCAGTAACCACTTGCACCTTTCAGTTTGGCTAGCTCCTTTCGGGTGATATCTGTGGTAAGACCAGTTAAATGCATTATTACTCTTTTCTTTGCTGTGAAATGAGTTCGTGATCAGACAGTGCTGTGAGGAGTGATGGATAAGGCCTCTGTGAGACCGTGGATGGTAAGGGTCGGGGGGGAATCCATATCCAGAATATGTACCTGTTCCTATGAGGACAAGGCTCTGCCTCCCGCGTGACTCACTGAATGGCAAGAGAAGTTGCTGAGATGCTGCATTGTTGGGACTTGCCGGCAATCTGCCCTTCTAGGGCGCTGGGACAAGCTTCTCATGAAGGGCTGTGTCACCATAGACACTGCCACAGAGCTACTTGGAGGTATTGGGAATGGTGGGAGAAGCTGGCCTCGGGTGAGGCTTACCACCCTGAACTGCGAGGGTAGGGCACAGGAGAAGCTGGAAGCACTGCCAAAGCCTCCAAGAGCAAGTAGGCAAACTTCTGCCTGCAGCGTCTCTCCAGTGCCCCTTGCTGATAAAACCTCAGTGCCAGTTGGCAAAGGAAGAAAATGTAGAGCCCAGATACAGTTTCAGAGAGCAGTCAACAAGGGTGAATTTGGAGCTGAGCGACAATAAACTAGTAACTGCCATTATTTGAGATAGGAAATATATAAGAGGTTGGATAGACAAGATTGCTGAGTTCAAAGTTGCTATGAAAACCATGTGGTGATATCCAGTAACTAGTAAAAAAAACAAATCTGGGTGTGGAGCTTATAAAAGGTAGGGCTGGAGATAATAAGTGTAATTAATTAGACATTAATGGTAGTACAGCTTCAAAAATAGGTTGTGGAGGGAATTCCCTGCCAGTCCAGCGGTTAGGACTCTGCAGTTTCACGGCCATGGGCCTAGGTTCCCTGGTTGGGGAACTAAGGTCCTGCAAGCTGCATGGTGTGGCCAAAAAATTTAAAAAGTTAAGAAAAGGTGGGGGGTCGGAGGGGGGCTTGTTGACTAGAGGCTTAGAGTGATAGACCAAAGACAAAGTCCAGGGGCAAAAATGGCATTTAAGGAAAGATACGAGGAGAAATGGAACAAGTGATTGTCTTGGTATGGATTTGACCCTGGAGGTTAGGAGGAGTGTCATTGGTAACTTAGCCAAGGGCTAAGGGCCTTCTTACACGATTGGTCAAGGGAAGGCTGCCACATTTGGAGCTCAGATGGTTTCTGAAGTGATGCCGAATGGAGGAATGGTTTGGGGAGAGGATGTATCACACTACCTTTTTTAAAAATATTTTATTAGGTAGGCAAAAATAATATGGATTTTTAGGAAAGAACAACTTAGAAATTTGAGAGAAGAGTTGCCTAGGTTAGATGTCAAAAGTGAGGAAAAGAGTTCAGAATGGCTATCTTGGATGTTTCAGTGCTTCTTGAAGAATACTTTCCTTTTGGTGGCTCAGACAGTGAAGAATTTGCTTGCAATGCAGCAGCCCCGAGTTCGATCCCTGGGTCGAGAAGATCCCCTGGAGAAGGGAATGGCAACCCACTCCAGTATTCTTGCCTGGAGAATCCCATGGACAGAGGAGCCTGGTGGGCTACAATTCATGGAGTCACAAGAGTCAGACATGACTGAGCGACTGTACTTCCTTTTGTTAAAAATTTTTCCTTTCCACTCGCCTGAAAGGAGGGTGGTAAAGGTGGGTGTGTCGTGGTGGTGGCTACAGCAGCAGCTCTCTCAAAGGCGGACAGCAGTTGCAAAGAAATTGTGGGTGAGATCTGAGGATGGAGCCTAAGGAACAAGGAAATGGACTGCAGTTTTAACAAGTTGAAAACCAGGGTCTCAAGTTTGTGTGACTAGGAGAGCAAAGACACTGCGTCTGAGCCCCATGAGATCGAAGGGCAATATCGGGCTTGGTTCCTCCAGTTAGAAGTGACGAAGGGGCATTCAAGTGATGGTGCCCAGCAGGCGGTTGGAGATGTGCCACTGAGCACAGGCATCAGGTCAGAGTAGACGTTGGTATTTGAGGGTCACCTTGGTGGTGAATAAGCCTAAGGGAGGCCAGTTTGAAGAGAGTTGAAAGACTGAGACCTTGAACATACTGAGTACATCCCAACATCAAAGAAACACAAAGAAGTGGCTCGGCTTGGAGAAAGGAGGACTCCGGACAGGCATAATATGGTAAGGATGTGAAGTTAGAGCTTTGTTTAGGATGGTAGCCTGGGAGCTGGCTGTTTTAAGCACAGATTGTTGCTAGACACAGGGATACCATGAGAGGAGGTCATATTTATTGCAGAGAAGTCAGTGAGGAGAGCAGAGCAAGCCCTTAGGGAGGGGAAGATCTTTCCCGTCTGCTGAATGGGGTGATGATAGTAGAGTTATCAGCTTTAAAGGAGAATGCGTGTTCACAGCAGTGCCTGGCACTGGGTGATGGTTGGTCGTGGTGCTGTTCCTCTTGTTTGTTACTGGAAACTGTGTTCTTATTATAAAACTAAGCAGATTTGAGATGACCAGCGATGTCTTACCTTTCTGTTTGCTAGTCTGTTTTCAAGTTACTTGGTTCAATAAAATAATGGTGTCTGCTAAACCTAACTTGTGAGGAATATAAGATTTATTAAAAGCTAGTGCATTTTTCACATGTCAAGGCAGAAGTCATTTTGGTTTGGAAGTATTTCTCTTTCTGTTGTAAATTTGTCTGAAACTAAGTAGGTTAATTCTCTGCCTACTTGATGACATAATTTCCTGCATTTGTTAGGAATGTTACAAGACAAACGAATGGAGATAGAGAAACATAGCCTAAATATTGGTGATTACAATCGAACGGTCGGGAAAGGCCCTGGTTCTCGGCCTCAGATTTCCAAAGAGTCTTCCATGGAGCGCAGTCCTTATTTTGATAAGGTAAGTTGTCTGTCTGTTTCTGTCTTGTTTTACCCCTGTGGCCAAGAAAGCAATACACTTAATAGCATAATTTCTCATTAATACTTCAGAACATTTAATATAATATGAAGTGTTATGACCCAGTTCCAAATATTACTAGGCTTGTAGTTCACTGTCCTTTTATGTCACAGTTGATTACAGGGATCGTATTCATATTTTCCTCTTAACCCTGTAAAATATGTTTGGTTCTTTTTGTGTGCTCTAGAATTAACACTAATCTGATCTCTTCTGTTTTCTACCTGTTTCCTGTTGATGCTGGAATGTCATGTGACTTCTCTCCTGTTGCTGCAATGATTTCTCCCTTCCACTTGTTTGCTTGGCTGGTGTTGCACGTCTTTCTGTCTGTCCAATCAGGATGGCATTGTAGCAGATGAATCCCAAAACATGCAGTTTATGTCCAGTCAAAGCATGAAGCTTCCCCCTTCAAATAGTGCACTACCTAACCAGGCCCTGGGCTCCATAGCAGGGCTGGGTATGCAAAACTTGAATTCTGTTAGACAGGTAAGTCCACACGTGTATTTCAGGCTCTCTGTTGATTTGTATAAGTAATAAGAGCTCTCTTACATGTAGTTGCTGTGTTTAAATCAGAATTACAGTGTGTGGTAACGGGATGTTAGTCCCTGAAGAATCCTAGTGTTACTTGGTGCTGGCGGTTTGTTTTTGCAGAATGGCAATCCCAGTGTGTTTGGTGTTGGAAACACAGCAGCACAACCCCGGGGCCTGCAGCAGCCTCCAGCACAACCTCTCAGCTCATCTCAGCCTAGTCTCCGTGCTCAAGTGCCTCCTCCATTACTCTCCCCTCAGGTGAGTAAGCTTTCCCACTGTACTCTCTACTGTTTACCTGGAGCAGGACCTCAGATAAATCTAGATTTGAATGAGGTGACTGGCTGGTCGTTGGATTATTTATTGACCACTTTGAGATGCAGCTAATTTGAATGAGTTATTATTACAAAGGGTTGAGAGTAGGGCGGAGCAAATGAGTCAAAGACAATTTAAATGTGAAATCTATCATTCTCTTTCAAAAATACCTTGAGGGGAGGATGACAGTAGCAATATGAATTGACTGGCTCAGGATTCATCACTACCAGTTTTTACTTAACCCATGAAAATACATGGCAACAATAGATTAATGGAGCCAGAAAGAACAATGCGCGCCCCCCCCCCCCCCCC
>SJYT01071159.1:823698-964845 GCA_006410635.1 Cephalophus harveyi | reverse complement strand
TTCCTCAGCCCCCCCCCCCCCCCCCCCCCCCCCCCCCCCCCCCGCTTTAATAATCCACAAATGTAATTGCTCTACTGATACTTTAAAACACATAGTATGTTTTGTGAGCTTGAGTTTCTTTTATCAACATAGTTAACTTACATTGTGATCCTCAGGTTCCAGTTTCATTGCTGAAGTATGCACCAAACAACGGTGGCCTGAATCCGCTCTTTGGCCCTCAACAGGTAGCCATGCTGAACCAGCTATCCCAACTAAACCAGCTTTCTCAGATCTCCCAGTTACAGGTAAGTGGAATAGAATAACAGCCTTATTCAGTGTGCATTCATTGTCTACTGTAAGCTCCACACTAGAGTCTGCGCAGAAAGTGTTTTTCAGTAGACAGAGCGGGCATAGTCGTGGCCCTCAGGGAGCTTCTAGTCTCTAAGTGAAGGCAGATGGTAAACTGGAAGGGCGGGATGCGTTGTGAGCAAGCCCAGCCAAGTCTGGAGTGGCCGTGAGAGTAGGATGAAGTGGAAGTTTGGATTGAGCAAAGGACTGAATTCACCAGAATGCTGGAGGCCAGAGAGTCCAAACAAGAGATGATACTGGATGAGGCAGGGCCTGTTGGCATCAACTAGATGGAGCCATGCCTTTGTAGGTCCCTCTGCCACAGTCACTCTGCGGCACGCTTGTCTGTGATGATGTGATGCTGACGACCTGTTTGCGCTTTTCCTTCCAGCGATTGTTAGCGCAGCAGCAAAGGGCGCAGAGTCAGAGAAGCGTGCCTTCTGGGAACCGGCAGCAGCAAGACCAGCAGGTAGGTGTGATCCTTCCCCTTGCTTTGCTCACACTCAACTTAGATCAATTCCGTTGTGACAAGGCAGTTGAAGTGCCTTTATTAAAATATAATGGAAAGCATTATTAAGTCTTCTGTCTGCCTGGAAGTCTTATTAACTGGTGGACAGTGATTCTTCACCTTCTTGATGAGAAGGAACTGAATTAAAAAATGAAGGGGGGATCGAAGGTATCTGTAAAGACTTCTCTCTCCAATTTTTCCCAATCATTTTGTCGTTTTAAGGGTCGACCTCTTAGTGTGCAGCAGCAGATGATGCAACAGTCTCGTCAACTTGATCCAAACCTGTTGGTGAAGCAACAAACTCCGCCATCTCAGCAACAGTCACTCCATCAGCCAGCCATGAAGTCTTTCCTTGAAAATGTCATGCCCCACACTACACCTGAGCTGCAAAAAGGGCCATCACCAATAAATGCTTTCAGCAACTTCCCTCTAGGTGGGTTTCTCCTTGGCCAAAGCGTCGGGCTGGTGCTTGGCGGTCACAAGTTGAGCTCTTGCCTTCTGACCTGTCCAGTTTTTCTCTCATGAGCGCCACGTGCTTGTTTAGCTGCTCCGTCTCTGAGTGGCCACGCTTCTTCTAGCGTTAGCCTCTCTCCTTACTTCAGGAACATCTCTCTCTGTTCAAGAAAATCACACACTTCACAAAGCCCATGCCCAGGTGGTGCAGTGGTAAGAATCCGCCTGCCAGTGCAGGAGATGCAAAGGACGTGGTTCAATCCCTGGGCCAGGAAGATCCCCTGGAGTAGGAAATGGCAACCCACTTCGGTATTCTTGCCTGGGAAGTCCCACAGACAGAGGAGCCTGGTGGGCTGCAGTCCATGGGGTCACAGAGAGTCAGATGCTCATTTGAAATGAGTTAACATTACATACATTTCTTTTTAAGACTCAGATATCTTCATTATAGGGTATGAAGGGGAGGGGAGGACTGAAATTATTATAGCACACCAGAGAAATTTTGAGCTTTGCTGCTCAAATAGAATAGAGGGTATGGTGTTGCTGCTTTGTAGAAATAACTTGGAACTTCCGTCACATCTGAAATTTTAACTATTGTTTAAACGTTTACATTAAATTACCGGCATAAATGTGGAACATAGGGATGAGAGAAGAAATTGCTTTTATGCATTTACATTTGCTCCCCCCAAGCCCTCTTTTCTTACTGCACCTCCAGGTTTTTTGTTCCCTCTGGGAACTTCACGTTTATTTGTCTTCTTCCTGAGGTCCCTTTTCGTCTTGTGCCTTTAAATAGCTTTTGACCTTTGATCATTCACACCCTGTTTGTTTTCCTTTTTCTGTCTCTTTTGTAAACCAGCTTCTTTGGTTACTAGCCCAACTTTGTTGAAGATGTTCAGTTAGCTAGCATGTTCTGGGCTGTGGGCGGAGGTTGGGCCTGCTGTTATCCCTGCTCCCGTTTCATGTTGGCTGGACCTGGTACATGACTCAGCTCTCCCTGGTTTCGCTATGGACTCAGCTAGGACACTGATGGAACCAACGGCACCCCGCTCCAGTGCTCTCGCCCGGAAACTCCCAGGGACGGGGGAGCCTGGTGGGCTGCTGTCCATGGGGTCGCTGAGTCGGACACGACTGACCGACTTCACTTTCACTTTTCACTTCCATGCATTGGAGAAGGCAGTGGCGCCCTGCTCCAGTCCTCTTGCCTGGAAACTCCCATGGACGGAGGAGCCTGGTGGGCTGCTGTCCATGGGGTCACTGAGTCAGACATGGCTGACCGACTTCCCTTTCACTTTTCACTTTCATGCATTGGAGAAGGCAATGGCGCCCCACTCCAGTGCTCTTGCCTGGAGAATCCCAGGGACAGCCGAGCCTGGTGGGCTGCCGTCTGTGGGGTCGCACAGAGTCGGACACGACTGAAGCGACTTAGCAGCAGTAGCAGCAGCAGTCTTTTTACATTGCTTTGTTTGGCAAATACCATAGAGGCCACGTCCTCCCAGAGACAGCGGTATGGTGATAAAAGAATACTCAGGTGTACATTGAGAGGTTTTGGTCTCAATAGTGAAAGGAAGTGACTCTCACTGTGTGATTACATACTGAGCATATAGATTGGGCCACTGAGGAGATAAGTTTCTAAATAAGCAATTTCCTGTCCTGGCCAGCCTCAGAGCAAGAGCCTTTCCCTGATTAAGAAGCCTGCTTTAACCCGGGCAAGCGCCAGTGTGGTTGTCTAACTCAGGCACTGGCAAACTACAGCCCATTGGTCAAATTTGTCTAGCTACCTGATTTTGTAAATAAAATTTTATTGGAACACAGCCATGCCCTTTTGTTAATGTATTTCCTAGCTGCTTTTGTGCTACAACTGAGTTGCATAAAGACACTAGGACCGTGTGACCCACTGAGTCTAAGATATTTACTGTCTAAACTTTCACCTGAAAAGCTTTCCGACTACTGGGTCTAAATGCTGAGTCCAGAGGGCAGTAAATTTAATTACTTTCTCCAAATAGGGGTGATACTAGCAAATTTATATTATTAAAGTTTTAAGTTTGACCTAGTATTACATGGACTGTCCACCAGACCCAGTATCTAGAAACCATTTGTTTTGAAACTTTAGATTAAGAACCATTTGGATGTATTAAAGAAAGATTCTGGCTCTTGCTGAAAAGTTTTCTTACTTTTTTTAAGTTTATTTCCTTTTTTTTTTTTTTTTTGATGGCATGTGGAATGTTAGTGTGGATTTCAGCACTGGAAAGATTTGAACAGAGAAGTAATAGAACCTCACATACTTTTTAATAACTCATCTTGACTTATTTTCATTGTGTACCCATTTATATGCTTTTAATTTCTTACCCTGTGCATGTTTCAGCTAAAGAAAACATCTATTGTCAATTCTTTTTTTTTTTTTTTGGACTTACTGCATGACTTGTGGTATCTTAGTTCCTAAACTAGGGATCAAACCTGTGCCCCCTGCAGTAGAAGCAGGGAATTGGAAAGTTTTTCATTTTTAACGAGCATCTCAGATTATTCTGTAGATGATGGTCCCCAGGATCACACTTCAAGAAACACTGGCTTAATGGTCAGTGACTAAGATAGAAATTTCCATCTTTGTTCCAAGAGAATGTCTAAAGCCGATATGTGTCACAAGCAAATCAAGTAAGTTGCGCCTTGGGATATAAGAGTCTTGCCCTTAGGTACAGTCCTGCTCTTACAGTAGGACAGTTTGACTTTTAAATAACGGTATCCTTTGGTGGCTCAGGCAGTTGAAAATTGTTGTTTATAAGCAAAAGTTAGCAACTGAACATGATCATTTGTAATTCTTCATGCGTGGTACTGTTGGGAAATTTCTAAAGATATATTTTAGTAGCTAAACAAATACTTGGCTGCCTTAGAATTTTCTCTTATTTTTGCCAAGGAATTTAAAAATAATCAAAATTATAAGTAGTTTTCCACAGTTAATGCAGGTATAGTACTGACAGTTTTGTGGTTTAAAAATGTATATTATTGAGTATTACCTAGCTCTTTAGAATTTCTTTAGGTTTAAAAAATTTTATTATTGAGTATTAGCTAGCTCTTTAGAATTTCTGTGTATTGCTTTCTCTGGTACCCTAGCCAGGCGTTTTCTTCTGACAACGTTGCTGCATGACCTTGGCCAGGAGCCCAGAGTATCTCTCCTGCCTGCCTTGCCTTTGTCTATAATCATTTGGCAGTGCCACGTTTGCAGGATATTTATTAAGGAACGTTAGACAGGATTGAAAACATTAGATTAACTGCATATGTTTTTCTAGAAAATGAAAGTTGTGGTACCAAAAGGAGAATGTGCTATATTTTTATAAAGTGTTTTTTTAAAATTGTTATCTATTTTTAGGCTTGAACTCAAACTTGAATGTAAATATGGATATGAACAGTATTAAAGAGCCACAGTCAAGACTAAGGAAGTGGACTACAGTGGACAGCATTTCTGTGAATACATCTTTGGATCAAAACTCCAGCAAACATGGTATAAGATACATTCTTATATTCTGACTTTTTAAAAACTGTCAAATACTAAATTTAGGCCTTATTTTTAAATATATATATTTTCATAACTAAATTATCTTAAGAACCTTTCCTCATTATTAAAAAGTACTTTATTTATTGAATCTTAGCTAAAATAAAAGACCTTTATTGTGCTATTGTGAAAAATAGAGGTCAGAGTACACATTTATTTTTTTACTTATTCCCTCTTTAGATGGTCGTTTAATTTTTTGCTCTTATTTTACTGTTTTAATGTTCTACTTACCATTTATTCAGTTTAATCTGATGTAAGGGATTAAAGACTTCCACCATTAAAAGAAAACAAAACTTGATTTCTGATAGTTTCTTATCCATTCATTTAGTAAATGTTAATGAAATATTTTCTGCTTTCCAAGAACTGTGCTCAGCCACCTGGAATACATAGATACACGTGTACATATGTGCATACAATTGAGTGTGTAGGTAAAAGTACTTGCCCTGGAGGAGCTCATTGTTTGGTAGCAAAAACATATAAACAACTTTCGTTCGCTGTGACAGCTCTGAGAATTAATATATAAAAGGATAAACAGTATAAGAATGTGACTCCATTGGAAAAGTGAGTAAGGAGTAACAAACCGTGGGCGTGGCAGGTCTACAAAGGCTTTAAACAGGGGCTCCTCTGAACCCAGTCTTGGAGAGTTTGCCAGAGGACTGGAGAAAGAGCAACGTGGAGAGGGTGGCGTGAGAAAAGTTCAGAGACAGGGTAGCCTGGTGAGTTCCGCCACGTGGGCATGTGTGGGGGTTGACAGCCCAAGCGAGAGAGGGGGAGCAGGGTACAGCTGCAGCAGTAGGCATGGGGCAGTCAAGGAAAACTTCTGTGCCTGAAAAATCACTCTAAAGCTGAAACGCGTGGCCACCTAAAGGTGCCAAGGCTTAAAGGAGCCAGAGTGAGAAAGAGGGAAACAGACATGAGAAGAGGGAGTGCCTTGAAGGGAGCGTTAGAATTAAGGACAAAGGGACTGGGTAACTAACTTCACTCCTTCTGCAAATACGTGATTATCTGTAATGCGCCTCCTGTGTTTATCTCCTTCCTCAGTCCAATCTTACACCTCACCCTGGGCTCAAGGGTCATTCTCAGGAAGCCTCCTCCAGGCTTTGTGCTGGAATAGCACCTCCTATGCATCTCTGTCTTATGTTAGTATCCATCTAGGCCTGTCTCCATCACAGGGAGGAGTGAGTCTGTGCTTTGCTTACCTAGTCCCATTGAGTGCATTACAGCGCTCGGGGAACCTCTTCTAGGTGAAAGGATGAGTGGACGATAATGCGTTTATTGGTAGAGGAAATGTAGGAAGTGAAACAGGCCTGCTGGGACAGAAAATGGATTGATTTTAGAGTGTGGTGTTAATATTTTGGAAATAGCTCAACATGGACAAGCCCAGTAGAGGCCTAGTATTCAGAAGAAAAATCTGGGCTGGAGTAAGATTTGATGTTCATCTGAATGTTGATGTCATGGACATGGATGAGGTTGCCCAGACTGATGGAGCATAGAAGGGAATACGGACAGAATCTTGGACCCGGTAGGAATAAAGAAACCTGGAGGAGAATGGGTGGAGAGATAGGATGCGGAGACCCAGAGAAGTGTTTCTACCATATGATTGTCTGTCTTCTCCTTAAAATAAATTTTTCCATGTCTCAGCCTGTTTCTTTGTAAAAATGAAATATTTCCTTCCTTGCACTGCTGTTATAATATGTATCATATTCTCAAGTGCTTGTATACCAGGGCATACCGGTATATAGTGTACATTGTGTAAATGGCGTGTCATCACGCAGCTAGGTTTTGAAGTCAGATTGGGATTGATCCTAGGTCTTGCATAGTGTTTGCATCTGACAAGTGGAAAGGAAACATCGTAGAACTATTGAGGATTGAATGAGATAGCATAAAGCTCCTGTCTCGTTGCCTGGCATGAGACATGCCAGTAGAGGGTGGTGGTATCTTCTATTATCGTTTTTCATTCAATGCAATTAGTAACTTTATATTTGGTACTTCATCTTCTCTTTCTTTAAACTTTATCTGCTTTTTATCATATTTTTACCATGCATTTTATTGTTTAATTCTGCATAAACCTGGAATGTGAGCAGTGAATTTTTAAGTCTTTTAGTAAATAGCTTAGATAATAAATACTTTTATACCTGTATACATAGCAGTCTAATGAACATGTTCTAGTAACATTCTCTTCAGAATAAAGAGGAAGTTAATGCTTTTCCTTTACTTCAGTGTAAGTTCCTGTTCTTTTTTCTTAATTTAATATAGAGTTGATGTACAGTATTACATAAGTTACAAGCGTACAGTATAGTGATTCACATTTTTTGAAGGTTATATTCCATTTATAGTTATTGAAAAATGCTGGCTAAATTCCCTCTAAATTTCAGGTTTTAAAAGGTTGTGTTTTTGTTTTTTAAGCTTTTCAGTCTGTTTAATGAAGGTGCTTTTTCGTATCGTAGTCACTCTGGCTGATGATACTGTCATTTTCTCCCTAAATTCCTCCTGTTTGCTCCGTGGTTCTTTTCCTTCTCTTGCTATATCTCTTCATCCTGGTGGAGATTTAGAGTCTTCTTCTCAGGCACATTCTTTTTGTTTGCTTTGTTTTCTGTTTTCTTTACAAAGGGAAATGTTAATCATTTTATTTCTGTTATTAATATTTTGGTGCAATTTGTTCTTTTTCTCTTATAAAAATAAAATCGGGATCTAACTTCATGTATTTAGGAGCAATCCCCAAATGGCGGGTCTGTGTGTTACGTGCTGTTAGACCCTCACTATTTTGAAAATGATTTTTTTGGAACCAGCATCCGTGTAAACGTTCACGAGGTTTTGTGTTCAGATTTCTGGCGTCTCCGTGGAACGGAGAGCCCTGCCAGCACCGAGCTCTAGCACTCTCACCGGCCCGAGCTGGGTGCTGCCGCCCTGGCTCACTCGCTCATTCTTCCCACTCCCCTCCCACTTGGATCTTCCCTCCCACTGGTGGAGAAATATTTCTCTATACTCCCTAACCAGAGGAATATTTCCCTGAAATTGCGTTTTTACTTGAGGAAGGACCATGGGATTTTTTTCCTAAAGGCAGCTTGCTTCACTTGTTTATAAAATCTGCTTGGCCCTATTGGCATTTGTAGTTCTACGCTATAGAAATTGGGGGCTGTTTTTCTAATAGTAACAGAAGAGTGTAGAGATCGTTTTTTAAGGGGGAGTGATCTGATTGCAGTATTCAGGCTCACGTCAGAGATGGGCTGAGCCTGGAGACAGGAGAGGCCTGTGGGAAAGGTTTGGCTGGCTGTGATAACTTGCATGACAATCTTACACGGGTTCTATTTTTATCTCCATCTAGTGAAGCTTAGCGGGCTGGTAAGATAGTTGTGGAGCTGAGAAGAAAGGGCAAAGTCAAGAGAACTGTCTGTGTCAGAGATCCCCAGGTACACTAGTTCCCCTAAAGAACTCACAGAACTCAGAAAAGCTGTAATACTCATGGTTATGGTTTGTTACAGCAAAAGAATACAGACTAAAATCAGCAAAGGCAAAAGGTGCATAGAAGAGAGTCCAGGAGAAACGAAGAGAACTTTCTGTTGTCGTCCCCTCTCGGGGCGATCTCTTGGACTTGATTCTCCCAGCAACAGTGTGTGAGAATGTGTACAAAGTATTGCCAAGCAGAGAAGCTCACTCAAGCCTTAGTGTCCTCAGTTTTTATCGGGAGTCAGTCGTATAGTCGTGAACACGCCTGCGTGTCAATCTCCAGCACCCTGCAGACCCTACGTACATAACTCTTTTTTTTCTGTGATTGCACAGATTTCCGAATCATTTCGTTTTGGGTTCCCTGTGTGTTGAGACAAAAAGATCATGACCCAGGCCCCATGCACAGAAGAACAGATGTTCACCACAAGTCCCGTTATCATAAACGCTGGCATGGCCATGGTTATGCAAAGGATCTCTTACCTGGCAGGCTCCTCTGTGAGCTACAGAAGCCCAGCAACCATCAAGGGCTCATCTTGGAGCTGTTTGCCATGTGCAGCCTAGCCCTGCTGTGCTAACCCTTTTCTGTGCACCTTCCACAGTCAAAACACCAGGGGAGTAGCGTGGAGACAAGGACATTTAACCCCAGAGTTGTGGAGCAGTGAGGGTTGCACTGGGCTCTGGAGTATTTGTGATCCTTTATGGTCCTATGATTCTGTTTTCTTTACCAGTTTATAAAACCCCTTGCCCCTCGTCGCCCAGGGAAAAGTACAATGTTCAGGAGCAGGAATACGTTTATTTTAGAGTTGAGGGCTGTTGCTTATAAAGAAGTAAAAGGCATCATATAAAGTTATATGAAAGAACTAAAACCAAATATATATCGATTTGATTAATGTAAGTGGGTCAAACTAATTTATTAAAAGACATTCATATTGAATCCTAAAGTAAAACCTCACTGTATGCTATATATACAGGGAACCCAAAACAAAATGATTCCAAAGTCTTTGCCATCACAGAAAAAAAAGAGTTATGTGGGAAGCAAAATTTACAGGGTTTAGTGACTTTAGATAATAAGGAAGAGCTAGGAGAGACTTGTTTTCTAACTTGAGTAACATCAGATCTATGTTCCCCTGCTTAGTATTAAAAGGATATTTTGTGCCATTAATTCCTTTCCTTTTCATTGGATTTTCTCTTAAAACTTGGACTCACCTTGGCTTAAAGGTCAGTTTGCTGCTTTGTACACACTGGGCTGATGATTACCCGAAATTGAAGGTGAAATTGCCATGTAATTGAAGGAACATTAGAACATGAGTCAAGCAGCCCTGAATTGTAAGCTAACTTGCCTCTCAGTGGTGTACTACATCTGGAATTTCACTTAAAAGTGGCAGCTGAGACAATGGTAAAAACGTCAAAAGAAATGGGGATCCTAGAATCAACACTTAACTGCTACGTATTAGCTAGTGGCAAGTAACTTAACCTTTCTGGACTTCAGTCCCTCGTCTGCTCAATGGGAGTAATAATAGTACCCCTTGTGGTGTTTTGAGGCTGAGTAAGGCAGTATCTCTGAAGCACGTAAGCACTAACCAGGGTGGGACACATAAGTGACCAGTGGGTCTTTCTTCCTCGTTATTGCTGTGGCTGACATTGTTATGTCGTGAGTGCCCTCCCGCTAAGACAGGGCCATTTCTCCAGTGTAAATCCAGCTCTGTTTGCTTAAACTAAAACCTCCCACATAACTTTTATGTTTCATTTTTCTGATGTTCTCCCATGTAGTGACTGATAGAATGTAATTGGACCATGGCTAACACTTAAGTCACATCTATTTTACTTTTTAACAAAATGAAGTTTTAGTAGGTAGAAATTGTTTCTTTTTAAAAAGCGGAGGACAGGGAGTGCTTTTATCATTGCTGGTTCTTGCATAAGAATTAACCACTTGAAATTTGATAATCATGCTTACTTAGTGTATTACTTAGAACTACTACTTTATATATCCTACTTTATTTCCAAGTGGCTTTAATTCAGCTAAGATACATAGTTCACTCAGATAAAAGTAATAGCTAGATGAGGAAGCCAGAGAAGAGAGGGCAGTGGAATTGGTGGGATAACTGATTCAAGTCAGGGATGGGTTAGTGCCCACCAGTGAGTGGCATGAGGTCCTGTATTTTACCAGAAGCTCATAGCTGGGGCAGCCTTGAGTCCATGAACCAAAACTTTCCTCACATCTTTTTCAAAATCTACAGTGGACAAGACATTTTGCTTTTGTTGCTAATCCAGTTTTGTGTCTGACGCACAGTGAGGGCAAACAAACAGAAATGTCAGAGTTTGGAATAGCGCACGGCAAGGCCAAGCGAGGAGAATGTTAGCTGGTGCTCAGAAAGCCCAACTCGCCATGGTTTTCAGGGGAAGAGGCTTTTTATAGGCAAAATTGAAGGGGGGGCTGTGGGGGTGTTACCTTCCTCTGGTGGGTGGTGGTTCAGGAATCTCAGCCACTAGCCTTCTGGTCCCATCCTCTGGGGTCCTGAGCTGGTGCTCAGCCTGCAGTCGACGTCCTCCACCCGGCTGGGGGGTTGTTAGCGCATACCCGGGGAGGAGGACGCAGGACCTGGCCCAGAGCCACGCTGCTGTTTCCTGACTGCCTTTCCTTTGTTTCTGCGTTCCCTCCCTGCCCGAGTTGATTCAGCCTTTTGGAACTCAGAGAAGGTCTAGGAGGCCAAAATCTTTTTTCTCTACAAACACGAAATGGGGGACGTGGAAAAGCTTTTGTACGCAGGAGAACCCCAGAGGGATCTGATAGGTTTCACTTTCTTCACCCTTGCTCCTCCCCATTCCAGAAATTGAATCTAGAAACTTAAGAGGCAGTCTCTTTTTTTAAAAGTTGATTGAGATAATTTACATGGACACGTCTCCTTTTGAAGTGTACACCACTGTGGCTTTTAGTACGTTCTCAGAGTTGTGTACCCATCACACAATCAGTTGTTGAACATTTTCCTGGAGGAACCTCTTTGGTGTCATTCCTCCCACCTCCATTAGCCATAAGTGTTTGCTATAGCTTTGTCTGTATTGGACATTCCATGTAAGTGGAAGCATGTAATATCTGGTCTCTTAAGGCTGGCACTTTTGGCTTAGCGTAATGTTTGCAAGGTTCATCCATATTGCAGCATGCCGTATTTCATTCCTTTTTATAGTTGAATTGGATCACATGTACCACGTTTTGTTTACGTACTCATCAGTTGGTGGGTATTTGAGCCTAAGAGCTATTCTCGATCTCTTCCTTCCTCCAGCCTCCCCATCCAGTCCATCTCTGAGTAGTGCCCATTTCTGCTTCCCAGTTTATGCATCTGTTGTGTCTCCTAATGGTCTCCCTGCTTCTGAGCTAGCCTGCCTTCTCTTTTCCACACTACAGCAAATGTGACTTCAAAATAAATGGAACTGTATTCGTATGACTTCCCTTTCTAAAACCCTTCGATACAATGAACTCATCGCCAAGTCCTAGAAAGCCCTGTCTGAGGGTGTTGTCAGTTCTGAAGGCCTGAGGGAACAGGCGGCATCGGTCAGTCTGCAGCGGTGGGGCCGGGCAGCTAGAAAACGCAACACCCCACCTCAGGATCTTTGAATTGCAAGCATTTAAGACAAAATGTCCTTGGTCGTCCCTGCCCTTCAAGATCAGGGCCCAACTCCTTCATGTTGTTCACTCTCCCACCTACTATTTCTCAGACCAAATGACCTTTCAGTTCCCGAGAAGTGGCAAACAGCTTCTCTCCGCTCGTCTTTGTGCAGGCCTCACCCACTGGCTAGAATTGTTTCCCCGAAACTCCTCCCATGCTGGCCTCGGCCCTCCTCACCCTGCATTCTGTCCTTCCATCCTGTCCTTCAGCTTTTCTGTCAGTGAATATACTGTCACTGAGGGCCAGGACCCCATCGGAGAGAGGTGACTGAGGTCTTGAAGAAAGCGCAGGGCTTTTTTCCTCCTGACATCTTCACCTAATCTACAGAACACAGTTTGGAACCCACAGATCTAATAAAAGGTTTTCTTACTGTATTTGACAAACTGCAAGAAATAAATGTGCTGGTATATTTTGCTCACACTTCCCTTCCATTTTCTCTCTTTTAGGTGCTATTTCAAGTGGTTTCAGGCTGGAAGAGTCTCCATTTGTTCCCTATGACTTTATGAACAGCAGTACTTCACCAGCCAGTCCTCCAGGTTCAATAGGAGATGGCTGGCCACGTGCCAAATCGCCTAACGGCTCTAGCAGTGTTAACTGGCCACCAGGTAAAATGCTGGCATCTTCTTTTGTGAGAGTTTGTTTCCATTAAGATTTCAGTACCTCTGGACATACAAATGATTTGGCCCCAGTTCTGTTTGATTGGACTGACTTGCACAGAGGGTGGGGGAGAGCACAGAAATGGCAAGTGAGAAGTTGAGCGTTGGGTTTGGGCTGCTGAGTGACCTGGCCTGCTGCCGGTGCCTGTATGCTGTGAAGATGGGGTTAATTAGTCCAGCACGAAGCATGATGAAAACCTGTGTTCACTGTTCTTCTCCAGCTGTCTGGGGACTGGCATGACAGCGTTTCCATCTATTGAGGAATCACCAGAAACGCACTTACAGCCTGCTTTGTCCAATCCAAGTTGCTGTAGCCTTGTGATTGTAATAAAGCACTTTAAAATACACTTTTAAAAATATATAAACCCAGAGAAATTACTTCATGCAAAAATTTGCAAGTTACTCATTAATAACAGCTTATATTAGTTGTGATATTAAATCAGCCTGTTAGGGTATTGGGAAATAATTTGAGAATATTGGGAAATATTTGAGAATGGCATAGACTTTAGGAATAAAACTTTGGGTAGTTAATAGTGGATTTTTAGATGATTAAGTCTGAACTAATTTTAAGTTTTTATTTCCAGAATTTCGCCCTGGTGAACCATGGAAAGGTTATCCAAACATTGACCCTGAAACTGACCCTTACGTCACTCCTGGCAGTGTCATAAACAATCTTTCAATTAATACTGTGCGGGAAGTTGACCACCTCAGGGACAGGAACAGTGGTATGTAGACGGGCACAACTTAGGGTTTCTGAATGGTGCAGGGCTCGAGGTAGACGTGAAACTCTGAGGAGCAAGAGTCACTCCAGCACAACACAACCCCTGACATCCAAGGGGCTTCTGACAGTGATAATAGAATTCATGATTACCATAGGTAACTCTTCACTTTTTAATTGATGGGGATTTATGAACACGTATATTAACTTAAAGAACCAACAGACATTTGCTTGCTAATAACTATATTAATATATAACTATTTTATAACAAGTTGCCATATTGTGGTTATTAAGAAATGGTTCTTTGTTATGAAAGATGTTACATTATTATTTGTGTTCACACTCTGGATATTAAAGAACTTTCCTCTGGAGAAGCATTTGGCTTTCTTGGTCTCTCAGAGTGAAAATAAGAGCAGTTTAAGGGTCCGTGCATCCAGATGCGCTTTGCAATGGATTATCACATAAAATCCTCCTCCTCGTTACCACGGGGTTGTTTCTCACCATGTACAGGAATGCCACACACACACGCAATAGAGGAAAGGTGAGCAAAATGAAGGAGGCTCGATCTTTGTCTGTAACATACATCCTCACCGCTTTCCCATTACACAGTTTGTAATAAAGAAAATGTCAAACAGTCAGCACTTTCTATTAAATACCTAGTTTGTTGACAGATGTTTGCCATGTCACGGCGGTGAGTAAGAATCCTCGTCGTTCTGAAATGGCTGAATTAGCCGACAGCGGTGTGTGGGACCACTGCTTTCACAGGAGGACGTGGGCAGTGAGCGCTCACGGCCTATAGTTAATGAAAGGATCTGGCAGCAGGAACTGTTGCCGAGATTCACAGAACGGTCGGGGCTGGAGCTAAACTAGAGTGGCCCTCAAGGGGATTGCAGGAATGGGAAGAGAGGCTAGGTTCTGGAGCACGTGGACGCAGTGGGGAGGAACGGAGGCCTGGCCCACTGGTGGAGCCAGTGCCAGGGCGCCTCTGAGCTGCCCAGCAGGCCGGCACAAGCTCAGAGACAGGCCAGGGGCTCAGATGGAGCCTGGTACTGAGAAGCAAGGCTTGTGTTGCCTCTTGCCAATCGCTTTGTTGGGGTGTAGTCCCACAGACACGTACGAGGAGACGGGTGGGAGAGGGACCTCTTCTGAGCCAAGGTGCAGGCGAGAAGGAAACTGCCGCCGTGGGCACCGCGCCCGGGCCCTGAGCACGCCTGGGTCCGTCCTGTGGCACGCTCTTAAGCTTCAGGTTCTCCGAATGCTGTTGCGTCTCAGGACGCTGGCCTCCTGCTCGAATGAATGACTCTTGGGCTCTTCCCTTGCGTAGGGTCCTCCTCATCCTTGAACACCACGCTGCCTTCAACTAGTGCCTGGTCATCCATTCGTGCCTCCAACTACAGCGTTCCCCTCAGCAGCACAGCACAAAGCACTTCAGGTGGGCCTTGTCCCCGCGCCCGGGCTCTCCCCGCCGGAGCCCGGGGCCGGGCTGTTGTGTTCACCTCTTATTTTAATCCCGAGTCCTCTTTTCAGGGAGCTAGGGAGGACATTTTAACACTATTTGCCCCCTTTTAAAATTTGTCGTATCTGGTCGTCATTTATTAGAACAGGTTTCACCGAATAGCCACTCTTGTCTGAGATTAAATGTAATTTAGTTCAAAGCAGTAGTTCTCAACTGTCTGTAGTGAAGGACGTTTTTATTGTTTTTAATGCCCACTTCTTTGCACTCTGATCACTTTTGTAAAATACAGTAAACCTGAACTTGAAATTGCTGGAAAAATGATTACAGCCTTGGGGGTAGTGTCAGAGTGCTCTCGAAGTTTACAGACGCTCGCTCTGAATTTCTCATACTGTCACAAGCCAGTAATAAACTGGGTTGTGAGCAGTCTTCCCATCATACTTTGAGATCTGTTGGCTTAAAGACAAGCTCCTTACGATCAGGTAGAGAAAGTTGACGGTGAAAGTAGAAAAACATCGTAGTTGACGGTGACAGAAGTTAAAAATTTTCCGTTGGCTTCTGCGCCTCTGCTTTTTTTTAAGCATTCATTTTATTTAGTTTCCTGTATCCCTGGCTGTGCACTGGACCCATAGGCAAATTGCTTACCCTCTCTGAACCTCAGTAGAGAGTATGCGAGGATCGGAAGGAGAAGTACGCCCGGCAGACCAGCACTCGGTACAGCATGCCCCCTGAACGTCTGCTGTGAGGCCTCCCTGAGTCGGGTCTACTTTTTTCATGAGTGAGCAACAGAACGCTAAAATCCAGTGGTCTGAGTATCGGTCCTGAGGGACTCCTTAGGATTGTTCAGGTGTGGAGTTCCCACGCGCTCTTTGGAGCAGTCAGAGCAGTGTTCAGTGTGTTGTGTTAGCTGGACCAAGGGTCTCACAGGTCTTATAACTATTAATGAGACAGTCTGTTTTGAGGCAAGGGAGCGGGTTCCTTTTTAAAGTTTATTTTTGTCTGATCTGCTTTTAGTGGGGGAATGGGTACTGTCATTACTTAAATTTTCTCTTTTCTGAAAGCATTTATCTCCCTTCTCCCCCTCTTTGTTTTTCTCCTTCGAGTAGCCAGAAATAGTGATTCCAAATTGACATGGTCCCCTGGTTCAGTTACAAACACCTCTCTGGCTCATGAGCTGTGGAAGGTCCCTCTGCCACCTAAAAACATCACTGCTCCGTCCCGCCCACCTCCGGGACTGACTGGTCAGAAGCCACCCTTGTCTTCGTGGGATAATTCTCCCCTTCGAGTAGGTGGAGGATGGGGAAATTCTGACGCCAGGTATACCCCAGGTAAGACGACGTGCCAGAAGGTGGTTTCTTGTGGTTCATTCACTGAACACCAGCCAGTACTGCATTATCCTCTATAAAGTAGGATTAGAATGTAACGCAGCATAAGATTCCTAGTTCGTTACTGTCTTCTGCCGTGCTTTTGAGAGTACTAAATTTTACTTTAAATTTTGCCCACGTTATTTAGGTTTCCCCAGAAACACACACCAGTCAGCAATGAAGTTAATAGAATGGGGACCCCTCCTTTCAGAAGCTGCTCAAGAGCTTATCTCATTCGGTGTAGTAACTTCCTGCACGTGGCAGACTTGTCGTGACACCATATCACATGAAGTATCGTCTGATAAACCTGGGGTCAGTGGGGACAGCCCATCTGGGCCTTTAAGAGTGGGCCCTGTTTTGGGGTGAAAGCTTGGCCTGTACTTAGGATCATCAGAAAATTCATTGATTAAACAGGGACGTTTCAGAGTGAAAGGGGGTGCTACTAATTAACCATGCAGGCCTAAACCGGACTGTCCCAGGAAACCTGGGACAAATGGGTCCCACCCTCTGCTCCTTCTCTGAACGACTTAACATGGGACTTGTACTGGATCACGTCCCCGCCGCCTCCCCCAGCACACACTGCACACAGCCACAAACACAGCTCAGGGCTCATCTGCTCCCCTGTCCCCAAGTGCACGAAGTATTTTCATCTCCAGGCTGAAAATTGTAGTGAAACCTCATTAATAATAATTTCTGATCTTTAGACCGGTGATTCGTTGAAATACAACTTAAAATGTTTCCTTAGAGGGAAGGTTTTAATTATGTGAAAAGAACACTTGAGTCTGTTCCAAGTTACTAAATCCAAGTTAGCTTGGTGTGATGTGTGAGCGATTCTTTCAGGCCACAGGCATCTTCTGGGTGCCAGCTCACCGCTTGGCAGTGCATGATGAGGGGGCATCATAAACGTGGCTGAGGACCCCTGACCCTCAGGAGGGTCGATGGAGCCGGGTGGGATCAGGAAGCCTGTGTGAGTCAGCCACGTCAGCAGAGGGGGCATAGGCCAAGGCGCAGAGAGCTGGGAAAGCACAGGCTTTCCTGTGAAGTCGGAGCTTGGCAAGGGTTGGGGGGCGTGTTCAGGGAGTGCTGAGTGCCTTGAGCTATGACGTTTAGCCATCTTCTAAAGGGTTTCTGAGGCTCTTTTGAACAGTTTTAGACAGGAGTGACTGGATCATATCTTGAAGCTCGGCTGCTGGGAGAGGGAGACGATGCCTTGGGGCCGGACAGGAAAGCCAGATGCAGAGCCCCTGTGGTAGCCCAGGCTAAACAAGGAATGTCTGGACGATTGCAGGCTCTTAAATCCCCTCTAACTTCGCACCCTGTGGGACGTGCATGCAAAGTCATCCAGTACCCAAGATGATCATGAAGTTAGGCTATTCCCCAAATAGGGAATAGGTTTAGCTTTATAAATGGGAAGAGCCCAAAGGCATCTGGCCTGTGGTTCACTCGCCCACCGTGATGAGCTGGCAGCCCTCTGAGCCCCTCACCCCCAGAGGCCAAGCCATGTGCCCCAGGAATTAGCTGCTGGTCATAGCTGGAGTGAGGTGGCATCCTGTGGGGAAAATACCCTAGGTAGAAGCACAGGTGAGTAAGAAGGAAAGAGACGGATGCCCTGAGCTCAGGTGATCCTTCTGAATCCCTCCAGTGTACCTGGGCTGTGTTGTCCTGCACAGTCATTCAGGCCACAGTCTTGGAGGGCTGACTTGTCCTTTTTATTCCTTGTTTAGGTTCCAGCTGGGGTGAGAGCAGCTCAGGGAGAATAACAAATTGGCTTGTTCTAAAAAACCTTACACCTCAGGTAAGAACATCAGGTATCCTGGTTGGTGGTGTCCTGGTTCCAGGTCACATGGAAGCAAAGGCTTCCATGCTGCTGGAAGTCTGGGATGAGGACTGCCCAGGCCTGCTCAGTGGACTAAAGAGATGTTAAGGCCTGGCAGAGAATGGTCTTCGGATACCTCGGGCAGGCTGGTGGTCTGATCCTGTGGTTCTTATGCTGTGAAATGCACAGGAGCCAATCAAAACCAGAGTCATAGATCTCACCCCGCAGACCCTCATGTAGCAGACCTGGGCTAGGACCAGGGGTCTCCATTTCTGTAAGGGCGTTCAGATGAGTTTAATGCAGGTGGTCCTTGTACCGCATTTTGAGAAACCGTGTCTGCCCGTTTAGATGAGAACATTTTCTTAGTCCCTGGACGACCCCCTCCGCTGGAGGCTGGGTGTTAAGAGCCCACCCCCCTCCTCCCCAGGGAGCAGTGCCTTGATGAATCCTGTCCTCAGGGCAGGGAAGAGAGAAGACCTGAAGCCACAGCAGGGGCAATGGCTAACTAAGGAATTGGGGATCTGGGGAATATCCAGGAGTCTAGAGGCCACAGAGGTACGGCTCTGGGACCAGTGGAGGTGGGGAGGGAGGCGCTGTGCCCCGTGACAGCAGTGAGTCCCAGTGCAGAGTGGCACCAGGAGTGAAGGACCTTGGGCGAGAGAGAGAACCAGGGTCCCAGCCTGGGACCACCTCCCCAGACGGGCCTCGCGGCGGCGCGTCTAACCAGCGGCTCCCCGGCTCTGTTCCTAGATTGATGGCTCAACTCTGCGTACTCTGTGCATGCAGCATGGCCCACTGATAACATTCCACCTGAACCTCCCACATGGAAACGCTTTGGTCCGTTACAGTTCAAAAGAAGAGGTAGTGAAGGCACAAAAGTCTCTGCACATGTAAGTTGCCCATTCCGCGCAGGCGCCTGGAAAACGCCCCTGGGGTTGCAGGTTCAGAATCCTCTTGTTAGGGCCCCCTCAGGTGGCTGGAAGCACCTCCAGTGACCCTGCACACCACTCTGGACCGGCACGCGCGGCCCTGCACATGCGGCCCCGCAGGGAGCATCTCAGAACAGCTACTATGTTTTGGTTCCAAGGGCAGTGTTCAGAAGGGAGCACGTCACCCCAGATCAAAGTGGCCCTAGAAAGTCCCTTAAATTTCCCGTTAGGAGACAGGACGTGATCTGACGCCTCAGCAGAGCTGGGTGGCATGTCTGGGTCTGGAGAGCCCTGGGCGCTGTGCCCCACCACGTGCGGCCTCCAGGGCGTGCGTGGGCTGGTGGGAGGGCCCTCGGTGTCCTTGTGTGCCCTGCCCTCTCCTTTTCCCCCTCCGCGGTGACAGAATGCCCCCCTGACTTTGGCTCAGACCCCTCAGCTGGCCCCCCGTCTTCACCAGGCCTGCTTGTGTCTCTCTCCTCCAGGTGTGTACTGGGGAACACTACTATTCTTGCTGAGTTTGCCAGTGAAGAGGAGATCAGTCGTTTCTTTGCACAAAGTCAGTCTCTGACCCCTTCTCCCAGCTGGCAGTCTCTCGGGTCCAGCCAGAGCCGGCTGGGCTCCCTCGACTGTTCCCACTCATTCTCCAGCCGGACCGATCTCAATCACTGGAATGGTGCTGGGCTGTCGGGAACTAACTGTGGAGACCTTCATGGCACTTCCCTCTGGGGGACCCCACATTATTCCACAAGCCTGTGGGGTCCTCCCAGCAGCAGCGACCCCCGGGGAATTAGCAGCCCATCCCCCATTAATGCTTTTCTTTCTGTTGACCACCTGGGTGGGGGTGGAGAGTCCATGTAACAGTGTAGACTAGACTCACGAACTTCGACCTCAAGCCGCGAGAGAAAGGAGCACTAAGTTGGGCTCGCCGCCTGCAGCCAGGGGCCACCTGTGGGAACAGCTATTCTCTGCACATTCTCCACTTTGTTTTCCCTGAAACATATCAGTTTGAATACTTGAATCATGCAGGCCAATATTATAATGTGAAAAGGTATCTATCTATTTACACTCCCAAATAGCGCCATACATGCTAAACCGTATAGAATGAGCTCACTTGTGTATATTCATCATGTTTAGCCTTTGAGTTCTCTTTTTTCCCCCCTTCCGACCCCTCCCCCCCATTCATTCTTTTTCTCTTCTTTTTGCAAACAAGTTTTTTGGGCTGATAATGTATGAGCTTTTAACTTTGCACTGAAGGGTGTTCTCTCCGTCTACTCGGCAATATGGGGAGGCAGCTGTTCCAGTGTAAATGTTTACTCAAGGATGTTCTTAAGGTGTGCGCTCTCTACTATGCCTTGATGTTTGCCTACCTTATTGTGGTATCGTGGAGTTTAAAAGATCAAGTTATGATACTGACTTAGGACTATAAATGAAAGTATTGCACCAGTTTTTTCATGTTATAAAACTAAAGAATTTCACTCTGCAGTTTGAAAAACTGTGGCCACAGCTGTGACTTGCAGCCCACCTGCCACCCAGGACGGGCCCTGCACTTTGAATAGGCTTTCCATTTTGTTTTGAAGGTTCCCACGTTGAGCCTTCTTGTTTACAGATTTTTTTGTTTGTTTTTTGAGAAAAAAAAAAAATGTTTACTCTTCCATCATTTAAAAAAAAATTAAAAGACAAAAAAAAAAATGGAGGATGATTTAAAAGATGCTTTCTATCTCTGGGAAAAAGGAGCAGCATTTGGCCATGTTCTTTTGTTTTTCTATTCTGTCCTAAATCAAAGAGCATGGTTCTCAGGAAAACCAGTTCCCCAGTTTAAAAAAACAAAAAAATTAAAAAAAAAAAAACTCCTTGTAGTTTCTTATAGGAAAAAAGAAAAACCCCAACTTTTAGCACTGATACTACATATTGCTCTGTTTAAGAATTTTCTCTGCCAAAAAAAGAAAAAAGAAAAAAAAAATGCTTAAAGCTGGAGTTTGAGATTCTGCTTTCAGATGCTGTCTTTTTATTAGTGAGTGATGATGGTTTGCTAATAATCAATAGGTAATAATTTTTTGTAATCCCATCAAGTGGCTCTCTCTGTTTCCGCTCTCTCGTGACTGTGTTAATGTTTAACTGTTGTACCTTAAAGCCGAAATCAGTAACTATGCATACTGTAACCAAGATATTGGGCTTACAGAATTGTTCGTTGTATAAAGAAAATTTTAAATGTTGTTGCAAACTAACGAGTTATACACCATTTTTAAAATTTCTTTCTCCCCACCCCCCCTTTTTTTGCCCACAAATGGTATTATAATGCTTGCTTAGTCAAAGAAGAGAGACTAAACAAGGGTAAAAATTTTAACAGTACAGAATTTGCCATCATTTCATTGCCTTGATTCTAACTGTTTGTGTCCTAAGATGCAAAAGAAGTCAGTGGCTTTTAACTGTTTACAAATAGAATGTGATTGTAAAATGTACAGTCTGGTTGTGTTTGAATTATGAACTTTCTTCAGATATAATAAACCATGACTTTTTGGCTGCTCAACATTAATTGTCTCTTTTTTGTGAATTTATTTGTACGCTCTTTTTTATAACGAAAGTTTCAAAGTTGCTATGTATGAGGGTTCTCATAGAGCAACCGAGTTAAAAAAAAAAATCTAAGCAAATATTTGAACATTTTATCCGAACTTATTCACAATTTCACCCTGAAATAATGTGAGAACAATGGGAAACTGTTGCTTGCTCCTTCCTACCCTCTCTGAGCATCTTTGGGATCTTGTTGCTCAAAACTCTCCTGTGACTTCATCTTCCCCACCATTTGTGCCCATCTCAAGCCTCAGCAAGAGACCATTTGGAACATGAAGCTTAATGACTTGACATTGTTCTTAGTGTTAACTCTCATACCTCTGTTACAAAATGAGAAATGCCACAGCCTGGACTGGCCTTTTTCTTCCCCCTTCACGGCCCTCGCTCCTCACCGCAGGAGCTGCGGGGGCAGAACCTGTGTATGTATTTCAGCGTATGACTTCAGATCATGCTCCAACTTGCCAGGTGTAAGCTAATGTTGTTGGACACCTTAATATAAGCAAATGTTGTTCAGTGCATTCAATGTATATTGACTTCCATACTGGTTTTTCCAAAAACCAAAGGTAGCTTTGAAAAACCACGTCTGGAAATGTTTGGAACGTTAAGCTGATTGACCTTTTGGGGCTTTGAGTAGTATATAATTGACTTCATAACTGCGTTAATTGTATTGTTAAAGTGTTTGAGAGTTTTTTGCGCTTGTTATGTGGAAATAAAGTGTTTGATTTAAAAAATTAAGAAGTGGTTTGGTGTTTGCCTGGTCCTTAAACAGTTCTAGTCCCTAAACGACTGTGTTCCTCCTAAACCTTTCTTAATCTCTTAACTGCCCGTGCCTTAGTCTAGATGATTAGTCTGACTGTGACGTTCCCCTGATTCAGTGACCTTGAGTCACTAACAGCCTCTTAGAGTTGATCTAAATATTTTAACACATCTAGCCATGTGTTTCCAGATATAGATCCCAGGAGGTACACAGCTTCTCCTCCCCAGGACGTGACCTGGGCTCTAGACATCCTGAGCTGCTCCCTGAGGGCCTGCCCAACGCTGCCTTCTCCTCAAAGAGTAATCCGCTGGGGTCAGCTTGCCTGGACTGGCAGCCAAAATCCAGACTCTGTCCTGTACCAAACAGTCTGTTTTGGGTGCAACAGAAAAGGATAACTTGATTGCTTTGCCAGGCAAAGGGGGACACAGAGGGCTGAAAACCCTCAAGATTGTGTGTCCCAACCCGGAGCGGGTAGTGAGGAGTTTATTATAGAAGGTTCAGAGGGGGTGTGATAGCTCATGAACATTGTTCTGAGGTTGGTGATGGGACACTTGGGATTCAGCACCATGAGCTTTCTGATTCCAAACCAATCGGGTTTGTCTACCTGTTTGGGGGCAGCATACTGTTAACTTCTCCCACCTGAGCTGCCACACAGCTCAGAAGTCATGTGTATCCTTTGAGAGGGAACCAGGACCCTGTCCCTAAGGCTACAGTATCCTCCATTATCTCTGCATCCTCCACCTTCCCTGATTGACAACTGTGTGGAACCCAGGGAAGGTTGTGGAGGCTGAATGAAGCCTATTTCCTGCAAACAAATAGGGGATACCGAAAGGCTTTTGTGCCCAGGAGCCCCACTAGGTCTTCCTGCTCAATTTCACCATATCCCGAACCACCTGAATTTTCAGTTTTAAAAATCAACTCCTTATGTCAGTTTTTTGACAAAAGATGGTTATGTCATGACTCTGAAAAATCAGTGCCACTGGCCATAAATAAGCTATCCAAAAAAACAAAAAATAGATTTAGTTCTGGGTGAGACAACCTGTCAAAGTTCAGGGGGAGGTGTGAAGTCTTTGCAGAAGAGTTAAAGGCGCAGCATCACAGAGGACCCACACTTTATAACTGTTTGTTTATATTTTTAAACTTATTTGGCTGCACTGGGTCTTAGTTGCCGCTCACAGGATCTTTAGATGCCACATACGAACTTTTAGTTGAGGCATGTGGGAACTAGTTCTCAGACCAGGGTTTGAACTGGGGCCCCATGCTTTGGGAGCTCGGAGTATTAGCCACTTGACCATCAGGGAAGTCCCTATTTCTCTTTTTAAATTTTATGTTATTTATTTCTGACTGCACTGGGTCTTTGTGGCTGCGCAGGGGCTTTCTCTAGCTGCACCGAGGGGGACTTACTGCTGCACCTTCTTTTGTTGAGGGCGCATAGCCTTAGTTGCCCACAGCATGTGGAATCTCCCAGACCAGGGATCTAACCCAGGCCCCCTGCATTGGCAGGCTGATTCTTATCCAGTGGACCACCAGGGAAAGTCCAGTTTATTTATTTATTTTTTTGACTATGCCACACAGCAGGCCCAATCTTAGTAGCCGGAATTGAACACACGCTCCCCTTCAGTGGAAGCAGCCTCATAACCACTGGACAGCCGGGGAAGTCCCTTTTTTAAAAAATGTTTTTGCTTTTTTATTTCTTGGAATACCCACACTTTAGAAATTGCTCCTCGGGGACGTCTGCGGTGTGTACAGGCGGGCAAGGATAACTCCCAGCCTCGTCCACGGGGCCCTGCCCTGAGGCCTTGACTCAGCGTTCCCTTTCTCCACTAAAAAGTGCTACCATGACCACAGACAGCCTAGGCAGCTGGAATAAAACCCCTGTCCTTGAGGTGGCATTTGAGGAGAGCCCTAAGGGCAGTGAAGCAACAGCCAGGCGTGGGGCAAGATCAGTCCTGCAGGCCGGGAGGGCATCACTGTGAGCCAGGGGACAACACGGGAGCCCAGCAGAAAGGATGGCGGGGAAAGCGCTTGCTCCACGGCGGCTGCCTGCTAGCATGACCCGGGAGCTAGAAGGAAGTCCCCATGCTCCAGCCCCACTGCAGACGTGTTTCAAAACCTTGATGGAACCCTGGCCCTCGGCAGTAGAAGTGCAGAGTCCTGACCACTGGACCACCAGGGAATTCCCTTCTATATTATTTATTTTATAACTCTATGGTGAATCTACAACTATCACACGAAAAATTTCCATCTGAAATGTAAATTAAGCTGTTACTAAAGGAGTGATCGTCAAATCATTCTCTTGATGGAGCAGATATTTTTTAACACTGCTTTTGGACAAATGCCCCAGAGTTCCTGATTTCTGTCCCTCGGAAAAGTAATAGAGGTAAAACTGATTCTTCAGCTGTTTTAGAGGATCTTTTTAAAAACTCTGTACCTTTTTTTTTTCTGGCCTCACTGTGCAGCTTGCAGGATCTCTTTCCCCAATTAGGGATTGAACCTGGGCCCCAGTAGTGACAGCCTGGAATCCTAACCACTAGGCCTCCAGAGAACTCCCCAAAATCTTTATGAATGCCTGCCTCGTTGGATTTTGGCAAAGGGGTAAATAATAAATTGACAACAAAAAGTTAAAAAATAATAATGTTAACTCTATAGCCATCCTAAGGCCTTCCTGGGATTTCCTGGCTGTGCTGGGTGTGCTGGGTCAGGATCCCAGGCAGGTCCCAGCGCTCAGCAAAGGCCCCGGGTGCCCTCAGGGTGCCCCCAGGGTTAAGATGCATACCACATGCTCAGTCACTTCAGTAATGTCCGACTCTTTTTGACCATAACCCGCCAGGCTCCTCTGTCCATGGGATTCTCCGGGCAAGAATACTGGAGTGGGTTACCATGCTCTCCTCCAAGGGATCTAAGGAGCCCTTCCCGAGTGTGCACCAGAGACTTCAAGCCCTTGTTTGCACTTCCTAGAGTCACTATTTTGTTTCTGTTTTAATATTTTTCCTATAGAAACACAGATAAGTGATTACAAAGAGATTTTTAAGGAATACAGTTAAGGCCTAGCAATGACTATAGGCCCTTATTACATAAGCATCAGGAGTTCCATTCTTGGAGGGGACAGGGCTAACCCTACGGCTGATTCATGTTGATATTTGGTAGAAACTAACACAATACTGTAAAGCAATTATCCTTCAATTAAAAATAAATTAGAACAAATGTCCCATTCTTCAGGAATTTAGTTTTCAAGTATTTCATTATTTTGCATTTTTCGTTCAATAACATTGTCTGGTTTTATTGGGCTAGTTATTATTATACCCCCGCTAGATATAATGAGTAACCCTGGTTTGCTAAGGTTGCCTTGCAAATACACACATTCAGGTTTTACTTTTTTTTTTTTTTTTGGATCAGGCCATTTTTACTGAGGGGCTTCCGGAGAGGGTCAAAAGGCCAGGAGCACAATGAGATTCAAGTCCTTCTCCCAGCAAGGATCTCTCCAGATTCGCAGTTCCTGAAAAGCAAGATTTACTTTTTAAATGACTCACATTTAAAGACAACCTTAGGGACTTCCCTGGTGGTCTGGTGGTTACGAATCTGCCTTCTAATGCAGGAGACAAGTTATTCAATCCCTAGTTGGGGAATAAAGATCCCACATGCCGTGGGGCAACTAAGCCTGAGTGCCAGAACTGCTGAGCCTGCCCACGCTGCAGCCTGTGCTCTGCAGCAGCAAAGGCCCAAGGCAGCCACATTTTTAAAAATTTAATAATTTAAAAAATAATAAATATGCTAAGTCGCTTCAGTCGTGTCCGACTCTTTGTGACCCACAAACAGTAGCTCCTCTGTCTACGGAATTCTCTAGACCAGAATACTGGAGTGGGTAGCCAATCCCTTCTCCAGGGAATCTTCCTGACCCATGGATCAAACCCAGGTCTCGTGCATTGCAGGCAGATTATTTACCATTTGAGCCACCAGGGAAGTCCCAGAAATATGATAGCACTCCCCTTATTAAAAAATAAAGACAATCTTAGGTATATACATAGCAGTTCAGGTGATGGGCAGAAATGGGGCATCTTGAGTGCCTAAGGACGAGGCAACATGGCCAGGGGATAGCCCTTCCCACCAGCACACCTGTGCCCTTGGGAGTAACAGTTTGGACTTCCGTGGCTGTTCAGTGGTTAATACTCTGAACTCCGCTGCGCGGATTCCGTCCCTGGTGGGAAACAAGATCCTACATGCCTGGAGGTGTGGCAAAAAAAAAAAAGAGTAGATAAATAACTTTTTATTGGTCTTTTACAGCCTTTGAAATTACACCACTCCAGACTGAAACCCTCATCAGACCATCTGCTAGCTCAGTCCCTGACCCCCAATATCCAAAATCCTGCTTGGCCTTCAAAAGAGATCTTTAATCAGACCATCTCTCCACCCTCAGCGCCGCGACCTCAGCCAGGACGTCTCCCACTTTCCACCCACTCTGTCCACCCGCCTCACAATAGCTAGGGTGAGCTTTGCCCTGGTGGTCCAGGGGCCAGGACACCGCGCTCCCAATGCAGGGGGCCTGAGTTGGAGATCCATGCCCAGGGAACTAGACCCCACAGGCCGAAAGTAAAAGGCACTGTGCATGCTGCAACAAAGACTGACGATCCCGAGTGCCACAAGTAAGTCCTGGTGCAGCCAAACATATATATATTTTTTATTTTTATTTTTTTTTCTGTTTTATTTATTTATTTATTTTTACTTTATTTTACTTTACAATACCGTATTGGTTTTGCCATACATTGACATGAATCCACCACGGGTGTATATGAGCTCCCAATCCTGAATCCCCCTCCCACATCCCACCCCATATCCTCTCTCTGGATCATCCCCGTGTACCAGCCCTAAGTATCCTGTATCCTGTATCAAACATAGGCTGGTGCTTCGTTCTTACATGATAGTATACATTATATATATTTTTTAAACTGACATAATTTTCATGCAATACAGGAGCCCAGTTCTAAAGCGTACCACTCAGTGGGTTCATGAGTGCATGCCCTCATGTAGCCCTCATCCCGCCAAGAGAGAAGCCGTGTCCATCACCTCCAGAAAGCCTCTCTGTGCCCCTGAACTCTGGGGCTTCAGCTCCGTCACATCACCAGCATGTTTATGAGCCTCTGGTGACTTTCTGCAGCGCTTAGGAGAAAACCCAGATCACTTACCACGGCCTGCAATCTGGCGTGCCTAATACTGTCACCCCCTGTCCTCACCTGCTCTCCTCAGCCCTCCCCAGACCCCCCTTGCTCTCTCCCACCCTGGGGAATCACCTCTTCCTCCGAATCAGTCTTGCCCCAGGTGTTCAGCTGGCTACTCCTGATCCCACTCCAAGCAAAGATGCCTGTGCACGGAACGCCTTCCCAACTGTCTCTCAAATAGTCCCCTCCCACCCCCAGCCGTTCTCCTGTCCAGAACAGTGGTTCTCAACTGGAGGTGATGTTGGCCCCGCCCCAGGGGATAGTTGGGATGTCTGGAGACCCTTATGGCTCTTACAACAAGGGGGCGGCGGGGGGAGAGCCTGCTCCTGGCATCCAGCAGTTAGAGACCAGGGATGCTGCTCCATGTCCTTGAAACGTACAAGATGCCCCCAGCCAACCCCCGCTCCCTCCCCCCCTCCCCAGGAAGGGATTAGCCAGCAGCAGGGGGAAGGTCTAGCACGTGCCCTGTCTTATTCCCTTCATAGCATCTCTCAGTAGCTCTAAGGAGTCCCTGCATATTACCTCCTTCCAGAACGCATGCATTGTCATCCTCCATCTGACTGCAGGGTGAGATCAGATCCAGTCACTCCCCAGTCTCCAACCCTTCGTAGTTCCCGCTGCACTTAGCAAAACTGCAAGCTCCTTCCCGTGGTCTTTGAGGCCCTGCTGGACCTGCCCTGTTGGCCTTGACCTCACCTGTTGCCTCCTTCACCAGCTCACTGTCCACCTGCTGGCTTCTCGCCAGCCTTTGGATCCCTGTGGGTGATGGCTGGATGCTCTCCACCCCCCAGCCCTGCCAGCTCCTCAGGCACCTCACAGGGGACTGGGGACACCCTTTTCTTCCAGTCACAGCACGGGGAGCAGCCCTTCCCTGCAAGACATCCTGAGAAAACTGAATGAGTCCGTATTCAGGGATGGGGAGAGAGAGGCACCTTTGGGGGGTGGGGATGCAGTGTCCTTGGAGAGGCGGGACCAGGGTGATGGGGAGGGGACTAAGATACCTGGGGTATGAGATGGAAGAAGGCACTCACTTCTGAGGGCACTTGCACTGCCCTGACAGCGAGCGGCTCCATCCTGGGGGTGGGGACAGGCTAAGGAAGGGGGGCTCCATCCTGGGGGAAGGGACAGGCTGAGGAAAGAGGGCTCCGTCCTGGGGGAGGGAGGGGGCAAAGGAAGAGGGGCTCCAGCCTGGGAAGGACAGGCTAAGCAATGGGAGATCCACACTGGGGCAGACAGGCTAAGGAAGGAGGCCTTCACCCTGGTTGGGGAGGGAGCAGGGTAAGGAAAAGGCTTTCCATGAGAATGACCATGATGGGAGAGGTGGAGGAGGGCTGGTGGTGGGAACTTCCCTGGTGGTCCAGTGGCTAAGACTCCAAGCTTTCAATGCAAGGGGCCCAGGTTCAATCCCCAGTCAGGCAACTAGATCCTGCAAGCCACAGCTAATTCACATGTTGCCACTAAAGATCTCACCGGCTGCAACTAATACCTGGTGCAGCCAAATAAATACACTTTTTTTTTTTTTTTAAAGAAAAGAGGGGTGACTCATTCTGCAGTGACCTGGCCCTCAGCCATCTGACCCTGCCCCTGAAGCAAGCAGGAAAAGAGAATTTCGAGAAACTGGAGGCTGAGCCAGATGGTGCCAGGGACAGCTGGGCTTCTGCTCCTGACCTCCAAAGGATGGCATTTCAGAGGGGTTGAGGGAGTCCAAATACAGGGGCTGGGCCACCTACCTTCCCCAGGTGGGCAGTTAACTGGGCTGTGGGTGTGCCTGGCGGTGGGGAGAGAGCTTGAGGGGGCTGTACAGGGGACCAGGTGCCCTGCAGGTTCCAAGAAGGACCCACCCAGACCAGGGTGGTACACAGGGGAGAGAGCACCTTCTTGGAAGAGTCAAGGAACAGGGTTCTGAAAATCAGAAGGGAAGGAGGGGAGCAGGAACTTTCAACTGCAGGTTGAGATTGGAGTTTCAAACTAGACAGGGGGGAATCTGGGATGGTTAATTCTATGTGCCAGCTTAGCTGGGCCATGGTCAAATATTATTCTGGATATTTCTGTGAGGGTATTTTTAAATATATAGACTTCTAAAAAATAGAAAGAAAATTAAAGGGACTTCTTGGTGGTCCAGTGGTTAAGACATCGCCCTTCCACTGATCCCTGATCAGGGAACTAAGATCCCACATGTCCTGTGGCACAGCCAAAAATTAAATAAATAAATAAGAATGCATTCTGACAGCAGTAGGCCTTTGGACTTGAAATTCATTGTTGATTCTTCTGGATGTTCGGCCAGCTAGACTATGCTATAGATTTTGGATTTGCTGACCTCTATAATTGCATAAGCCAATTGCTTAAATGTCCTATTGTTTCCGTTTTTCTAGAGAGCCCTAACATAGATTCTTAAATTCCAGAGTGAGACTGTGTTCTCATGACAGAAAGCAGTTGAGCTATCAGACACAGAACAGTTAGGACCAGTGACCAGACAGCTAAAACTGGTTTAAGTGTATGCCTCCAGTGGGTTGCAACTTCTAGAAAAAATCGGTTGCATTTTTGTCTTAATTGATCTACTTTCACTCTAAGAGCATTCCCTTCTTTTTTTTTTTAATAACAACTTTGTTAAGAGATACTTCACATGCCATAAAATCCAGTGGTTTCTAGTATAGTCACAATTGTACAGTCATCACCACGGTCAGGTTTAGAACATTTTTCATCATTGGCAGTCACCCTCCATCTCCTCTCCATCTGCCAGCCCTGAGAAATCAAAACCACTAACATTTCTGCCACTATAAATTTGCCTGTTTTGGCCATTACATATAAATGATCTTTATCAACCAATATGTGGCCCTCCATGTCTAGCTTAATGTAAATGTCAAGTAGCATAATATTTTCAACATTCATCCATGTTGTTCCATGTGTCAAAATTTCCTTCCTTTTATTTATTTATGTATTCATATTTATTCATGCTACATGGCATGCAGGATTCCCTGATTGAGGATTGAACTGTGTCCCCAGCAGAGGAAGCTCAGAGTCCTAACCACTGGACCACTAGGAAATCCCCTCCTTCCTTTTTAAAATGGAATAATATACTGACAGTGTGACCCAGACATTTCCCACCTAAGCGTTTACTCAAGAGAAGGGAAGAAGTGTATCTATTCAAAGACTTATTCAAAGTGTATCTATTCAAAGACATAAGTCTTTTCATACCACTTTATTCACAGTTATCCCAAACTGAAAATAAGCTAAATATCCACCAACAGATGAACAGATAAACAAATTGTGATACATCCATACAATGAAATTATAATGAAAAGAATATGTATATTATATATATGTATAACTGAGTCATTTTGCTGTATAGCAGAAATTAACAAAACCTTGTAAATCAACTATACTTCCATTTAAAATTTTTAAATTGAAAAATCAAAGCAATGAAGCTATCATAATCATAGATAAATCCAATAACATGGATGAATCTCAAAATATGATGCTAAGTAAAAATATGACAGACAAAAAAGAGTGCGTGCAACTTAATTCTGTTTATATAAAATTCTAGAACATGTAATCTAGTCAATAGTGACAAAAACCATATCAGTATTGTCTGGAGATGGGGTGGGTGCCAGGAACCACTGGGGGTGGTGGATATCATCCTGTGTCATTGGTTTCATATGTGCACGTGCATATGTCAGAACTCATCCACTGTCTTTAACATAAATGATAGCAACATATTTTTTGGATCTGTCTCTCCTAAGACAAAGGAAATAAAAGCAAAAATAAACAAATAGGACTTGGTTTTTGCACAACAAAAGAAATAATCAACAAAATGAAAAGACAACCTAGTAAATGGGAGAAAATATCTGCAAACGATATCACTGACAAGGGGTTAACATCCAAAATATGTAAACATCTCGTACCACTCAACATAAGAAAACAACCTAATCTTAAAAATGAGCAGAAGACATGAATAGACATTTTTGCAAAGAAGACATGCAGATGGCCAGCAAGCACATGAAAAGATGTGCTCACAAGGTCGCCAGTAATGAGAGAAATGCAAATAATCATAATCACAGAGAGAAAAATTTGTTTATTTTTTCTTGCCTTGCCTTAAAATGCAAATTTTATTTCATCCCTTATGCTAGCTAAGATATGAAAGCAATCTAAGTGTCCACCAAAAAACTGAGGGAGTGGATAAAGAAGATGTGGTGTATACGCAACAGAATACTGTATACTGTGCTGTGCTTAGCCTCTCAGCTGTGTCCGACTCTTTTTGACCCCGGGGACTGTAGCCCACCAGGCTTCTCTGCCAAAGGAATTCTCCAGGCAAGAAAACTGGAGTGGCTGGCCATGCCCTCCTCCAGGGGATTTTCCCAACCCAGGGATCAAACCCAGGTCTCCCACTTGTAGGTGGCTTCTTTACCACCTGAGCCACCAGGGAAGCCTGCAGCAGAATACTACTCAGCCATAAAAAGAATAGAATGTTGCCATTTGTAACAACCTGGATGAACCTGGGGGCTACTGTGCTTAGTGAAGTCACTCAGATAGGGAAAGGTAAATACTGTATGATATCTCTTATGAGTGGAATATGAGAAATAAAGCTGCTGCTGCTGCTAAGTCACTTCAGTCGTGTCCGACTCTGTGTGACCCCATAGACGGCAGCCCACCAGGCTCCCCCGTCCCTGGGATTCTCCAGGCATGAACACTGGAGTGGGTTGCCATTTCCTTCTCCAATGCATGAAAGTGAAAAGTGAAAGTGAAGTCGCTCAGTTGTGTCCGACTCTTCGCGACCCCATGGACTGCAGCCTAGCAGGCTCCTCCGTCCATGGGATTTTCCAGGCAAGAGTACTGGAGTGGGGTGCACATAATAAAAAAGAAACAGACTCACAGATCTGGAGAACAAACCATTGCTTACCAGTGGGGAGAAGGAAGGGGCAAGACAAGGGTAGGGGATTAAGAGATACAAACTACGATGTGCAAAATAAATAAGCTACAAGGATGTGTTACACAGTTCAGGAAACATAGCTAAATTCTCTAACCACAAATGAAGTGTAACCTTTAAAACTGTGAATCACTATGTTGTACAACTGAAATTTATATAACATTGTACATCAATTGTACTTCAATTAAAAAAAAAAAGCACCTGGTCCTGAGACTTTTCAGGTGGTCCAGTGGTTATGACTCTGTGGTTCCAGTGCAAGGGGGTGTGGGTCCAATCCCTGGTTGGGGAACTAAGCTCCCACATGTCGCATGGCCAAAAAAAGAAACACTTCATCCACTGGACATTTTTTATACGTGTGGTTTGTTGTGCCTCAATTATCTAGCCATTTTTTAGGAATTTTTGGTCAGTCTTGCATTAGAATGTCAATACTCTTGCAAACAGCCCTCTGCTTGCATGACAATTACAGCAATTCCAGCGAGGAGTAGCCTTGAAGCCGCGCAGCCAGACCTCGCGAGAGCACAATCCTCGTTCGCTGTGGGTTTCCTAACCGTTTGCGGGTTTGGGGTTGCAGTCTTTAAGCCACTCGTCTGTAAATAAAGAAAATAGCCACCAGGGGGCGTATGGCGATTTCCCTTTTTTTCTAGAAGAAGCTTTGCGACATTAAGGTTTTCCGAGATTAGCAGAACTTCCCACCAGAACACTCTAAAATCTTAAAAAAAAAAAAAAGGAATCAAAACCAGCCAAACCAAAAAACCCTCAGAAACTGTTGTAAAGATCAGTCTTCCATGGACCAGCAATTCCATGCCTAGGATCTGACCTAGAGGGATTTCAGTCTAAGAGAAGACGTTGGCCGCAATCATCACAGCAGCCTTGCTTGTAATAAAAACTGCAGTCGGTGGGACCACGCTTCATTAAGGGTATCAGATCAGTCCTTCTAAAACAATGTGTGCGGACTCCCCCGGAGATTTTGATAAAAGACGTCAGAGTCCGTAGGTCTGGGGTGTGGCCAGGTGATGCCCCTGCTTTGCGTTAGAGGACCTCATGTTAGGAGTATTGGCTCACTGGCTGGACTAGAGAGACCCCAAAGAGCAGCGGCTTCAACCACAGAACCGGGTGGCTGGCTGCTCCATCGCTGGCTGTCAGGTGTCGGGGCTGCTTGCCCGAGTTTCTCCATCTGCTCAGTGTTTCTCTCATCTGTATGGCCTGAGACAGCTCCTTCCCACAGTGAGAACAGGTACAGCGGTGTGCAGAGGACACACCCCTTTTCTTTAAAGGCAGGACCCTCATGTCAGGGCCTCAACCATGCTCACTTCCCACGAGTCAGAGCTTGAGCACACCAATCTGGAGGCTGACTTGTACTCTTTATTTGGAATGTCATGTCCTCATCTGCAGCGTGAGTATTCTGTGATTAGTAGAAAAGAGGAAAGTGGGTATTGGGCGGCATCAGCAGTATTTGCTCCAAGAAGGGACTGGTTAAATAAACTATAGTTTATCCAGAAGCTGGAATATTCAGCTACTAAACAATGAGAAAGATATCGTTAAACCACTACAGAAAGGCATCTCTAACATGGCTAAGAGGGGGAAAAAAGTACAGTTGCAGAAGATCCTATTAGTATAATCTCATTTTTATTTGAGGGAAAATAAACTCAATGGGTCATGCATGCATTCCATCTCTACACTGGTTAACTTTAGAAAGTCTGGAATGGTTCACAGGAGGGTATGTTTCCTCAGGAGATTATGTGATGGAGAGGAGTTACAGAAAGAGGACAAAAGACTGTCGCGATTCTTGGGCCACCTGCCCTCTCGTGGAAGGGATTTGGGGCACTTGGTTTCTGAGAGCGGAAGGGTACAGCCATGTGTTTATAAGAGAACCCATCATAAACTATGCCCCAGCCAAGCACTTTTCACTCAATTTTCATAATGAACCAATGAGCAAGGGGAGTGGATTTGCATTGACTTTCTGTCCAGCACACCCTCCACCTTCTGGAAATACCAATCTTTATTTTCTTTGGGAACAACTCAAGGACAACAGAGACATCACTTTGCCAACAAAGTGACTATGTCAATATAATCAAAGTTGTGATTTTTCCTGTAGTCATGTATGGATGTGAGAGTTGGACCACAATGAAGGCTGAACACTGAAGAATTGATGCATTCAACTGTGATGCTTGAGAAGACTCTTGAGAGTCCCTTGGACAGCGAAGGGATCAAACCAGTCAATCCTAAAGGAAATTAACCCTGAATATTCCTTGGAAGGACTGATGCGGAAGCGGAAGCTCCAATACTTTCGCCACCTGATACAAAGAGCTAACTCATTTGAAAAGACCCTGATGCTGGGAAAGATTGAGGGCAAGAGGAGAAGGGGACAGAGGATGAGATGGTTGAATGGCGTCACTGACTCAATGGACATGAGTTTGAGCACACCCTGGGAGATAGCGAAGGACAGGGAAGCCTGGTGTGCTGCAGTTCATGGGGTAGCAAAGAGTTGGACACGACTTAGTGACTTAGCAAGTGAACGCCAAGGACAAGAGGGACAAAGCCCTCGCGCTCCGTGGCCGAGGGGATTTGTTCAGATACTGGCATGTGAACCAACAAGATTCAGGCCAGAGACTGTTGGGGCTGTTGTCAGATTTGCTGGGGAGTCCTTGTCTCCTACTGGACTTGAACCTGAATGGATGGTAGCTGGAGCCTTTTAGGACCATGGTGAAGAAGAACGCTGCTTGAGAGCAAAGACAAAACCAGAAATCACAGCCAGTGAAATAACTGGGTCCTGCCAGACCGGAAGCTTGGTACATTTCATTGTGGGAGCCAATGTTTTTTCTTGAGCTAGTCTGAGTTGAGTTTCTGTTGCTCACACCCAAGAGAGAGCTTAATGATCCACTCCCCATTGCCTGCAGAAAGAAAAGAAAAAAATGCAAAAAACTCTTTTTATTTATTTAATCAGATCGCAGCAGGTTTAATGTGGCCCAAGGTATGCCCAAGTTGAAACCCCCAAAACCTGCAAAGGTGACCTTATTTGGAAAATGGTCTTTGCACATATATTTTGAGATGAGATCACCCTGGATTTAAAGTGGGGCCTTGTTTGTTTGTTTGTGCTCATTTATGTCCTACTCTCTGCAACTCCATGGACTGTAGCCCTCCAGGCTTCTCTATCTGTAGAATTTTCCATGCCAGAATACTGGAGTGGGTTGCCATTTTCTTTTCCCGGGGATCTTCCTTACTCAGGGATCAATCCCACATCTCCTGCACTGGCAGGCTGATCCTTTGCCGCTGAGCCACCAGGGAAACCCCAAAGTCCCAATAGAGAGCGTCATAGGGAATTTGTCCTACAGACAGCTGAAAGCTTTGTGAGTCAGGGTTCCAGCATGAAATAGATATCACAGTCCAAAGAATTTCACCAAAGATAGTTTCATAAAGGGACAGTTTATTGAGATGTAAGCATGATCAGTGGCACCAACAAGGGTCAGTAAAACACCTGTCATAGAGTCAGTGTGGGGAACTGTGATTCCTAGGCTGGAAAGAAGGAGGGAATAATGTTACAAAGCTTCTGCAGAGCAGCGGGAGGAACGAAGACACAGCCAGGACCACAGGGAGGCGGCCCGAGAGCTGGGGCGGTGGGGGAGGGGGAGGGGCAAACAGCCCGCCCACTCTCCGCTACTCTCGGGCCTCCTATTGGCCTCTCACTGGCCAGGTCTAACTGGAGACCAGAGAGCAAAGGAGACCAGATGCTCCAGCTCCGTGAAATGAGCCCACTGGGATGAGGCACAGAGCGCGGCAAGAAGAACAGAAAAGGAACCCAGGGAGAGTGAAGTGGTCGAACAGGGCAGACTAGCCATCTCCTTCTGCAAGGCTGCAGGGGAAGAACTGGAAGGAGAATCTCACTGCTTCCCTTTCATGTTGAGATGGTCTGTGTTTCCCCGTAAGAACCCATTTATAAAAAGACTCTTTGTTTTGTTTTAAGGCATTTTTTTCCCATATGAGTTTGTTGTTTTTTTAAATTGAAGTATAGTTGAGTTTGAGCAAGCTCCGCTAGATGGTGAAGGACAGGGAAGCCTGGTGTGCTGCAGTCCAAGGGGTCACAAAGAGTTGGACACGACTGAGAGGCTGAACAACACTATAGCTGATTTGGGCTTCCCCAGTGGCTCAGCGGTAAAGAATCCACCTGCCAATGCAAGAGACTTGGGTTCGATCCCTGGGATCCCCTGGAGAAGGAAATGGCACCCTGCTCCAGTATTCTTGCCTGCAGAATCCCATGGACAAAGGAACCTGGTGGGCCACAGTCCATGGGGTCCCAGAGAGTCATACACGACTAGCGAATGAGCATACATGCATGCGTGGCGCGTGCACACACACGCACACACACACACAGAGTCGATTTACAATGCTGTGTTACTTTCAGGTCTACAGCAAGGTGATTCCGTTACATATATATACATACACTATTTCATATTCTTTCCCATTATGGTTTATCACAGGGCATTGAACACAGTTTCCTGTGCTATACAGTAGGACCTTGTTGTATAAGGACCTACAATCCAGCTAATAAACAGACCCATCACCTCCAAAAGTTAGCTTGTACCCCTTTGTAATATCCATCTGTCCTGTCATCCCCTCACCCAGTCAAATGTTCACCCGCTGCCACAGCAGGTCCAGTTACATTTTCTAGAATCTTGCATAAATGGAATCATCCCATACATACTCTCTTTCATCTAGCTTCCTCTCCACAGCATACTATTTTGAGATTTTAAGCATGAAGACATGTACTAGAGAGAAGTATTGAGAGATTGCTTTGTTCACAATCCTATCCTGTTCGTTTCTTCTCTCAATGGCTTTGACAAAGATATAGAAAGGTTATATATTTTATTAAAAGTCTCAAAATAACTTTTTTGGGGAAAGGGGACACACCATTTGGCATTCAGGATCTTAGTTCCCTGACCGGGGGTCGAACCCAAGACCCCTGCGTTGGGAGCTCAGAGTTTTAACCACTGGGCGACCAGGGAAGTCCCCAAAGTAACCATACTGATGGTCAGACTGGAGGGCTTTTTTGTTTTGTTTTTGCCGCACCACGTAGCTTGAGGGATTAAAGGATCATTTCCCAACCAGGGATAGAACCAGTGTCCCCTGCAGTGGAAATGTGTGTGCATGCTAAGTCGCCTCCATCGTGTCCTGCTCTTTGTGACCCCATGGACTGTAGCCCACCAGGCTCTTCTGTCCATGGAATTCTCCAGGCAAGAGTACTGGAGTGGGTTGCCATGCCCTCCTTCAGGAGATCTTCCTCACCCTGGGATTGAACCTGCTTATGTCTCCTGCATTAGCAGGCGGTTCTTTACCATTAGTGCCATCTGGGAAGCCCCAGAATGGTGGAAAGGTAGAGTGCTAATCACTGGCCTGTCAGGGAACTCCCCTGGAAGGTTTCTGAGAAGGACATGTCTTTGTTACCAGAGAGTTACCAGACTACATTCTTTCCACTGACATTTCCCCAACCAGTTGGCTGTATTGTCTTCTGAAAGGGAAAAGTAGGAATGAAAATCTTTCCTCTTAGTGCCCCAAACTCTGGGGATGGGATGCTAACTCATTGAGTGATGCTGTAGGTTAAGGGACAGCAAAAGTTTTCTGTAAGAGCCAGATGGTAAATATTTTAGGCTTTGCAGCCCGTATGGTCTCTGTCACAAGTACTCAAATCTACCACTGTAGCACAAAAGCAGTCAGAAACAAAATGCGAATAAATGGCATGACTGTGTTCCAATAAAACTTTATTTATAACAATAAGCAGGGGGCCATATTTGGCGGGTAAAACTGAGTAGGCCCCTGTAAAGTTCCTGGATACAAATCCTTTCTATGTCCCCATTTCTTGTTTGTAGGAAATAGGCTTTATTCAGCCTCCTTGACCATCCCTAAGTTCCCGAGGGCAGGTTCAAACAGTTGCTAATCAGGAAAGGGAGGGAATGCAGAAGCAAGGGAGGAGCTGTCAAGAGACAATAGCCCAGTGTTAAAGCAGGATCTTGGTTCCTTCTTGAGGAACATACAAAACCATGTCTTTGAACTAAGGCTCCCACCCAGGTGGAGGATGGTAACTTTCCACTGAGCACAAGATCCCTGGAGTACCTGTTACCTCACCACCAACCAATCAGAACAAAGTCACACACCGCCAACCCTCGCCCAAATTTTGTCTATGAAAACTTTTTGCCCAAACCACTGGGGAGTTCAGATTTTTTGAAACTTGAGCCACTTGTTCTTGGTTGACCCTGCAATAAACTTTCTCTGCTCCAAACTCCAGCCTTTTGGTTTGCTTGATCTGTGTGTTGCATAAACTTTTGCTCCTGTAATAACTATGGCTGTGATGTCAACAGAAAACCAGTCAATCTGATCACACGGACCACAGCCTTGTCTAACTCAATGAAACTAAGCCATGCCCTGTGGGGCCACCCAAGATGGGTGGGTCATGGTGGAGAGGTCTGACAGAATGTGGTCCACTGGAGAAGGGAATGGCAAACCACTTCAGTATTCTTGCTTTGAGAACCCCATGAAGAGTATGAAAGGGCAAAATGATAGGATACCAAAAGAGGAACTCCCCAGGTCGGTAGGTGCCCAACATGCTACTGGAGATCAGTGGAGAAATAACTCCAGAAAGAATGAAGGGATGGAGCCAAAGCAAAAACAATACCCAGCTGTGGATGTGACTGGTGATAGAAGCAAGGTCTGATGCTGTAAAGAGCAATATTGCATAGGAACCTGGAATGTTAGGTCCATGAATCAAGGCAAATTGGAAGTGGTCAAACAAGAGATGGCAAGAGTGAATGTCGACATTCTAGAAATCAGCGAACTAAAATGGACTGGAATGGGTGAATTTAACTCAGATGACCATTATATCTACTACTGCAGGCAGGAATCCCTTAGAAGAAATGGAGTAGCCATCATGGTCAACAAAAGAGTCCGAAATGCAGTACTTTGATGCAATCTCAAAAGCGACAGAATGATCTCTATTCCTTTACCAAGGCAAACCATTCAATATCACAGTAATCTAAGCCTATGCCCCAACCAGTGACACTGAAGAAGCTGAAGTTGAATGGTTCCAATGAATATTCAGGGTTAATTTTCTTTAGGATTGACTGGTTTGATCTCCTGCTGCCCAGAGGACTCTCAACAGTCTTCCCCTGTGATGCCACAGTTGAAGGCATCATTTCTTTGGTGCTCAGCCTTTTTTACTGTCCAGCTCTCACATCCATACATGACTACTGGAAAAACCATAGCTTTGACTAGCTGAACCTTTGTCAGCAAAGTAATGTCTCTGCTTTTTAATATGCTGTCTAGGTCTGTCATAGCTTTTCTTCTAAGGAGCAAGTGTCTTTTAATTTCATGGCTGCAGTCACCATCTGCAGTGATTTTGGAGCCCAAGAAAATAATGTGTATCACTGTTTCCATTGTTTCCCCTTCTATTTGCCATGAAGTAATGGGACCGGATGCCATGATCTTAGTTTTTTGAATGTTGAGTTTTAAGCCACCTTTTTCACTCTCCTCTTTAATTTTCATCAAGAGGCTCTTTAATTCCTCTTTGCTTTCTGCCATAGGAGTGGTGTCATCTGCATATCTGAGGCTATTGATATTTCTACTGGCAGTCTTGATTCTGGCTTGTGCTTCATCCAGCCCAGAATTTTACATGATGTGCTCTGCATATAAGTTAAATAAGCAGGTCCATGAATTTCGTATTTCCACGGCTGTATTCACACGAAATACAGCCTTGACACACTCCTTTCCTAATTTTGAACCAGTCTGTCGTTCCATGTCTGGTTCTAACTGTTGCTTCTTGACCTGCATACATGTTTCTCGGGAGACAGGTAAGGTGGTCTGGTATTCCTATCTCTTTAAGAATTTCCCCCTGATAGCTCAGTTGGTAAAGAATCCACCTGCAATGGAGGAGATCCCGGTTCGATTCCTGGGTTGGGAAGATCCCCTAGAGAAGGGATAGTCTATCTACTCTAGTATTCTTGGGCTTCCCTTGTGATTCAACTGGTAAAGAATCTGCCTGCAATGTGGGAGACCTGGGTTTGATCCCTGGGTTGGGAAGATGCCCTGGAGAAGGGAAAGGCTATCCACTCCAATATTCTGACCTGGAGAATTCCATGGACTCCATGGTGTCGAAAAGAGTCAGACACGACTGAGCGACTTTCACTTCACTAAGAATTTCTCACAGTTTGTTTTGATCCACACAGTCAAAAGCTTTGGCATAGTCAATGAAGCAGAAATAGATATTTTTCTGAAATTCTCTTGCTTTTCCTAGGATCCAATGAATGTTGGCAATTTGATCTCTGGTTCCTCTGCCTTTTCTAAATCCAGCATGAACATCTAGAAGTTCTCGGTTCACATACTGCTGAAGCCTGGCTTGAATGATTTTGAGTGTTACTTTGCTAGTGTGTGAGATGAGTGCAATTGTGCAGTAGTTTGAACATTCTTTGGCATTGCCTTTCTTTGGGATTGGAATGAAAACTGACCTTTTCCAGTACTGTGGCCATGGCTGAGTTTTCCAAATTTGCTGGCATATTGAGTGCAGCACTTTCACAGCATCATCTTTTAGGATTTGAAATAGCTCAAAAGGAATCCCATCACCTCCATTAGCTTTGTTCACAGTGATGCTTCCTAAGGGCCCCTTGACTTCACACTCCAGGATGCCTGGCTCTAGGTGAGTGATCACAGCATTGTGGTTATCTGGGTCATGAAGATCTTTTTTGTATAGTTCTTCTGTGTATTCTTGCCGCCTCATCTTAATATCTTCTGCTTCTGTTAGGTCTGTACCCTTTCTGTCCTTCATTGTGCCCATCTTTGTGTGAAATAGTCCCTTGGTATCTCTTATTTTCTTGAAGAGATCTCTAGTCTTTCCCAGTCTATTGTTTTCCTGTTTCTTTGCATTGATCGCTGAGGAAGGCTTTCACTGGCTGACAAAATGCCTGCTAGATACATCAGCCAGATCAAGATTCAGAACAATCGCAATAGGTGGAAATTTATGAGACACCTCTGTCAGAAATATTGAAAGCAGTCACTAAATGAGAGCACACATTTATTCAGCCCTTGCAGAGGAAACTTCAGCAGTTTACATGGATTATATTGTTGAAGCCTCACCAACTTCCCTGGGTGGGAGGCAATACTATTTCTCCTTGTTTAGCAGATGATGAAGAATCTTCGGAGAGTGACTTGCTCAGATCATACACTGAATAAAGTTTGAAAGCAAAGTCAAATAGAGAAGAGAACTGTGATCCAAGGGAGGAGAGGGAGGGGAGGGAGGGGAGGGTTGGGAATTTGGGATGAACAGATGCAAATCGTTACTTGTTGTTGTTCAGTTGCTAAGTCGAGTACAACCTTCTTTATGGTTATGTGTATAAGAGACAGAGGGAGGAGAGGGAGGGGAGGGAGGGGAGGGTTGGGAATTTGGGATGAACAGATGCAAATCGTTACTTGTTGTTGTTCAGTTGCTAAGTCGAGTACAACCTTCTTTATGGTCCAACTTTCACAGCCGTACATGGCTACTGGGAAAGCACAGCTTTGACTAGACAGACCTGTGTCAGCAAAGTGATGTCTCTGCCTTTTAATACACCGTCCACTATTGTCATGGCTTTTCCAAGGAGCAGACATCTTTTAATTTCCTGGCTGCAGTCATTGTCTGCAGTGATTTTGGAGCTCAAGAAAATAAAATCTGCCACTATTTCCACTTTTTCCCCATCTATTTGCCATGAAATGATGGGATCGGATGTCATGATCTTTGTTTACTGTTATATAGAATGGATAAGCAGCAAGGTCCTACTGTATAGCACAGGGAACTCATCAATATTCTAGGATAATCTATTGTGGAAAAGGATATTAAAAAGAATATATATATACATGTATAACTGAATAACTTTCCTGTACAGCAGAAATTAACATTATAAATCAACTATATGTCAATAAAATAAGTTTAAAAACTAAAAGTAAAAGCAAATTGAAATGTCTTTGCTGCACCGTCAGAAATTAAGAATGTGTTCTGTGTGCGTTTCCAGCGATGAGGGACGAGAAAAGGTGTGTCCTTCCAGAGCAGGACCCCCGGATCCTGATTGCAAATCTTAGTGATTATCATAGGCACAAATGCTTCCAAATGCTTGGCTGTTGATCAGTCACTCCAGGCTTCCCTGTCCTTCACTATCTCCTGAAGTTTGCTTAAACTCATGTCCATTGAGTTGATGCCATTCATCCAAAAGCTTTGCTTTTATGTTTTAGGACAGAAGGCTGTGCTGTTTATAACCAGAGTTCCCGTGGTGATAACATGACTTAAGAAATGAAGCCCTTTCAGTTGCATTTCTCAGTCCACAGAGAGTCTCCACTTTGGCAACTTCTCTGCTCCTCCAGGGACCAGCTGCTGGCCTCCACAGGGGCCTCCAAGACCATCCGATAGTCACCGTCCTGACCACAGGAAAGGCAGGAAGGAGTGACAGCTCCGGGCAGAGATCTGTCTTAAGCAAGAGAGAGCGAGAGATCGCCTAGATCACATGCCCTTTCAAGCCAGTGGCCACACCCTGACGCACATGTCGTGCAGGAAGGGGGGAGGGCAAATTTCACTGGCTAGTGTCTACCTCAGATAATTCTTCCACTCAGTCCTTGTCGTTGCTCAGTTGCTAAGCCATGTCTGACTCTTCGTGACCCGGTGGACTACAGCACACCAGGCTCCTCTGTCCTCCACTATCTCCTGAAGTTTGCTCAGATTCATGTTCATTGAGTCGATGATGCTATCTACCCTTAACCCTTACGACAACCCTAACTAAATATTTGACTAGTGGAGAACACCCAGGACCAGTGTGGCGAAGTAGAGAGGTGAGAGTGATCCACTAATTCAGTAGAACCAGGATTTAACCAAACACAGGAAGCAGAGCCCAGGGACGGAGTACCAGCCTTATGACTGGCCCTAGGCTGGAAGGATGCCCATGACCTTGGGCTGTCACTACAACCAACTCTTGCAATCCAGACTCATGCCGGGGGCAGTGTTGGTCAAGCTGGCTTTCATGGGATGCTGTTCCACTCCAATAATCTCCAAGTGTGTCGAAGTCACACTCCAAACTTCAACCTCGCTGTCACAGATGACCTGCTGTTAAAGTGTTTAGTGATTAAGGAGAATCCTTGTTGATTCATTAACGATCCACACTATACGCTGACCCGCAAGGTCTCCTGACTTACAAACAACTTTCTATCAAAGACCCTATGGCCAAGAACAGGCTTCCCAGGTAGGGTTCACTTTGATCAGAACATACCTTTTAATGAACTGTATGGATTTGGGTTTAGACCATTTAGAGCCACAGTTTCCTATTAAGTTTGTCACAGCACAGCGATTCTCAAACTTTTTGGTCTCAGGATTCTTTCACTTCATTTATGTGGGTTATATTAATAGATAGAGATATTTTACTGAATTAGATGCTTAAATGAAGAAACAATTAAATACATTAATTTTAAAGAACAGTAAGAAACCCATTATATGTTAAATAAGTAATACTTTCATGAAAGATTTAGTGAGAAGACTGGAATTGTTTTACATGTTTGCAAATTTCTTGAATGTCTGGTTGAATAGAAGACAGCTGGATGCTGACATCTGCTTCTGCATTTGGTCTGTTGTAACATCTCAGGTCTTGTAGTTTTCCAGAAACTCCACTAGACATTCATGAAATAATGAGAGAGAAAAGAAAAACAACATCTTAGTACTATGAAGAATCAACTCAATGGACATGAGTTTGAGCAAACTCAGGGAGACAGTGAAGGACAGGGAAGCCTGGCATGTGCAGTCCATGGGGTCACCAAAAGCTGGACACAAGTTAGCAACTGAACAACAATTATAAAGAACGTGATATGGTTTAGTTTGTTGAGTCTTCCTGGTAAAATGGGTCTGTATTACTGTTATGACATCCCCTTTTTCAGATGAGAAAATCTGGGTTCAGAGTGCTTGAGTCATTTACATGAGAACACACAGAGGAACCGGAAGGAGGTTGGGGTCTGCATGACCCCATCTCTGGGCTCTTAACCTGCACACTGTCCTGAAGCCACCGTGGGTGAAAGGCCACCCACGTCCCAGATTTGTAGGAAACGTGATTCTGGGAGAAATGAACAAACAAAGCCAGAGAGAGAGAATGCAGTGTTTACTGGTTGAAGCCATCATAAAGATTTCTCTTTATATATAGAAGGTTTGAGATTCTCAGTGGCAACCAGACGCAAGACAGGTAACTGGGGTTTATGTCTGGGAAGAGGGGAGGAGCCAGCATGGACTGAGCACCTTCTGTTGGCCAGTGTTTCTCCATGGCATCTCATTTCATCTTCTGCCAAGAGGGTGTTGTGAATATCGTTTGCAGCCAGGTCTCACAGTTTCTAATTTCAAAAATGTATCTCGTTTTATCCCCCACTGGGCTCACTGCACTACCCTTGCCTATTGGTCAAGCTTACCTATTTCAGTGTTTTGAAGGTTCGATCTTTTCAGTTGTTACTATAAACAGCAATATTGGAGTATAGTGTGTGAGTGGGTGAGATATATTTCTACAAGACTGTAAAAAATACAGGAAGGAATTATGACCTCACACGGAGCTCAGCTTGGACTCCAGACTAGCAGGGGATGTGACTTGGGGAAACTGGGTAAGATTGTGGGACCAATATCAACCTGTGGGTCCCTCTCCCCAGACCCCTCTCCTGGCCACCACGCAATGCCCTGACACCTGCGCCAGACTCTGTCTACCTGGAAGTAGCATCAGGGGATGACAGAGGATGAGATGGTTGGATGGCATCACTGACTCAATGGACATGAGTTTGAGCAGGCTCTGGGAGATGGTGAAGGACAGGGAAGCCTGGCCTGCTGCAGTGCATGGGGTCGCAAAGAGTCGGATACGACTGAGCTACGGAACAACATGATTGACTAAGTCATTGGCTATTGGCAACTGAATCAAGCTTCAGCCCTTCCCTTCCTACCCCTCACCCCCAGGGAGTGGTCAGAGGGTTGGACTGAAAGTTCCAACTCTTTGAACACCTGGTCAGTTCCCCTGGCAACCAGTCTGAGGCCCCAAAATCATCTCATTAACAAAACAAAAATCACCTCGGAGCGTGGTAAGTTGCTTCAGTCATGTCTGACTCTTTGTGAGCCCATGGACTGTAGCTCGCCAGGCTCCTCTGTCCACAGGTTTCTCCAGGTAGGAATATTGGAGTGGGTAGCTATTCCCTTCTCCAGGGGATCTTCCTCTCCTGCATTGCAGGAAGATTCCTTACCATCTGAGCCTCCAGGGAAGCCAGAAACAGAGGTGAAGACCAAATATATATTTCTTAGTATGAACCACAGTATCACACAGGGTTACCAACTGAACACCATACACGCATCACTTGACACCCACAGTGGCCCCTCTGTGTCTACAGGCGGTTTGTTCCAGGACCCATGGACACCAAAGTTGGAGGATTCTCATGCTCCTTATATAAAAAGGCATAGTGCTTTTGTATAAACATGTACCACTTCCTCCTGTACACTTTAAATGATCTTTACATTACTTCTACTGCTTCACTTCAGTTCAGTTCAGTTCAGTTCAGTTGCTCAGTCATGTTCGACTCTGCGACCCCATGAATCACAGCACACCAGGCCTCCCTGTCCATCACCAACTCCCGGAGTCCACCCAAATCCATGTCCATCAGGTCGGTAATGCAATCCAACCATCTCATCCTCTGTTGTCCCCTTCTCCTCCTGCCCCCAATCCCTCCCAGCATCAGGGTCTTTTCCAATGAATCAACTCTTCGCATGAGGTGGCCAAAGTACTGGAGTTTCAGCCTCAGCATCAGTCCTTCCAATGAACACCCAGGACTGATCTTCAGAATGGACTGGTTGGATCTCCTTGCAGCCCAAGGGACTCGCAGAGTCTTCTCCAACACCACAGTTCAAAAGCATCAATTCTTCGGTGCTCAGCTTTCTTCACAGTCCAACTCTCATCCATACATGACCACTGGAAAAACCATAGCCTTGACTAGACAGACCTTTGTTGGCAAAGTTTGAATGTGCTATCTAGGTTGGTCATAACTTTTCTTCCAGGAAGTAAGTGTCTTTTAATTTCATGGCTGCAATCACCATCTGCAGTGATTTTGGAGCCCCCAAAAATAAAGTCTGACACTGTTTCCACTGTTTCCCCATCTATTTGCCATGAAGTGATGGGACCAGATGCCATGATCTTCGTTTTCTGAATGTTGAGCTTTAAGCCAACTTTTTCACTCTCCTCTTTCACTTTCATCAAGAGGCTTTTTAATTCCTCTTCACTTTCAGCCATAAAGGTGGTGTCATCTGCATATCTGAGGTTATTGATATTTCTTCTACTGCTTAATACAATGTAAATGGTTTATAAATAGTAGCCAACATGTGACAAGTTCAAACTTTTGTTTTTGGAACTTTTCGGATTTTTTCCCCCTGAATATTTTTGGTCTGCATGTGATTGAATCCTAGGATACAGAAACTACAGATACAGAAGGATGACTGTACAGCAGTTGTATCTGTTTCTGTTAATTCCAAACTACTCACTCAACCTTATAAAACAGGAGAGTCCATATAAAAATGGAGACTTTGGGATTTCTCTTGCAAAGTCAGGCACTTTGATGACATGGGATCCACCGTCTTACATGGAGACAATGGATTGGAGCTAAACCCTGGGAGGTAAGATCTGAGTAAAGACCACAGCCTCCACCATCAGAGAAGCAAGAGCTGATTTGCCAAACGCACCATTTGCACCTTCTACTCTGTTTTTTTTTAAAGTGTAATTTGCATACAATGAAATGCACAAATCTTATTCGGTTCAATGGATTTGAACAGTGGTATATACTCATATAGTTACCACTTAAGATACAGAAATTTTCTTCTCCCCAGAAAGTACTCAGATCTCTTGAGTTTATCACCACAGATTCATCTTTCCTGTTCTTGAACCTCACATAAATGGAATCATAAGGTGTGTTTGTGCCTGGCGTATTTCTGGGATTCATACATGACTTTATGTTGTTAGTTTGTCCTACTAAAAACAAATGTGTTTCTCCAGAGTATTGCTACCTGAAAACTGAGCTTGCCTTTTGGTGGATGTCGAGCCAGTAACCAAACCAAAGATAGGGAGAAGGAAGGATTTATTATTACTTGCAGCAAGTGGGGAGAACATAAGGATCTTTCCCAAAGAAGTGTTTCCCAGAACAGCAAAATTGGGGAAATTTTTAAGCTATGGCCACATGTATATTCACGAAGGGACTTAAGCAGAGGAGAATTCAGCATAGAATTGGGGCAAAGGGTGACAGGGTCCAAGCTTTATTAGTTGATGAAGTCAGGAGGGTCAGCAACATCCTTCCACCCTCCACCCGGGTGGGGGCCTTAGTGTCTGCAGAATTCAAAGTTATGTTATTACGTGTATCCCTGGAGGAGGAACCAGGACCCTGCCTTACCACTGCACCATTGTTTGAATGCCATTTCCCTGTTCATTTCTTTGTTCCTTTGTTGTTGTTTTCGGTCCCTAAGTCTTGTCCAACTCTGGGATCCTAAGGATGCCAGGCTTCCCTGTCCTTCACCATCTCCCTTTGTTCCCATAAAATCATCAGTGACTGAGACCTATTCAAGGGTGAGCATTATGGCTAAGCTTAGATCACAAAATGGCTTAGACCAAAAAGGGTTCTCTTCTGTCAGGAAAGCCATGCCTGGTTCTCTCTCTCCAGTGAATCCCTACCTACCGTCTCTGCTTACAGTACAAAAGCATCACAATTTGTCCATTTTTCTGTTGATCGACACTGAGCTGTTTTTCGCCTTTGAGGCTATTGTGAGCAAGGATGCTCTGAACATTTGTGTAAAGTCTTTGTGGAACTTATGCTTTCATTGCTCCTGATAAACAACTAAGAGTGGAATTGCTGGGTCATAGGCTTCCCTGGTGGCTCAGATGGTTAAAAAAAAAAAAGAAAAAATATGCCTGCAATGGAGGAGACCTGGCTTTGGGAGGATCCCCTGGAGAAGAAAATAACAACCTACTCCAGTATTCTGGCCTGGAGAATTCCATGGACAGAGGAGCCTGGTGGGCTACAGTCCATGGGGCTGCAAAGAATCAGACAAGACTGAGCCACCGACAATTTCGCTACTTTCAGTCAGCCATCCCCCCACCGCACCCCACCCGTCAGTTCTCTGGAGAGAGACTGTCCAGCTCAGGAGACTCAGTGTGACGTGCAGGCCACTGTCGGCAGATTAGTCCTCAGAGATGGAAAACCACTTCACATGTGACCTGCATTAGGCCTGCAGGAAGGAAAGAGTACCAGTTTCCCCTTCCCATCTGGGACCAATTAAGGTGTCAGTTTGGGGATACTGGGCTCCGTATGGCTCAGTGCCAGGGCAATTAAAAAATATATCATGGCTTCTCTCAAGCAAATTACTCAGTGATAAAAGTGGTGGAATGAACTAGAGAAGGGTAGAGATTGGAGAAGGAAATGGCAATCCACTCTAGTACTCTTGCCTGAAGAATCCCATGGACAGAGGAGCCTGGCGGGCTGCAGTCCCTGGGGTCGCATAGAGTTGGACGTGACAAAGCAACTAGGCAAGAGGGTAGCAATATGCTCACTTCATAAGAAACTTCCAAAAGATTCCCCAAGGTGGTTGCACCACCTTCTCTCCTATTCTTTTTTAAAAAATATTTATTTGGCTATGCAAAGTCTTAGTCGGGGTATGAGGGATCTTTAGTTGGAGGATGTGGGATCTTTAGCTGTGGCATGTGGAATCCAGTTCCCAGACCAGCGATCAAACCAGGCCCCCTTGCGTTGGTGAAATAGTTTGGTGTTATTTCAGGGGGGCTCCTAAGAACTCTGGTATCAGAGTTCTTTATGTCTCAGTGTAGAAAAGAATTGAGAGAGAGGCAAAGTGATAGATAAGCAGTGATTTATTAGAATAGGATGCTTGTGAAGGTTACAAGTGGGCAACTGAGAAATGCTGCTCCCTGAGAACTGAGGCTACAGTTTCATAATCAAACGGAAAGTGGGAGGTGGCAGAAGAACTTGTTTGTCTTTGTTGAACAGATGTCATGCTTCCATCATCAACTCCTCCTTCAGGTTTGAGTTGGTCAGCCCGAGCTGGTCAAGCTAGTTCTACAAATTATTGTGGGTAGTTCAGTGGTAAAGAGTCTTCCTACCAGTGCAGGAGACTCAGGAGATGCTGGTTCAATCCTGGGTCAAGACAATCCCCTGGAGAAGGAAATAGCAACCCATTCCCGTATTCTTGCATGGAGAATCCCATGGACAGAGGAGCCTGGTGGGTTACATAGTCCATAGGGTCTCAAACAGTCAGACACGCCTTAGTGACTAAGCAAGCGTACACATGGTCAAAATGTTTTTCAAGTGTGCAGAGAGGTTATCTCAGGGGGTCATAAACTTACTGAGCTTACTGGGAAGTATGTGGGCTTCATGCCACCAATTTTTTTTTTTGGGGGGGGGGGGACATGTCTCATGATCCTGCTGTGTGGTTTTGTTGCTAAGCAAGTCAGCTTGGTTTTGTGGTTGAGCAAACCTGCCCTCTTGAGCGATCATTAACTTACAGGGGTCTCTCATATTTTTTCTACTTACACTCCCCTCGTGGAATTAACTATTGAATCACCTACTTTGTCCCTTTACACTGTTCCTATCTTTGAGAGCGCAGAGTCTCAGCCACTGAACCACCAGGGAAACCCTATCTTCTACTCTTTACAGTATCAAACGAGAGCCAAAGAAGCTGGACAATGAGAGAAACGGTAGGAAGCGAGGTTCCAGGGACCAGTGGGCGGCAATCAGCCCTCATAGATAAGTAACCATGAGGCTAAAATTCTGGGCACCTCATTTTTCCAGAACGATTGGAAGGCCTGGCCCCATTTGGCCTGAGTTCCCCCAGTTGGAGCTGAGCCGTGGCTGGGCCATAGCTCCCCCGCCCACCACAGTGCCGCCTGGCTCTCTCGCTCACCTGTGTGCTTTGTAGCACTGTAACCGGGGAACGTGCCCGTGATCCCCCAGACATGCCCCTACGAAGTCAGGACTGGACCTCGGGTTGATGGAGCCTGTTCTGCCCTTCTGGTGTTGAGTCTGCAGTCACAGGCTCCGGCTGTCCATTCCCTGGCTGTCTATCCTCCAGTCCCCCTTCTCCGATTCCAGCTGTCCCTTCTGTCCGTCTTTCCCCCTAGGCAGGCCCCCTGATCATGCTGATGTTGTCAGTCCAGTTGCTGAGTGTCTGTGCATCCAGGCCGCCTCTGTCCACTGAGGTTGTTTCTAAGCCACCTCCACAGGCTCTGGAAGGAAACGCTCTGGGTTCAAATCCCGGTTCTGCCACTCACAGCTGGTGACCTGGGCAAGCCACTCACCCATCTCTACCTCTGTCTTCTCATCAGTAAAATGGACATAATACTATCAGTCCAGGAGGCTTGTTGGAAAGACCAAGTGAGCAGAGATGTGGAAGAATTTAGAATGGAGCCTGGAGCATGTTGATTCTCACCATGCTTTCTGAACTGCTCTGAGCCAGGGGCTGCCCCCGCCCAGGGCCCAGGTCAAGGGAAGGAGGCTGGAGGTGGCCTCTGTGGTGGAGGTGGCGGTGGTGGTGGTGGAGGGGGGCAGCCAGCACCCTGCTCTAGCCAGTGGCTGTCCTGCGGCTGTGTGGAATGGCCAGATCTTCAGATTGTTATAGTAAACTGGGAAATCCAGAGTCATTCAATCTCTTGTTTTGCAAACGCTAGTAACCATCTTTTTTCTTTAAAAAAAAAATTTTTTTTTTTTTTTAATGCTCTCAGCATCCAGTGCAAGCCTTCCGCCGTCCCCTACTGCCTGTCTTGGTCTTGTGGGCCCCCGGCCACCAGCTCAGTCACTCCTGACAACTCCTCTGGGCTCCAGGCGCCTGCCTTTGTCCTGCCTCGGTCTGGAGAGTGCAGGGCAAAGGAATCGAACAAAGGTGGTCACTGTTACTGGTGCTGTCCCAGCGGTGGGGCCGCCGCGAGAGCCCTCCTGGGACTGTCCCTCTGTCCCCTGCGTCCCCTGCCAGCCTCTCCCCTCCCCCGCCTCCAGCTCGTCCCAAGCCCGCCTGTCCCCAGAGCGGAGGCGGGCCAGTGGCAGAGTGGGCGAGCGGGGCAGGACGCGCCCGGGGCGGCACCCGCCGCCCGCCCCCTCGTTGCCATGGGCCCCCCACCAGGTGAGGAGGTGGGGCCATGTGGGCGGGGCTCAGGTCAGCCCATCTTCCCCTCGGGGCCTGCTCAGAGTTCAAGTTCAAGTTCAGGGTTGGGGCTGGCCCGGGGCCTCTCCTACCGCCCTGGGGGAGATCATTGACGCTTCCTCTAACCCCTGCAGTAAGCCCAGGCTGGAATTTGGAGTTTGACCTTCGAGGAGCCTCTCGCAGCAGGCGGGGCCGGAGGGAAGGCCACCGCTGTCCTTTCAAACTCTGGCTGCGAGGGAAAAGGGGCCCAGAAGGTTCGCCTCCTCACGGCCAGCTCTGTCTCCTTCCGCCTCAGACGCCGCTGGTACCCAGGGCAGGTAGGCCCTGCACCCAGACAGGTAAGACTCCGTCCTCCACTCCCGCAGCCCCCAAACTGATACCCATTCTGCACACGGGGGTGGGGGTCAGCTACTCCGGGGACCGGAGGCAGCGCTGGCAAAGGACGGGGCTGAGGGCGCAGAGCTCTCCTGGGAGGGGGCTGGCCCTGCCCCACGCACACGGACGGATGCAGCCTGAGGACCAGGCCATGCCGCGGGCCCAGATCCTCCACTTACCCGGTTTCAGGCTCCCGGGGTGAGCATTTCTCCTTATCTGTCAGTTGACAGTGTGAGCCTCAGCGCAGCCCAGCCCACAGGGGTAGTGGACTCATGAGGCCCCAGGAGATAAGCAGGTGCTAAAATACCTACATAAACAGCGAAACACTGCAGGGCGGGGTAGGGGGTGAGGGGGTGAGGGGGTGGAGGGGACACTGCCTGTGACTTCCATGCGGCTGCTGTGAACTGCAAGCAAATAGGAGTCACTGGTACATGGCAGGCACGTGCGGAGAGCTTTGCGTGGTGGACCGGAATGGCTGGCCCAGCCATCCTAACTCACGGCAGAGACGGAGACAGAAAAAAACGTCCCCAAGGCTGCACAGATAGTGAGCTGGCGAAGCTGAGAGTCAGCTCCGACAGCTGAGAGCTTATCCACCAGGTCTGGTTTTCAAAAGGTGTCTTCATGACGATTCTGGGGAGCAGGTGGGAGAGATGCTCTCCTTCACTGGACGTCTTGAGGATATGACTTTGGGTGGTGGTCGGTGAGGGGTGTGTGTCACAATTTTATGTGTGTGTGTGTGTGTGTATCTTAATTCCCTGACCAGGGATTGAATCTGCGCCCCTTGTATTGGAAGCGTGCAATCAACCACTGAACCGCCAGGACAGTCCCAAGCTGGGTCACAATTGCGAGTATATAGCAAAGGCTCAGAAAATCCCCCATTTGTTTGTTATACAAGTCTGCTCAGTGCATGGGGACTTCACAGGTGGCGCTAGTGGTAAGGAACCCACCTGCCGATGCAGGAGACATAAGAGACCTGGGTTTGATCCCTGGGTCGGGAAGATTCCCCTGGAGGAGGGCATGGCAACCCACTCCAGTATTCTTGCCTGGAGAATCCCATGGACAGAGGAGCCTGGTGGGCTCTCGTCTACAGGGTTGCAAACAGTCAGGTATGACTGAAGCGACTTAGCACGCACGCACTGAGTGCCTGCTCAGAGGACACAGTGTGAGCGAGACAGACAGAGCCCCTGCCTTTGTGGAGCTGACAGTGCAGTGGGAACGAGTGGTAATGAGAGAATTGTACAAATCAAATGTCCTGCTACATTCAACAGTGATGGGAAGTTGTGTTTGTTATGATGGCAAATCATCCAACTTAGACTGAAGCCAAAAGAAGACTCCTCTGGGGCTGTGACAGTAGGGTGCCATCCGAAGGATGAGTAGGAGTTCACCAAGCCAAGAGTGTAGGGAAGAGCATGCCGGGTGGGGGGAACAGAATGGCAAAGACCCTGAGGCAGAAGTAGCATCCATGGGCTAGAAAGAAGACCAGGGTGAGATGGGGCTGGCAGAGCAAGTCAGCAGGCGCTGAGATGCTTTGAGCAGGAAAAAGAACCCATCTGATTTATGTTCAAAGATCTCTCTGGCTTCCATGAGAAGGGAGTAGATTCCAAGGAAGCAAGAGTGGCACTGGGGAGGCAAGATTCTTCCTCTGCACTAGACCCCAATGATGGTGGCTTGAATGAAAGCAAGAGAAGTAAAGTGAGAGGAAATAGATGGAGCCCGGCTCTGCTTTGGACATACAACAGAATGGAGTCAGAGGTCAATTCTGGGAGACTTCTTGTCTCTTGACAAGAGGACACTATAATGTCTTTTTTGGTATATTTGCCGGGCCTAGCATCTTTGGTGCTTAGACACAGTACCTGGCATGTAAGATGTGCTCACAGGCCACTGGATGAGTGAATGAATGCAAGAACGAATGAATGCAAATTTGAATGAATGCGAGATTTGAGGATGACTTGCAGACTTCTGACCTGAGCAGCAGAGTGGATGAAGTTGCCGTTTAGGGAGATGGAATGGACTGGAAGCCCTTGAAGATCACCATCTCTGTGCTGGATGAGTTACCTTTGAGATGACGGCTGAGACTCCATGAGAGATTCCATGCCTGTACTTGGATGGACAGGTCTGGGCTCAGAAGGTGCTCTTTTGATATCTGTTCTCTCTAGGAGTCATGAGACAAGGTCATCTCTGAAGTGGGGAAGGGGCTGGGGAAGAAGCCTCACGCCAGGGTCCCTTGCACTCACTCCTTTTAACCCCACAGGAACTCCTTGTGGAGAGCTGTCAGGCCCTACCGTGCCCATGGTTTTTTTGCTAATGACTGGGGAGGTGGCTCTTTCTAACAGGAGGGGACAGTCCCAGCCTCTGCTTCAGCCCAGAGACCCCTGGAATCTGTCCTCTGTTCTCTTTCTAGAGACCTGTTCCTAACAAACCGCGTGGCATTAGCTGTCTGAGCAGGCCAGAAGTAGTCCTCCTTCCGTCCTCTCTTCAGCTGATTGAGGCTCTGATGGCCCTGCTCAGCCTTTCCAGTACTGATCCCCTCCCTCTGATGGGGCTGCCTCTACCATCAGCATTTTGAATTTGAGCCAAAGGCCAGGCTTGTGGCTGAGGAGGGGGCAGTTACCTTCACAGGGGAATGGAAGAAAAGGGTGTGAGGGGTTGCCGGCCCTGGGAGGTGCAGCCTGTGTGGGCCCGTGTGGTCACCTCTGCAGTTTTCCCTGCTAAGGGGCCACGTGCCGAGCGGTAGTTGAGAACGTGCAGATCAAGCCCCGGTTGGAAGTCCCAGTTCAGTCATTTACCAGTGGCGTGACCTTGGGGCCCCAGCCTGGGCTTTCTATGGGGTTAACCAGAGACCCGACCTCTTAGGGGCGTTATGTGCTTAAAATGAGATTCATACATGTAAAGGCCAGGATCTGCATGACCACAGAGTCCATGCTCTTTTTTTTTTTTTTCTTTCTTTTAATGGTTTTACAAGAAGAATGTGTTGGGACTTCCCTGGTTGTCCAGAGGTTAAGACTCTGTGCTTCCACTGCAGGGGGCTTGGGTTCGATCCCTGCTCGGGGAACTAGGATCCTGCATGCTGCTCAGAATAGCCAAAAAGTAAATATAAATAAATAAATGCTTAATGAAAAAAAAGAGGATGAGGTCAGATCACATTCTATAATGAACTTGATTAATGCTTTTAGCAAAACTGTGACATAGGCCTGATTAATATTCCCATTTTATAGATGTGGAAACTGAGCCTCAGAGAAGTTATTTGCTCAAGATCACAGAGCTAGTGAGAGGTAGAGCTGGGATTTGAACCGGCAATGCAGTTCTAACATCTTTACAGGTGATTGAAGTGCATCTATTTCCCAGGGAGTTTTTAAAAACTCCAATAATTAAAATTTGTAACTAGACACTCATTGTCATCTTTAGCCAGCGCAGAATTCTTCCCTGGTTTCTCTCTCCGTCTCTCTCATTCTCTGTCCCTGTAATGTGTTTGTTATTCTTCAGCAAATAGGCCTGCATCCTGGCAAAATAGTTGGCACTATTTTTCCCATCAGCATGTATCCATATTTAACATACATGTATGGTTTTATGCTGTAAATCTTGTTTCGTTTGTCTTTCTTTCATTATGAAATGTTTCAGATGCACACACATCGTAAGGAATAATGTGGGGGTGGGGGGGGAATAACGTAGCCCCACCAGGAGATGCACATAGAGGAGCCAGGCTAAGAAACCCAAACGCAGTGAAGACAGGCAGAGGCCCCATCCTGCTGTGGGGATGCTTGCCCATCTTTGTCGAGCACTGGGGCTCGGAAATTTTTCGCATCTGCTTTGGCAAGTTATGTAAGCAGCCAGAAGGAAAGCATTGAGCAGCCATCTCTGTTTGCTGAATTTCCTCTGTTCTTGGGCCAGTTGGCAGCTGTAAGGGCAGGGTGTTCTTGCAAACAGGGCCGTTGTTATAATGCCTGCTTTGCATAGACTCCTGTTAACCCTGGCCTCCCACAGGGTGGTTCCGTCCTTGGAAGTGAAGCCCTCCAGGGCAGTGCAGAGGGTAGCTCTGGGCATGTAAGGGGCTGCAAAGGGCTGGGTGAGATCTCGCAGGGTCAGGGACTGGGTGAGATCTCGCGAGGTCGGGGACTGGGTGAGATCTCGCGAGGATGGGGGCCAGGTTCACTGTCCTCACCACTTTGTCCCCTGGGCCTAGCACAGAGCCTGGCACACAGCTGGTGCCTAATAAATGATTGTGGCAAAGATACAAGTAGATGGAGGGAAGGAGGGGGAGGATAGAAAGAAGGAGAGAAGGGCAGAGAGGAGAAAAGAGACAAGTCAGTATAGGGTAACAATGAGCTTCAATTCAGGACCTGAGTTCGAATCCCACCTCTGCACTTCCTCTGACCCAGAGGCCAGTGGCACAGCCATGACCTGAACCCAGCTCACTCTTACTTCACGGTGGCTCCATTTCCCACCTGTAAAATGAAAGTATAACCTGGGTGGCCCAGCGGTAAAGAATCTGCTTGCCAATGCAAGAGACTTGGGTTCAATCCCTGGGTTGGGAAGATCCCCTGGAGAAGGAAATGGCAACTCACTCCAGTATTCTTGACTGGGAAATCCCATGGACAGAGGAGCCTGGTGGCCTACAGTCCAGGGGGTCACAAAGAGTCAGACCCAATTCAGACTGAACAATAGTAACAAGTGCGTTTGCCTCACCAGGCTGACCAGGATGAGTAAGAGGACCAATGTAAACTGAGTTCCAGGCCTGCAACTTCAATAAAAAGCTTTAGAGATGATCCCTGTTACAGTGATGGCGTGACTTTGCTGTACGAGGGCACGTGGAGGGCTCCAAGGCTCCAGCACTTGGGTTCTGCAGCCTCTCTGGTCCATGTTGCTAGCTCCTATTCCCATCCTGAAGAAAGTTGTACATCCTGGCCACCGGCAGGGCCCCACCTTCCTGGGACTCGAGAAGAGCCTGGAGTCAGTGCCAGCCTGCCCAGAGCCGGTGATGAATGGCTTGTTTATCTGCTCCTGCCCCTCTCGGTGCCTGGCAGGCAGAGGCCTGGAAGGGGCAGCTGGGAGCCAGGCTGTGGACGGGGGAGGGCTGGCTCACCATTCTGTCTGATCCCCCTGCTTCCTTCCTCCCCTTCCTCCCTTTCAGACCTGCGGAGTTCTAGCCGCCCCACTCCCCAGCTCAATGTAAATCTCCACCTTAAGCTGCTTCCTCCCCTCTTAGTCCTCATCTTCCTCAAGTCCCCAGTTTTGGAAGCAGCAGGGTACTTGAAAGCAGTTGAAGTGTTTGAAAATGCAGGCTCTGCACCCTCCTATGCTGTTGGTGGGAATATAAATTGGTGTAACCACTATGGAGAACAGTATGGAGGTTCCCCAAAAAGCTAGAGTTAACATATGATCCAGCAATCCCACTCCTGGGCATGTATTCAGAGAAAACTCTAATTCAGAAGGATACATGCAATATTCATAGCAGCTCTGTTTACAGTAGCCAAGACACAGAAGTGTCTATCAGCAGAGTGGATAAAGAAGATGTGGTACATATATACACACTGGAATACTGCTCAGCCATAAAAAAAGAATGAAATAATACCATTTGCAGCAACATGGGGGGACCTAGGAACGATCATACCAAGTGAAGTAAATCAAAGAACACTTACAGGTGGAATCTAAAAAAAAATGAACAAATTAATCTACATATGAAACAGACACAGACATAGAAAACAAGCTTATGATTACCAAAGGGAAAAGAGGAGAGATGAATTAAGAGTTTAGGATTAGCAGATATACTACTATATATAAAACAGACAAACCACAAGGGCCTACTGTATTGAACTATATTCAATATCTTGGAGTGACCTATAATGGAAAAGAATCTGAAAAAGGATATACATCACTTTGCTGCACACCAGAAATGAACACGATATTGTAAATCAGCTATATTTTAATAATAATAATTTTTTAAAAAGGATGGTCAGGGAATTCCCTGGTAGTCCAGTGGTTAGGACTCCATGGTTTCACTGCTGAGGATGAGGGTTCAAACTAAAATCCCACAAACTGCATAGTCAAAAAAAAAAAAATTGAAAAATAAAAATAAAACACACAGTTCTGGAATCAGATCTGGAATGGAGCCCCGCCTTGGGCACCCAGTCATGCGACACCACTTCCTTGTCTGTGGAGTGGCAGTAAGAACGCTGCTTAACCAAGAAGGGCTTCACCCTCGAGTCAGACCTTAAGGACCATCTAGCCCCCTTGTTTTCAAGCCTCCAAATCTGCCTCCAGGTTAGAGCCTCCTTTATGAATCTCTGCTTCCACCCTTGAGAGCTCTCCAGCACAGTCTTCCCTTTCCACTTTCTCCTTGCAAGTTTTCTGGTTCAGTTAGGTTACTACCATCCCACTGGACTGATGACAATGATCATAAAACCTAAACTTGACCGAGGCAGGGAGGGCTGAGGGATGACCTGGGATGGAATTTGGGCTTCTGCTGCATACTCCTGCCTTCAAGCTGGGTCAGTGAGTTGGGTTTGCCTGATACTGGCTGGTCCATCTTCCTTCCTTCCCTCCTTCTCTTGTCTGTTCATCTTTGGATCAGCGTTATGGATCAGTGGTTGTTTGGATCTTCTAACAGGTCTGAGAAGCTGTGAGCATCCTTTCAACAGAAGAGCAAGGCCCGGGCCTAGGGAGAGAAGTTCAATACTGCACTTGCTGTGGGAAGGGATGTTAAAGGTTATTGAGCGCCCCCCTGAGGCATCTTCTCTAAATGAATCTCTCTAGTCTCCTCTTGGGCTCTAAGGCAGTGCTTTTCAACACAGGGGACATTTGTGGCTGCCGCAGCTGTGGAGAGGTGCTGCCGGCCTTAAGTGGGTGGCTCCCAGGGATGCTGCTGAACGTCTACAATGCACCAGGCAGCCCCCCCGCATAACAAGGAATTACGAGATCCCAAATGCCAATAGTGTTGCAAATGAAAAGCCTTGCTTTAGGAACCAGGAATGTGCCACCCAGGTGACCAGGCTACTCCACCTTCGGGCATCTCTGGTTAGCAGCAGGAAATGGCTCCCCAGTTCTTCCCCTCTCTCAGTTAATCTCCAGGTTCTATCAGTTCTGCGGCTTCCCTGGTGGATCAGTTGGTAAAGAATCTGCCTGCAATGCAGGATACCCTGGTTCAATTCCTGGGTCCGGAAGATCCCTTGGAAAAGGGATAGACTACCCACTCCAGTGTTCTTGGGCTTCCATGGTGGCTCAGATGGTAAAGAATATCCCCACAATATAGGAGACTTGGGTTCAATCCCTGGGTTGGGAAGATCCCCTGGAGGAGAGCATGGCGACCCACTGCAGTATTCATGCCTGGAGAATTCCATGGACAGAGGAGCCTGGTGGGCTACAGTCTGTAGGGTCGCAAAGAGTCAGACACAACTGAGCGACTAAACAGCACAGCAAGCAGAACTTATCTGCAGTTTGCACAAAACACAGTGTTCTGGGTTTTCTTTTACATTAAAATCACAGACTATGTTCTATATCTTATAATAACCTATGATGGAAAAGAATCTGAAAATATTTATCACTTTGCTATATACCTGAAACTAACAACATTGTAAATGAACTGTACTCAATTTTTTTTTTAATGGTTTAAAAAATGTACCGGCTTTTTATTTTATAGGGGTTGTTTCTGATATTTCTCAGAGGGCTCTATCTTAAGTTAAAAACATGGTATATCATGGGAGTTGTTTGGATATCTTTATAACATTTAAAATCACAAAGCATTTTTTTTTCAGATTTAAACATGGTTAAATCTGGTTTTCCTCTGTAGAGTCACACTTTATTCTGTGCTTCTGGAATCAAATGGATTCCAGTTTTCTCATTTCTTTTAAATTCAAAGCTTACTCAGTATAATAGGTAAAAGGATCTGACTCCCCCCTTGCATCAGATGGAGCAGTTATATGTTGAATTTTCCATCATTTTAACCATAAATTGCTGTTCTTTTATTTCTTTTATAATAGAGCTTTATATTGATTTTTAAAAATGTGTGTAGGTAGGTAACATTATCTATGAGTTTCATTTCAGTATTCAGTAAAAAGAGTATTATAAAATATTTGTTATAGAAACAGGGGATAATATCTGAAGATGATGATATCTGCTTTCTGTAGAAAGAAAACTACTGACCTTACAGAATCCTTTGAATGACATCAAAGAGCTGGTTTAATGCCTTCATAGATAATGAGCCTCACTGCCCACTTCCCTGCTCCCAATCTTAATCCTCAGGAAAGAATCTGATGGTTCCTTAAGCATGACATGCTTATTCACATCTTAATGTCTGTGGGTACTGTTGCCTTAGCCTGGAATGTACCCACATCCCTGCTCATGGCGTGTAGGACCACCTACGCATTCTTCAAACCCCAGCTCACATACTGTCATCTGTTTTCCTCCATGTAAAGTTAGGTAGTCTTTGCCTCACTGCCTATTGTAGAAAATTAGTAATAGCAATAATAGCAGCTATAATTTACTGAGCACAACTCTGTGTGGCATTGTTCTCCACACTTCACAGGTGCTAGATCACGACGATCTGTGAAATGTAACCTCTTATTGTCCCATTTTCAGATGAGAATGCAAAGAACTAGAGAAGTTAGGGAATTTGTCCAAGCTCTCGGGGCCAGTAAGGGGTGGAGCCAACTGGATGACTCTTAGGCTTGAATCCCTAATATGTCTGTCATTATACACACCCACTTGTATGAAACATCATATTGTGTTATTATCTATGAGTTGAGTTACCCCATTATTGGGCTGCCTACTTTGCAAGGTTATAAACACTTAGGATGATGCTTGTCGTGTAGCAGGGGCTATATAAATGTTTATTAAACACATTTCAACTTCGCTGCTGGTCCAGTGGCTGAGAATCCACCTTCCAATGCATGGACACAGGTTCCATTCCTGGTCCTGGAAGATTCCACATGTCACGGGGCAACTAATCCTGTGGGCCACAACTACGGAGCCTGTGCTCTGGAGCCTGCGAGCCACAAATACTGAAGCCTGCGCCCTCTAGAGCTGGTGCTCCGCCACGGGAGAGGCGACCACAGTGAAAAAACCATGCACTGCGAGGAGAGAAAGCTCACTCGCAACAACGGAGACCCAGTGCAGCCAAAATAAAAGATAAACACAAATTTAAAAATAAATAAACATACACATTTTATGGGCATATCCAGCAGTGACACAAGATTGTACTGACTGGCTGAGCCTTAGACAAAATTGCTGTCTTGACTCTCAGCCGGCTGCGAGGTACCAGGGAAACAGACTGACTCGGGTGTCCTGCTTTTCTCTCACTCCTGGATACGTGGAAGAGGGTGGTGAGACATCTATATTACTTAAGCTGTTTATTTTTCTTTGTATTTTGCCAAGTGAGCAGTGGGGCTGGTGAACATTAACTGTAGATTGGATGTGACTTCCTTGTAAATATTGGGTGAATAAGAGAAAGAACGGATGGATTTGCCTTCCCAAGGTCTGTCTCCATCACACATCCTTCCACATGTGTCTTCCTGCTTGGTTGCCCAAGGAGGCAGTTACAGAGAGGGCGAGAAGAGTGGCACCAGGTCCTGGCATGTGACACACATTTGCACTTCCACAGCGTTGCAGGAGTTCGTTCAGGACCATGGAGAGCAGCACCAGCAGCCCTCCACTCACACAGTCAGATCCCCTGGAGGCGTTTCCCCGGAGGACGCTGGAAGCAGGTGACATCGCAGTGCTGATTCTGTATTTCCTCTTCGTCCTGGCTGTTGGACTATGGGTAAGTCAAGTCAGAGGGAGAGACTGGCTCAAGATCTTACAGTAAGTAGAACTTGATTCTTTTTTATTTTTATCTTTGGCTGCACTGCATGGCTTGTGGGTTCTTAGGTCCCCAACCAGGGATCACATCCATGCCCCGTGCAGTGAAAGTGTGGAGTCTTAACTGCTGGACCACCAGGGAAGTTCTAAGAGTCAAGGTTTTCAAGTCAGACAGGCTTGGGGTCAGGATTAGGGAGTACAGGCAGAGTTAGAATAAGGGTTAGAGTTGTTGGGAATCTGTATTTTCACAAGAGAATCAGGAGACTCTGATGTAGTACTGGTTTGGGGAGCCCTGGATTTAGATGATCCCTTTTAGCACAAAGAGTTCTTTACTCTTGGAAAATACTTCCTGTGTCAGGATTCAGCAGGAATGAGCTAAAGTGCCTGTTTGCTATAGTAAGATCTTTTGCAGGGATGAAAAGATATCATTTCACGTCATCTCCCATCCAGTAAGACTCCTCTTACCAATGTCTGCACCCAGAGCTGGGAGAAGTTACAACTTATCACTTAGTGGTTTAAATGTCTCTGTTAAAGTACCTTTAGGGCCAAGAAGCTCACTCCTAAAGAGCTCTGAAATCAGGCTGACCTGGGTTTGAGTTCTCAGTCTTCCTCTCTGTAGAAATATGGCACTAGATAAGGGATTACTTCTGAGCCTTGGTTGTTCATGTTTTAGATTGGCTTGATGACATCAACTTCATAGAAACTGAAAGTAAAGTTGCTCAGTCCAACTCTTTGTGACTCAATGGACTGTAGACTGCTAGGTTCCTCTGTCCATGGAATTCTTCAGACAAGAATACTGGAGTGGGTTGCCATTCCCTCCTCCAAGGGATCTTCCCAACCCAGGGATGGAACCTGGGTCTTCTGCGTTGCAGGCAGATTCTTTACCATCTGAGACACCAGGAAAGCTCTCACAGGAGCTGGTGAGGATTAAAATGAGATGATGCTTCAAAATGCTTACTGCAGAGCCTGGCACATTGTGAGTGACTGAATGAAAGTCACTCAGTCGTGTCCGACTCTTTGCAATCCCATGGGCTGTAGCTCCAGGCTCCTTTGTCCATGGATTTCTCCAGGCAAGAACACTGGAGTGGGTTGCCACTTTTTCACAGGATCTTCCCGACTCAGGGGATAGAACCCGGGTTTCCTGCATTGCAGGCAGATTCTTTACCGTCTGAGTCACCAGGGCAGCCCCCTGGTACCTAGTACTGATGCTCAATAAATGACATCCATTGTGGGCTGTCACAGACAAACCATGGTCTGAAACTCAGAGGTCTAGGGGCACCTAGTAGGTTATTATACATGTGTGAGGCAGGGAGTTGTAGGGGGTGTTGACCTGAAGAGTTTGTCTCCTCTAAGGGATTCAGATGAAAATCTTAAAAACCAGACATCAAACAGGGACTTCCATGGTGGACCAGTGGTTAAGAATCCGCCTCTGGATGCAGGGAACACAGGTTCGATCGCTGGTAGGGGAACTAAGATCCCACCTGCTGCGGAGGGCTACGTCCATGCACCGCAGCTACTGAGCCCACGTGCCACAACCAGAGAGAGACCTGGGTGCCACAACCAAAACGCCACACAGCCAGAAACAAATAAATAAGTAGCTATTAAAAAACAAACCATGGGCCAAACAAAACATATTTGATCTAAAAAGTACAAGCTAGTGAATATAACTAAAAAGAAGTAAAAGGACTTCCCTGGCTGGGTATGGGTTCCATCCTTGGTCAGGGAGCTAAGATCCCACGTGCCTCATGGTCAAAAAACCAAACAACAACAACAAAAAAACCCCACATAAAACAGAAGTAATATTGAAACAAATTCAATAAAGAATTTAAAAAATGATCCGCATCAAAAAACAATCTTAAGAAAAAAACAAAAAGAACAAAAAAGTAGAATCATAGATATAGAGAAGAAACTAGCGGTTATCAGTGGGGAGAGGGGAGGAGAAATACAGGAGTAGGGCGTTAAGAGGTACAAACTATTATGCATAAAATAAGCTGTAAGAATATATTGCACAATACAGAGGATATAGCCAGCATTCTATAACTATAAATGGAGTACAACCTTTAAAAATTGTAAACCACCTACAACATCTCACTTTTCATGCATTGGAGAAGGAAATGGCAACTCACTCCAGTGTTCTTGCCTGGAGAATCCCAGGGACAGGGGAGCCTGGTGGGCTGCCATCTATGGGGTTGCACAGAGACAGACACGACTGAAGCGACTTAGCAGCAGCAGCAGCACATCACCTATACTTTTTTTTTGAAGGACCTGAGAGGCTTTTTTTTTTTTTTTAATTTAACATTTTTATTTTGAGGCCTCACCACAGTGCGTGTGGGATCTTAGTTCCCTAACTAGGGAAGTAGAAGAAAAGAGTCTTAGCCTCTGAAACACCAGGGAAGTCCCTCACTTAAAAAAAAAAAAAAAAAAAATTACAATTAAGGGACTTTCCTGGTGGTCCAGTGGTTAGCACTCCATGCTTTCACCATTGAGGGCCCAGGTTCCATCGCTCGTTGGAGAACTTAAATCCCACAAGCGGCATGGTGCAAAATATTTCATGCAAATAATGGCCATGGGAAGTATTGCTCAGGGGCTCTTACGAAAACAAACAAACAAAAACCCAAACCAAACAAACCCCCAAATATATTTGATGTCTGAATCTGGCCTGCTGGACTCCCGGGTTATACTCTGGGACTAGACCATCTGGGGTGCCTCTGAGTGCTAACGTTTCCTTTACCCACTGCTCTTCTCTGTTTCAGTCCACGGTGAAGACCACAAGAGACACCGTGAAAGGCTACTTTCTAGCTGGAGGCAACATGCTGTGGTGGCCAGTAAGTAGTCTTTGGTTCAATTAAAAGACTCTTCAAGTCCCGATACTCTGTCTAGCTTTTGCTTTCTCGGGACTCTGGTGCCATGTTGTCTGGAAGTCACAGTCTAAACTAGAGAAGACTTAGCTCCAACCCGAAGTTGTTTGAACAAAAAGAATCCATCAGCTCACCTAAGGGAAAAACCTAGAGTTGGTCTGGTTTCAGGTGTGGCAGGGTATAGGGGCTCAAGTGATCACTGGGACCTGGTTTCTCCCTCTGTTTATCCCATCTATCTGTATATCTATCTGTCTTTCTATTAATACCTATCTCTCTCTCTATCTGCCTGTCTATCTGGGCTTCCCTGATGGCTCAGAGGATAAAGAATCCTCCTGGAATGCAGGAGACACAGAAGATGTGGGTTCGATCCCTGGGTTGGGAAGATCCCCTGGAGAAGGAAATGGCAACCCACTCCAGGATTCTTGCCTGGGAAAATCCCATAGACAGAGGAGCCTGGTGGGCTACAGTCCATAGGGTCGGGAAGAGTCAGACACAGGGCTGAGCGATGAAGCCCACATATTTATCCATCTATCCATTATTTGTCTATCACCTATCTATCTCTATCAGCTTCTCTTCTTCTGGAAGGCTGCCATTCCCAAACAAGCTCAACTTCATGTCAACAAGATGATGGCCTCTGCTCCAGGCTTTCCATCCTCTCCGTCTGCAGCCTAGCATGGGAAGAGCACCTGCCTCCATGGCAGGATCCCTGGAAAATATGTGTCCCAAGTCCATCTCTGTGTTGGTCACTGTGACCAAGGTAGTTTGCTGTGCTAAGTAACTCAAGCCTGGGTCACACACTTAGCACCTTATCTGGAGGGCATGGAGCCTGCTCTGAGGCATATGTGATGAGAAGTAAGAAGGGCTGGACCCTGAAGGACAGCTGGAGACCATTACTGAGATAAGGTGGAAAGAATGTTGAGAACGCAAATAACAAATACAACAGCCCAATTAGTATTCTCTATTCAAGGGGAGCTGAAGGCATTGCTAAATGCATTGTTGTTGTTGTTCAGTCGTTCAGTCATGTCCTGCTGTTTGTGAGCCCGTAGACTGCAGCACGCCTGGCTTCCCTGTCCTTCACCATCTCCCGGAACCCGCTCAAACTCATGCATGTTGAGTCAGTGATGCCATCCAACTGTCTCATCCTCTGTCCCCTTCTCCTCCTGCCTTCAATCTTTTCCAGCATCAGGGTCTTTTCTAATGAGCTGGCTCTTCACATCAAGTGGCCAAAGTATTGGAGCTTCAGCTTTAGCATCACTATTTCCAATGAATATTCAGGATTTGTTTCCTTTAGGATTGACTGGTTTGGTCTTTTGCAGTCCAAGGGACTCTCGAGAGTTTTCTCCAACACCACAGTTCAACAGTGTCAATTCTTCAGTACTCAGTCTTCTTTACAGTACAACTCTCCATACATGACTACTGGAAAAACCATAGCTTTAACTAGATGGACCTTTGTTGGCAAAGTAATGTCTTTCCTTTTTAATGCACTGTCTAGGTTCGTCATAACTTTTCTTCCAAGGAGCAAGCATCTTTTAATTTCATGGCTGCAGTCACCATCTGCAGTGATTTTGGAGCCCAAGAAAATAAAATCTGTCACTGTTTCCATTGTTTCTCCATCTATTTGCCATCTATTTGAAGTGATGGGATTGGATGCCATGATCTTAGTTTTTTGAATGTTGAATTTTAAGCCACCTTTTTCACTCTCCTCTTTCACTTTTGTCAAAAAGCTCTTTAGTTACTCTTTGCCTTCTACCTTGAAGGTAGTGTCGTCTGCATATCTGAGGTTGTTGATGTTTCTCCTGGCAATCTTGATTCCAACTTGTGTTTCATCCTGCCCAGCATTTCGCATGATGGACTCTGCATATAAGTTAAATAAACAGGGTGACAATATAGAGCCTTGAGGTACTCCTTTCCCAATTTGGAACCAGTCTGTTGTTCCATGTCCGGTTCTAACTGTTGCTTCTTGACCTGCATACAGGTTTATCAGGAGGCAGGTCAGGTGGTCTGGTGTTCCCATCTCTTGAAGAATTTTCCACAGTTTGTGGAAATACATACATGCACACATACATGCATACACGTGTACACATACACACACACATATATGCACACAGGCCTCTGCTTCATGGGTCCTGGGTAAGGAATCAGGAATGATCATTTTATTCATGATCTTCTATTATAAGTGTTAAATCTCTCAAATAAAAAGAGAGAAGACATTTCCCATTTGCAGGCAGTCCAAAAGATGTAAGATACAGAGAGATAACAGGTATCTGAGCCTCTGGTCAATACGATGTCTGAAGACAATGACCACACTGTTCTCAAAAGATACCAAAAATGAGCTCTACGTTATATATTCAGTGAATTCATTAGAACAGTTCCCTGTCCAGCATTGCACAAAACAGAGGAGACGTCATTGAGCTTGTCTTCACCCTCAAGGAGCCTGTAATCTAGTGCAGCGTTTCCTAAGATGTGAACAACAGGTGCACCATCATTTTTCAGTTGTGCACAGACACAACACGGAATAACATCAGACTACATCATGGGAATATTCGCTTTCCTAGTCTCAGTTAGTCCTCTTGGTTACATAAAAGAAAGTCACAGTTTATTACTAAGATGGCTTTACCGGTCTTTTAGCACTGATTAATCTGTGTTTAACAAAGAGAATGCAAGCTTCAGGGTAAGTAAATTTGGTAGTCTGGAGAACCTAGATCGAATTTAATAACTTTTTTTTCATTTTCATTTTATTTGTATGGTTCTTTTCTATATAAAGCAAGCAACACTGGTTTTCCACGTAAAGTTGTAAATACATATATATGCATGTATCATATTAATATAATTGATTAAATAATAAAATATATAATCATATATATAAGTTAAAGAAGTCAGTATAAGGTAAAATATTGAGTAAATACCAGTGCAGGTGTAGTGGACATAGAGATGGCTACAAAAGAAGTATTCAGTGACTGAATTTTTTCTTTATAGTTTTTACTGAAATCATTGCAATATTGCTTCTGTTTTATGTTTTGGATTTTTGGCCATGAGGCATGTGGTGTCTTAGCTCCCCACACCCCGTGCATTGGAAGGTGAAGTCTTAACCACTGGACCACCAGGGAAGTCCCACAATGATTGAACTTTAAGAAATGCTGGTCAAATGGTCTTTATCATGAGTGATGCAGGGCTCAAAAAAAAAAAAAAAAAAAAAATTCAGTTGGAATATAGCAGCTCACCCAAGTATGCCTGCTTTTGCACACATATCCATTTCTTTTCTCATCTGCTTGGATGACCCTTCTCCAGGTCAAGAAGGAAAGGGCAGTTGTGGAACTTTCTTTGCTTTCTTCACTCAGGAGAATGATGTCAACGGAAAGGAGGTGTGGTTAAGAGAAAGGGCTTTGGAACAAGTGCATCAGTTAGGTATTGCTGCCTAAGAAGCCACCCACGAAGTTAGTGGCTCACAATCACTACAGTGTATTATTTCTTTTAAAAATTTCTTTTTTTAAAACTGAAGTATAGCTGACTTACAACGTTAATTTCTGCTGTACAGCAAAGTGACTCAGTTTTATATATATATACAGTATATTATATCTTTGTAAAAGATTAATTAATTTTTGGTTATGCCGCATCTTCACTGCTCCACTTGGGCTTTCTCTAGTTGCAGTGAGTGGGGGCTTCTCTTTGTTGCAGTGCACAAGCTTCTCATTGCCGCGGCTTCTCTTGTTTTGGAGCACAAGCTCTAGGCACACAGTCTCCGTAGCTGCAGCTCGTGGGCTCTAGGGTGAGGACTCAGGAGTTGGGGTGCACAGGCTTTCGTTGCTCAGTTCCACAGCACGTGGATTCTTCCCAGACCAGGGATCGAACCCATTTCTCTGGCATTGGCAGGCAGACCCTCACTCACTGTACCAGTAGGGAAATCTCAGTGTATTATTCTAAGGATTGCATGGTTCGAGTGGGTGGTTCCTCCCCTGCTCTTTAGCACTTTAGCTCTTTGGCTGCATTTAGCTGTTGGCTCGATGGGCTAGACGCCAAGATGGCCCCATCCACAGATGTGGCTCTGGTGGGGATGGCTGGAAGGCTGGGGCTTCACTCTCTACATGCCCTTCATTGTTTAATGACCCAGCCCAAGGTTTTTACAAGGCATTTGACTCGAAAGGGCAAAAATGAAAGCTGCCAGGCTGTTGAGCCTTGACCTGGAAGTCACACAGTGTCACTTTCACTGCATCATATTGGTCAAAACAAGCCATCAGCCAGTGCAGGTTCTTTATGGGAAGAGAGGAAAAGTCACATTTCAGAGGAACAGGCAGGGTGGTGTCATTGGGAATGGCAGTGTAAAGATCTTTGAAATTTCCTCCAGAGAGCTTTTTTTTAAAAAAAATTATTGAAACATGTATAATATCATGTAAGAAACAAATCGCCAGTCCAGGTTCGATATAGGATGCTTGGGGCTGGTGCACTGGGATGACCCGGAGGGATGGTATGGGGAGGGAGGTGGGAAGGGGGTTAAGGATGGGGAACACGCATACGCCCGTGGCCGATTCATGTTGATGTGTGGCAGAACCAATACAATATTGTAAAGTAAAAAAATAAAGCAGCGAAGTGATAAAAAAAATTAAGAGAAAAGCTTATAAAAAGAAAAAAAATAATAAAATAAAAATGATTGAATTATTTATTTACATTATTCGCTTTGGGGTTGCGCTGGGTCTTTGCTGCGCACGGGCTTCCCCTAGTTGCGGTGAACAGGAGCTCCTCTTCATTGCAGTGTGCAGGCTCCTCACTGTGGTGGCTTCTCTTGTTGCAGAGCACGGGCTCTAGGGCACGTGGGCTTCAGTAGTTGCCGCACATGGGGTTTGTTCAGGCCCGGGATCAAACCTGTGTCCCCTGCATTGGCAGACAGATTCGTATCTACTGTACCACTAGGGAAGCCCCTGTGTGTGTGTGTGTTAAGTCACTTGAGTTGTGTCTGACCCTGTGTGACCCTATGGACTATAGCCCGCCAGGCTCCTCTGTCCATGGGATTCTCCAGGCAAGTATACTGGAGTGGTTGCCATTTCCTTCTCCAGGGGATCTTCCTGACCCAGGGATCGAACCCGCGTCTCTCATGTTTCCTGCATTGGCAGGCAGGTTCTTCACGAGGGAAGCCCCCAGGGAGCATTAATTCAAGAAAAACAACTGAATCGCAATAAGAACAGGAAGCTTTGTCGTGTTTCACCTGGCTGTATTCCCATCCCCTTCTCTTCAGCTCTGCAGGAGTCTTGAAGACCAGTAGGTTAGAACAGGATTGGATCTCGTTCAAAGCCCCATTCTCACATTATTGCCAGTATTTTACTCTAGAAAACACCCTTTGTACAACTTGTCTTTATTTGATCCGAGTCAATGATCACCCAGCAAGAGCAGCTTTTTATGCAGCGGTGTTAGTTAAAAACTCATCAATTTGACATTGCAGCTGCCTGCGCTAATAAGGGAATTACAATGGCACATTAGGTAGTGTCTATTTAACACAAACAGCAACAGTCCCTAAACTGAACTACAGATTCAACACAATCCCTGTCATAATTCCATCTGCATCACACACCTCCCTTTTTTTGTAGAAATTGGAAAGGCAATCCTAAAATTCAGATGGAAACACCAGGGACCCAGAAGCTGAAACAAACTTGAAAAGGAAGAAAAAAGTTGGTGGATTTAAGACTTCTCTACTTCAAAACACTACCAAGCTATAACACTCAAGAGAGTGTGATAGTGACCGATCAATGCATAGAGTCAGACGAAAACCAGGGACTATAAAGTCAATGGGAGGTACCACAGTCCCCTCCCAAACAGTCCCCTCTCTTTCTCCCCCCATCATCTGTCTCTATCTGGTTCTGTCCTCCCTTGAGCTGCCTTTTTCTGCAAGTCTTCTTCATTCTCCTCTGAGAGTGGCAGACATGAATGTGCTATTCACCCCACTCCCCATCCCCTTGCTACACACTCACTGCCCTGGGTTACATGCCCCCCAGTCTAAGGGACCAGCAAAGATGATTTCCCAGGTCCAGATTCCCAGGAGAGAGAATGTAATTGGCCCAGCTGGGGCCAGGTACCCAGGTCTGTCTTATGTAATCAATGAAGTCCAGGAAATGGGGTCCTCAAGAACTGTTCTGCTCACTTAGAGTTCTACTGGAAGGGCTCTCTACTTTGCTAAGTGAGAAGTGGAGCTGAGGAACAACGCAGGCTTCCTGATTTTCATTCTGGAGCACTTTCTACAACACCTGTTATCCTCCCTAACCCCTAGGGATGCTGCCTACAGTTGTTCAAGCTGTGCACTGCACAACCCTAGTGGGGGGCACAATTTACATTTTAGGCATCCTAGATATGCATATTTGTTATGTCAGTTTCCTAAAGGTGGAAGTAAAAGAGTCTTGGAGAAGAGGTTTTTTCTAATTTGAAAAAAATTGCTAGATAAAGTAGGAATGGCCCCACTTTCTCCTTTTGTCTTGGTTCCTTTGGAATATGAGAAGAAGGGGAGTGGGAAGAAGCCACCCCAGACCTTGGCTGCAAGATCTGACCTGTCCATTTCCCCACAGGTGGGCGCATCCTTGTTTGCCAGCAACGTTGGAAGTGGACATTTCGTTGGCCTGGCAGGATCAGGTGCTGCTGCGGGTCTTTCTGTAACTGCTTACGAGCTTAATGTAAGTATGTTTCCAGGGCAATGTCGGTTCAAGATTACCAAACAGGTGGATCCTGGGTCGGGGGTAGTTTTATGTATGCGCTGCTCTTCTAAATATAGAGTGGTGCTTTATGAAGAAACAAGCAGGAATCAACAAGGGCACCCCTGGTTAGCAAAAACCAATTTGATCTGCAAATCATATCGCAGGCTTCTCCATGTTTGCTTGATGAGAGTCCGTAAGGCAAATATGTGTGTGAAAAAGGCACTGGTCTCTTCTGTGCAGATGCAGAAGAAACAAGGTTTTGTGGGAGTTGGGGGAGGTGTATTTCTGTGTATTAGATATCAATTCAGTTCAGTTTCAGTTCAGTCGCTCAGTTGTGTCCAACTCTTTGTGACCCCATGAATTGCAGCACGCCGGGCCTCCCTGTCCATCACCAACTCCCAGAGTTCACTCAGACTCACGTCCATTGAGTCAGTGATGCCATCCAGCCATCTCATCCTCTGTCATCCCCTTTTCCTTCTGCCCCTAATCCCTCCCAGCATCAGAGTCTTCTCCAATGAGCCAACTCTTCACATGAGGTGGCCAAAGTACTGGAGTTTTGGCTTTAGCATCATTCCTTGCAAAGAACACCCAGGACTGATCTCCTTTAGAATGGACTGGTTGGATCTCCTTGCAGTCCAAGGGACTCTCCAGAGTCTTCTCCAACACCACAGTTCAAAAGCATCAATTCTTCAGCGCTCAGCTTTCTTCACAGTCCAACTCTCACATCCATACATGACCGCTGGAAAAACCATAGCCTTGATATCAATTGCCCATCACAAAACTTATGTGGTTCCGGGGCTCTTGATCTTTTTGCCACCCCGCAGGTACTCAGGAGATAAGACACACTCTCTGTGTAGCAGGCTCATTCAGGATATGATTTTTACTGATTGGGAGGGGATGCACTTATTAATAGTGATCTTCATCTTCATAACAATTCATTTTTTTAAGTGCTTACCCTGTGCCATTGACTTAAGTACACTACATACATCATCCTATTATGGGATTCAATTACGGATTAGAACCAAACTGTCTGGATTCAAATCTGGGCTCTAAAACTTACAAGCTGTGTGACCTTGGGCAAATTACTTGACCTCTCTGAGCCTCATGTATAAAACACAGAAAATAGTACCTTCCATATCGGGTTGTTGTGAGGATTAAATGACTTCATGCTTGTAAAGCGTGCACAGGAATGTCTGGAATATAATAAGTGCTCAGTAACCATTGTCTTACTGATTTCCTTGCAACAACCCAGTGGCAGCGCTGTTACTCTCTTTGCACAGGTGAGAAAAATGAGTCCCAGAGACTTGTGTAAACTCTCCCAGCATTACCAGCTATTCATCAGCACGACCTGCCTGACCTCACAGCCTTGTTTTAACCCCTGCCCAAGGAGGGGAGGGGACACAAGGGGACAAAGTGGGATATGCCAGGTTTAGGAGACATGGCCCTGGGAGCCACTGACCCGCTTCATTCCCATGTTCTGTTTAAATATGGGGATGTGATGGCCCAGGGAGGGTGAGTTACTCAGTAAGTGAGAGATGGAACCAGAGGCAGACCAGACCAGGTTCCATCCAGACATCAGGAAATCCAAGTTGTCACCACGATGTGGGCAGGAGCTGAGTCCTGATTCTGTTTTCTCGGGCAGGGCTTATTTTTCGTGCTGATGTTGTCCTGGATCTTCCTTCCAATCTACATCACTGGTCAGGTGAGTCTGAGGGGGTCCAGGTGCTATGGAATAGGAAGATCCTTAGGGAGTGTCAGTCCTGCATTCATCCCTTCGCTCCCAGCAGCATCCCTCTGTCCTGCCAGTGGACATCCGTTACACAGTCCCCAAGAGGTTGCAGCATTGGTGAGGGGTGACTCGGGTATTAATTAGGACAATTAGGAACACTGTCCTTAGCAGTTCCCACCTAGTAATGATGAGACATTTTGAGTAATGACATCAAAGATACATATGGGGTATTCAGAGGCTGGAAGAAATATGGGCTAAAAAAAATTTTTTTTTGAATGTCAAAACACAAAATCACAGTCTTTTCTGAATGTTTAAGCCATAACAGATTACTGCTTTCAACACAGACACACACACACACACACACGATTCAGTGATTTTTTTTTCTTCCTTTCCACCTAAAGCTATAATAATTGAGTTATTTCTGGCTGATGTGATATGTCAAAATTTTTGTTACAAAATAGTAGTGCTTTAAACTTTTTGACCTAGGTAGTTAAAAAAAATCACTTCTGCTCTTATTGACAGCTTTCTGTCACACATACCCTCTCGACTTTAATCCTGATTTAGATATTCTACTAGGCAGACCAAGATCACACAGTATCAGTGTTATTCATCAAGTAATAACTGATTTTAACTTTTATTATGCAAACTAAAAAAATATACAAAGTAGAAAGAACTACTTAATGATTAGAAAAATCATTAAAAAAAAAATCACTCTGTACTGGAAGTAGTGCAATCTTATGCAAAGGCAGTGAGGTAGGAATAAATAAATTATCTTGCTTGGAGATAACACTGAGTCTAAAAGCATGGCTTTTGGTCGATGGGGAGCCTGGGTCTGCCCAGCCCCTACATGGACAAAATCTCTGAGGCAGAATAACACTGACTAGAAGTGAAGATCTTTAAATCAGTGGATCTTTCTTGAGCATCTTGAATAGGAAGGAGTAAAGGATGGTGGAGACGTAAGTCGGTTTAAAGGTAGGGTGGCCAGATATTTTTAGCTGATGGTTTCTATTTTCTCTGTGAAGTAGAAGATGGTGTCATTTGCTGAGAGTGAGGAAGGAACTTGTGTGGTTGAAAGTTAAGAAGAGGCATGAAGAACTGAGATGATTGCTGTGGTTTGTAATAGAGAAACGTGGGGACTACCGCAGTATCACTGATTGGGGGGCTGGGTATCTGTGCTGTGAATATCATGCCATGAAAAGGGCTGAAATTGACAGAGTTGTGCTGCTGTGGAAGGATCTCCAGGCTTTCTTGCTCAATAAAAAATTCCTGTGGCTCCAGACGTTCTTTGGTCAACGCTTTATTCAAAGGGGAGATGAAGCTGATGTTAGATAATAAATGCCACAGTGCTGAGGAGCAATAAAAAGCTACACAATCCATTTCTATTGGGCAATAAAATTAAACATAGAAAAGTGATAAGACACAAATGTGGTGCTTAACAAATTACTGTAAAACGAATCCCCAGATCGGGTCACAAAGAGTAATACCCTCCCCCACGTGCCTTTACCAGATATCAATGTCTTCCTTTCTTTGTGAATTTCTCTGAACTCACTCCCTTACTTTTCTTTACAGTTTTAATTGTGCACACCTAAAGAATATGGTTTAATTTTCCTTTTTTGGAATGAAATATAGTACATGGAATCATGGGTAACATTCTTTCCTTGTGTGTACCTGGTTAATTTCCATTGCTATGTAACATCCTGGAGTATGATTATACTCCAATATATTTGTCTCTCCTTTCGTTCAGAAGCATTTAGGTTGTTCCTAATGTTAGCCTGGAGGAGAACATGGCAACCCACTCCAGTAGTCTTGCCTGGAGAATCCCCATGGACAGAGGAGCCTGGGGGGCTAAACAGTACATGGGGTCGCAGAGTGAGACATGACTGAGAGGCTCAGCACAGCCCAGCACAGTGTTAGCCTGTGATGGGCAGTGTTGCTGATAACATTTTTAAAGATCACTTAGTTAGTTTTGGTTGTGCTAGGTCTGCGTTGCTGCACGCGGGCTTTCTCTAGTTGCGCTCAGTGGGCTTGTTCTTCACTGCAGTGCATGGGCTTCTCATTGTGGTGTCTTCTCTTGTTGCAGACCACAGGCTTTAGAGTGCAGGCTGAGTAACTGTGGTGCATAGACTTAGCTGCCTCACGGCATGTGGGGTCTTCCCAGACCACGAACCCATGTCCGCTGTGATGGCAGGTGGATTCTTAACCACTGGACCACCAGGGAAGTCCTCGTAGTGTTTTTATACAAGTGCCCTGATGAATATAAACATTATGTTTATGGACAAAAATCTAACTATAGGTGGAATTTCTGGGTCATTGGATGTGTTTATCAAGTTTGGTTAGACATTGCTGAATTTCTTCCCAGAGTAGCTCTATCAGTTTATACTCCCAGCAGCAGGGCGTGCAAATTCCCTTTGCGCCATTGCTCTATGTCCTTGCCAATACTTGGTATTTTCGAGCTTTAAAATTCTTGCCGATTTGGTGACTGTGTAGTTTTCTCCCTGCGCTTTCCATTGGCAATTCTGTTTATATATTTTCTGGCCGTTCAGATGTCCTCTTTGGGAAAGTAACATGTCTAGGACTTTTGCCAACTTTTCTCTTATGTTCTACACTTTCTTCTTATTGATAGAAGTTCTTTGTACATTCTGGAAACAAGCTGATTACATGCATTGCAAGCATCTTTGCCCCCTACTCTGTGGTTTGCCATTTAACTCTTAATGGTATTTTTTGACAAACAGATCTTTTTAAAAGCTATTTTATTCAAGTATGGTTGATTTACAACGTTGTGTTAATTTCTGCTGTATAGCAAATTGATGCAGTTATATGTATATATATATTTTTTCATATTCTTTTCCATTACGGTTTATCATAGGATGTTGAATGTAGTTCCCTGTGCTATAGAGGAGGACCTTGTTGTTTATCCATCCTACAGATGAGTTTGCATCTGCTAACCCCAAATTCCCTCCCTCCTTCCTCACCCCCTTTGCAACCACAAGCCTGTTCTCTATGTTTAAAAGCACAGGTTCTAAGTCATCTTTCCCAAAGACTCTGTCTAATGTACTAGAGTGGAGGTTCTTGTTCACCTACTAGACTTGCTTCAGCTCTGGCTTGCCTGAACTGGTTGTGCATTCTCCAAAAAATCATTTAATCTCCCAGGTAAACTGGGGATCAAAAGGCCTGCTACTAGAGGATGATATGAAATAATAGACAAATAAAAAAAAAGCTGTGTGTGTGCACATGTTTCCAGCACAGTTCAAGGGCATGTCTGCACAGAGAGGCAGCTCTCCCTTTTCTGGGCTTTGTTCTGTATGAGGAAGGCTTTTGGCTTCTCTAAGCCTCACTTCTTGTATCTTTATAACGAGCATCATAAAAGCACTTATCTCAGATGTTGGCCAGGAGGATTAAATTAGATAACATGCATAAACTCTATAGTCCTTGGCATGGAGAACAAATTCAATAAAAGCAGCCATCATTATTGCATTTTTATTGTGTCAGCTGCAATGCCAAGCTTTACACGAAAATGAGTTTATAGACTCTTTCAAGAAGTTCCAAGAAACTTTGGGAAAGGGTGGTCCCAAACCTCAGCTGGTTCTCTTTTGTAGAAGGGAAAATTGAGCTTCAGAGAGTATAATATACAGTAAGTCCCCCAGATATGAACCTTCAAGTTGTGACCTTTCATAGATGCAAATGTGTATTTCAGCAACGTCAGGCCTGAGTGAAATTGCAGCTAGACCTCTGACTCCATCTCCTATTGCTGACGATCCTTCAGCTCTACCGTCTCCCATCCCCTCTCCCTAGATCCTGGAACAAATCGGCCTCTAATACCCTGCATGGCCTGATGGACTTTGTGTCTATCCAAGAAAGGGGAAGGTAGAAGAAAATGAATTCTTGGGTCCTGTTTACTTCCTCCTCAGATGAATTCTGAGTCTGAGCTATAAAACAAATCTGGGAATCTGGATTCCCAGGTTGCCCTTCTACCTGATCATTCACCTGATATTCTTTTAGGGACCAGGTAAAAAGCCAGGACATCTGTTTCCATAGCGAGGGACTTATATCCTGCCCCATCAGAGTTATTCCTCATCACAGATTCCCCTGGCTACAGTCAGGGGGTCACAAAGAGTTGACACTTCCTGTGCAGGGGTGCAGTTTCTATTCCCTGGTTGGGGAGCTAGGATCCCATATGCCTCGTGGCCAAAATATCAAAACATAAAACAGAAGCAATAAAGACTTTAAAAATGGTCCACATTAAAAAAAATAAAAATAGAAAATAGGAACTTCCCTGGTGGTTCAGTGGCTAAGACTGAACTCAACGTGCAGGGGGCCTAGGTTCAATCCCTGATCAGGGAACCCGATCCCATATACCTCAAATAAAGATCTTGCTTATTGCAACTAAGATCCAGTGCAGCCTATAAATAAATAAACATTAAAAAAAAAAAAAAATAGTGCAACCCTGTCTCTTATACACATCTAGATGTGTATAAGAGACAGCCCCCGCTCCTCACCCTCTTTGCTACCACAAGCCTGTTCTCTGTCTGAGTTTATTTCTGTTTTGTAGATAAGTTCATTTATGTCATATTTTAGATATCGAATATGTTATACAGTATTTGTTCTCTCTCTGAGTTACTTCACTTAGATAATCTCTAGGTGCATACATGTTGCTGCAAAATGGCATCATTTCTTTCTTTGTTATGACTGTGTGATATTCCATTGCATACATATATCACATCTTCTTGATCCTTTTGTTTGTCAGTGGACATCTAGCTTGCTTCCATGTCTTGACTGTTTTAAATAATACTGCTGTGAACATGGGTTGCATGTGTCTTTTTGAATTTTAATTTTTTCTGACATACATGCCCAGGGGTGGGATCGCTGGATTATACAATAACCCTATGTTTAGTTTTCTAAGGAAGCTCCACTTCCTTTGTGGCTCAGCTGGTAAAGAATCCGCCTGCAATGCAGGAGACCTGGGTTTGATCCATGTGTTGGGAAGATCCCCTGGAGAAGGGAAAGGCTACCCACTCCAGTATTCTGGCCTGGAGAATTCCATGGACCTCGATTCCATGGGGTCACAAAGAATCGGACACAACTGAGCAACTTTTAGTCACTCACGGAACCTCCGTGCTGTTTTCATAGTGAGGGTACCAATTTACATTGCCATCAATAGTGTAAGAGGGTTCTCTTTAACAGATCTTAATTTTAATGTTGTTCCATTTACCACTTTTCCTTAATTACTGCCTTTTGTATCTTATTTTAAAAATATTTTCCTATTCAAAGGTCAGAAAGATATTCTCCTATATTACCATCTAGAACTTTTCATTTTTAAGTCAATTACCCACCTAGGATTGACTTTTGTATACCATGTTTTGAGACTAGGATAATGCTAATTTTATCCATCAAGAAAATTACAGACCAGTTTTACTTTTGAATACAGAAAATGACTCCTACTCTTTAGAAATCCACCCTACTCTCCAGCCACTGTATACTCCTGTCAGCTCATTCATTTATTTGTTCTTTGAAGAAGGATTTATTGAGCTGTATGAGAACTGTATTCCAGACAGTATTTAACAGTTCCTCATCCTCATCAGGCTCTTGGCATCACCAGCCTAATGCAGAACTTCCCCCTCTTCTTGTAAAGTTTTCCTTCTCCTCTGTGGTTTGGTCAGCTCCTATCATCTGTCCAGTTCCTACTTTAAGCAGCTCTTCCTCCAGGAAGCGCTGTCTGGAGGGCTAACCTTTCTGGTTAGGTTAAGTCTCCTCCTTCATTTGCCATCGTGGCTGTTGTGTATTTCTTGTGTGATTATCAAATTAATACACCTCTCCCATTAGACTGTGTCTCTCCCACTATACGTTCTCAACATTAGCAGTGGTGACATTTGGGGCAGGCTAATTGTCTTTTTTAAAATATCTATTTATTTGACTGTGTTAGTCTTAGTTGCCACACATGGGATCTAGTTCCCTGACCAGAGATTGAACCCAGGCCCCCTGCATTGAGAACGCAGAATCTTGGCTAACGGAACAGCAGGGAAGTCCCTGGACCAGGATAATTCTTTGCTGTGTGTGTGTTTATGCATGTGTGAGGGGTGGTCTGTGCATGTTAGGATGTTTTTTCAGCATCCCCTATCTCTATCCACTAGAGGACAATTAGTGTTAGTTAGTGTTATTCGCTCAGTCGTGCCTGACTCTTTGCAGTCCAATGGACTGCAGCCCACCAGGTTCCTCTGTCCATGAGATTTTCCAGGCAAGGATACTGGAGTGGGGTTGCCATTTCCTTCTCCAGGGGATCTTCCCAATCCAGGGATCGAACCCAGGTCTCCTGCACTGCAGGCAGATTTTTTTACCGACTGAGCTACAACTATATGACAATGCTGCTGCTGCTGCTGAGTCGCTTCAGTCGTGTCCGACTCTGTGCGACCCCATAGACGGCAGCCCACCAGGCTCCGCCATCCCTGGGATTCTCCAGGCAAGAACACTGGAGTGGGTTGCCATTTCCTTCTCCAATGCATGAAAGTGAAAAGTGAAAGTGAAGTCGCTCAGTCGTGTCAGACTGTTCGCGACCCCGTGGACTGCAGCCCCCCAGGCTCCTCCGTCCATGGGATTTTCCAAGCAAGAGTACTGGAGTGGGTTTAGCACCCTTCAAATTGTGGCAGCCACAGCATCTCCAGACATTGCCAAATGTTCCCTGGGGAGATATGAATTTTCCTTCCACTGAGAGCCACTGCATTAGACAATGTGTCTCTCCCATTGGATTGTAAGCTTCAAGAGGGCAGGAACCAGTTTTGGTTTGTCTCAGTGTCTAGAATAAGGTCTGGGGACTTCCTTGGTGGTCCAGTGGTTAAGAATCTGCTTGCCAGTGCAGAGGACATGGGTTTGATCCCTGGTCAAGGAAGATGCCACGTGCCGCAGGGCAACTAAGCCTGTGGGCCACAACCACTAAGCCTGCACACTTAGAGACCATACGCTGCATCAAGAGATGCCGCTGCAATCCTATGGACTGCAGCCCACCAGGCTCCTCTGTCCATGAGATTTTCCAGGCAAGGATACTGGAGTGGGGTTGCCATTTCCTTCTCCAGGGGATCTTCCCAATCCAGGGATTGAACCCGGGTCTCCTGCGCACACGGCAGCAAAGACCCAGGGCAGCCAAAAGTAAATAAACAGTGTCCGATACATAGTGGATATTTGAAAAATATTTGTTGAAGCTACTCAGTAGCAGGGTCCATGATTTCAGAAGGAATCAAAAGGCAGGATGAGCTGACATTCAAAAAAAGAGGCACCATTTAGGGACTAAAAATCTCAGTCAAGTGCTAAAGCCAGGGTCATCAGGCTGAGCAAATGAGATGATGGCATTGATGAAAACTTTGGGGACTGGAGGTGAATGGAGTCCTGGAGGTGGTGAGGTTTGGATGCTGGTCAGAGAAATGAGTTGTTGAGGTGGAAATGCCTGTCTGTTGTTGGGGCTAAGACTCTGTACAAGGTGTCCCATGTAGGTTCTCTGCACTGTTCTTGAAACTGCTTCCAGACTGGGGGAAAGCCTAGAAAGAGGGCAAGACCACAAAGGAGCCGAAATTCTCATTGGCTGCTGAACAGGGTTCTGGGGAGGGTTGGGGTGAGCGGAGGTTGCTATGGCTGATGGCATGGCTTTCCGAGGAAGAGGAAGGGGTTTCCCATGAGGACAGGGTGTGGCAGTCTGGATCTGATTCAAGGAAGAGTAAGACAGATGCTGGTGTCCCCTCGCCACCCTCCATCCTCAGGAGATGAGGAGCCCCCAGAACGTGGAGCTCAGGAGGTCCTCTCTCAGGGCAGCTGCCGTTGGCTGCGTTTATTTCCTGTTAATGTTCACCCAGCAACACTCATAGGGTGGTTCCTGTGTCAACAGTCATTCACATCTCTGTCTCTCAACCTTGTTTTCTGGCAAATTGCCTTCTCAGCCACTTTACAACAAACAGCTTGGGCTCTGCCTCCCATCTGTCAGCCAGCGCCACATTTCTCCCCAGAGTTTGATTTCTAGATACCAGTGCCTTCACTTTCTGATGACTTTCATGCCTCCTTCCTCTCTTAGCTCATCAGAAACTTCCTGCATGTAGCAGGCTGTGCAGCTCTCTGTAGATCGAAATGGAGATCAATTGATAATAAAGGCTGTCAGCCAAGGATAGGAATGCCGCTCTCCAGCAAGACCAGCTGATGGTTGTCATTCATAGACCAGAGACTGAATACGCTTGAACAGCATCATCCTTGGTCCACTTACCTGAATGGGCCGAAGCTTTCATACGCTCTCTCTAATCAGCTCTGACACCACCACCAGAGGGCTTCCCAGGTGGCTCAGTAGCAAAGAATCCACCTGCCAAGCAGGAGATGTCGGTTTGATCCCTGAGTCAGGAAGATCCCCTGGAGAAAGAGAAGGCAACCCACTCTAGTATTCTTGCTTGGGAAATCCCATGGACAGAGGAGTCTGGTGGGCTACAGTCCATGGGGTCGCAAAAGAGTCAGACACGACTTAACAACTAACGAACAACAACAAACCGTCAGCAAGAGTGTGTCCATTCAGTACGGTTTGATTGAATCCCTCTGTGTGTTATTCCCTGATAGTGTCAGACTTTAGTGCCATGTGCTTCAGGAAAAACCCCTGTTTGCCTTGCAACAAATTAGAAGGTTGAGACAAGACAGTCCCTGGGGTCAGAATCCCTAAATGTCCTTTCAGGGATGGGGGAGGGAAGAGATACTTTTCAAGTCTTTAAAATCTTAAGGTGTTCATTTATTTACTTCTAGGGGCTTCTCTGGTGGCTCAGTCGGTAGAGACTCTGCCTGCAATGCGGGAGACCTGGGTTTGGGTTGGGAAGATCCCCTGGAGGAGGGCATGGCAACCCACGCGAGTATTCTTGCCTGGAGAATCCCCATGGACAGAGGAGCCTGGCGGGGTGCAGTCAATGGGGTCACAAAGAGTCGGACACAACTGACCGACTACGGACATACATGTTTATTTCTAGAGTTCAATTTTTCGGCCAGTATTTTATTATGAAAAGATTTTCAAACATACATTAATGTTGAAGTAATTTTACACTGTACACCCTTATAGTCTTGAGTACCCAGGTTCTCCTATTAACAATTTGTCATTCTGTTTTTTTTTTTTTTTTTAATTTATTAATTTGGCTGCATTGGGTCTTCGCTGTGGCAGGCAGGATCTTTAGCTGCAGCATGCAAACCCTTAACTGTGGCGTGTGGGACCTGGGATTTCCCAGACCAGGGATTGAACCCAGGTCCACTGCGTAGCCACTGGAGCACCAGGGACGTCTCAGTTTATCATTCTTAAATCAAGTCTGGCCATCCGCTTTCTCCCAGTCTCCCCTGCGAGCTTCTTCTGCCTTCACATCTGACCTTGGGATGGATGGTTGGCCATCTGTCGGCTCATGTTTGGGTACCCATTGGTCTCCTCCCTGGTTTGGACTAGGAAACATCCGAGCAGCAGCAGCCTGGAAGAGGGGCTGCAAACATTTCTGTGAATATAATCAGCACTCTGTCCTTCTCCATCTGAGATCTAGGATCTCATGGAAGAAAAGTTTTTGGTTTGAGGTTTTTTTGTCCAGACACAGCATCCTCTGAACCCAAGTCTGGGGGTACAGTGAGGAGACTGGGAAAGGGCAAGCCATCCTCCAAGGAAAGTATCACCCAAATAATGGCTCTCATCAGCATGACCCAGCCCCTGGGGTGCCCCATATGGCAAGGACACCCAGCCTGGGACCACCCGTCTGGACCGTGGGCGAGCTGCTCACTCAGTGCTGCCCTCGTCTCTCTGCTGTCCCCGGAATGTGCACATTTTGCTTTTAGGAGTCTGTGTTCCTGGTAACCTGGTTAACAGTTTAGAGCAATTTCCCCAAAGTTTAGAGCAAGGACAAATGGAGATTCTTGAGATGATTTTATGCATTAGATGTGGAGCCAAAGACGTGGAATCATCTAGTGAAGCTATTGCCTCCTCCACTGTCTTCAGTGAGCTCAAGGGTAATGTCTCATGTTGGTGTTAGTGTGCTTTTAACATCTGTCCAACACTTTTCTGATGACTTTTTTTTTAAGGAGTAGGTTCTAGGCCCAGGGTTTTTGGTGTGCAAGAGGAAGGCGCCAGAAATGAATAGAACATAAATGAGTTATTTTATTATCAGTGTGTATATTTTTGCTGGTTTCCTTAAGTTTAGGATTGATTTTTCCATTTCACAATAGTGACTTGCATTGCTATTTATAGATGTGAGTGTGTGTGTGTGTGTTCAGTTGTGTCTGATTCCTTGCGACCACATGGACTGTAGCCCACCAGGCTCCTCTGTCCATGGGATTCTCTAGGCAAGAATAAAGAATACTGGAGTGGGTTGCCGTTTCCTTCTCTTTTTAGATGTTTATTTAAATGTAAACATGATAAAGCAATTGTCTTTCAATTTAAAAAATAAATATAAAAAAACATGAGTTTTTTAAAGAGAAACATTGTTTTATAGTAACATTTATAAGTTTTATAAAATAATATTAATAACACCGATGGCAAAAATTGGGATAGGATATACATTTGGCATATATGATAGTTAAGTACATAGCTCTTCACAGAACCCCAGTTCATCCTCACCCCACCCTTTGGTCCCCATTTTCTCCTCCATCTTAAGTCTCCCACTGAGAATCCCAAGAAGACCAGCTGTGCTTCTGAGTTTGGGGAGGAGAGGGGGGAAGGGCTGCTGGGTGGCAAAAGCTCAGCTCTGGTCCCCAGGTCACCACGATGCCGGAGTACCTACGGAAACGTTTTGGTGGCAACAGGATTCCCATCATCCTGGCTGTGCTCTACCTGTTTATCTACATCTTCACCAAGATCTCGGTAAGATGGGGACGCAGCAGGTGAGACGCTCATTACAGCTCATTGCTGGTGGCATATGGTGCCTATCCATATTCTTCTCTTATTGAGGAAGCTTCTGGGAGGTTCTAGGAAGATGGGAGGGGTGGGGGCAAAGGGCAAGCAGGGGCGGAGGAAGTATGGGGAAAAGGTGGAGAGGACTCCCCCATCTCCTGCCAAAGCTTCTTCAGCAACATCTCAGGATGGCACTCGACACTCAATGGGACTCCGAGAGCCCTGGGGTGAGTCTGTCATTTTCCTCCTGGGATCAGGCAGTTATCAGCTATGAGTCACATGTGCTGACAGCCATTCCACCTGCCCCACCTTGACCTTTGGATAGGCAGATCTCCTGGAAAGCGGCCAAGAGCAGAGCTTGGCAATCTCCAGGAGGTGCGGCTCGGCCTGACTCACAAGGATGCCATCTTCTCTTCAATCTGGAACTGGGGGAGACCTTGTCCGGTGTCAGGTGGCGTGGGGTGGGGTACAGGAATTCCATTCAGTTCAAACAACAATAGCTGACTCTCTGCCAGCTCCAGATGTGAAAGAAAGACTTAGAAGGACAACACTTGCTCTCATCCTGGTGGCAATCTACAGACGTGGGGAAGCCCTCCCAAGGGAAGTTACGTGTGAGAAAGATGCTGAGAAGATATAGAGAAAGAGGAATTGGCATTCCAGATGGATGGACAGAACAAGCAAGTTTGATTTGTTAGGGAAACACGGTGTGTTTCAGCATGCCTGGGGGACTGGGAGCATGAAGTGAGTAAAGGAAATGAAATCAAGTGGCAGGCAAACTGGGAAGCACCTGGCATAGAGCTCTGACTTATTTGGACATTATCTGAGGGGCTCTTGAGAGTCCCGTGGACAGAAGGAGATCAAACTAGTCAATCCTCAAGGAATATTCTTTGGGAGGACTGATGCTGAAGCTGAAGCATCAATACTTTGGCCACCTGATGCAAAGAGCCAACTCATTGGAAAAGACCTTGATATTGGGAAAGATTGAGGGCAGGAGGAGAAGTGGGCAACAGAGGAAGAGATAGTTGGATGGCATCACTGACTCAATGGACATGAGTTTGAGCAAACTCCGGAAGATAGTGAAGGACAGGGAAGCCTGGTGTGCTGCAGTTCGTGGGGTTGCAAAGAGTCAGACACAACTCAGCAATTGAACAACAATCTTAGGGGCAAAAAGGGAGCCACTGAAAAGTTTGGATGAGGAGGAGAGGATGAGATGATCATGATGGTATTTGATAAGGCTGCAGTGTGGAGGATGGAGTGTAGGCTGATCAAGAAGAGAAGCAGGAAGACGACTGAGGAGCTTGTATTAGCCTATGAAGGGATCTCAAACATAATCACCCACAGGGCTCCCATTTGAGACCCTTGATCTGGGGAGAGATGGGTGAAGAAAGGACAACATATGATGTTTCTGTGTTTCTCAGAATCAAGGCTAGGGCCTGAACCTGGGGAAATTGTGCTAAAATGTCCATTCATTCATACACCCATCAACTTCTCTCTAGGTTGACATGTATGCAGGCGCCATCTTCATTCAGCAGTCTTTGCATGTGAATCTCTACTTGGCAATAGTTGGGCTGCTGGCCGTCACAGCTCTATACACCATTGCAGGTATGACTGGACAAGGAGTGATGCTGGGAGAGGTGGCGGGCAGAGGCTGTGGTCCCTCCTATCTTTTCCTGGCTGGTCTTCTGATGTTCCAGTATGCTAAGACCTTGTTTTCATGAACTCTCAATCTGTTACCCTGGAAGATATGATTTCTCTTGGCCATTGTCCAAAGGAAAAATATTGTCTGATGGAAGAGAAGATTTCAAAATATACCAAACCTGCATAAAGCTATTTTCCATTTATTTCTTTAAGAACTTTTCCTTCAGTTCAGTTCAGTTCAGTTGCTCAGTCATGTCCAACTCTTTGCAACCCCATGAATCGCAGCACGCCAGGCCTCCCTGTCCATCACCAACTCCTGGAGTTCACTCAGACTCGTGTCCATTGAGTCCGTGATGCCATCCAGCCATCTCATCCTCTGTCGTCCCCTTCTCCTCCTGCCCCCAATCCCTCCCAGCATCAAAGTCTTTTCCAATGAGTCAACTCTTCGTATGAGGTGGCCAAAGTACTGGAGTTTCAGCTTCATCATTCCTTCCAAAGGAATCTCAGGGCTGCTCTCCTTCAGAATGGATGGGTTGGATCTCCTTGCAGTCCAAGGGACTCTCAAGAGTCTTCTCCAACACCACCGTTCAAAACCATCAATTCTTCGGTGCTCAGCTTTCTTCACAGTCCAACTCTCACATCCATACATGACCACTGGAAATAGAACCTACTAAATGCTGAGCAAGTGTATTCACAAGCACTGTGTGCAGCTGGACCACAAACCCATGCAATTTTGGAGCCTGAGACTCGTCTTTTCCCCTAAGACTTGCATCCCAGAACAGTGGCTGGTGGGGAGCAGGGCCCTGATATGTATCTGCTTTTTCTTTTTTATAATATTTATTTATCTGACTATGCTGGGTTTTCACTGTTGCACACGGGCTTTCTCTAGTTGTGGTTACTCTCCAGTTTCGGTGCATGGGCTTCTCATTGTGGTGGCTTCTCTCGTTGTGGAGCAAAGGCTCTAGGGTGAGAGGGCTTCAGAAGCTGTGGCACACGGGCTTAGTTGCTCTGCAGCATGTGGGATCTTCCTGGACCAGGGATCGAACCCGTGTTCTCTGCACTGGCAGGCAGATTCTTATCCACTGGGCCACCAGGGAAGTCTTAGACTGGGCTTCTTAAAGAAGCATAGTAGTCTTAGGACAACACAAGAACAAGAGCAGGGGCTGCAGAGGCCTCTTGAGGCCCAGGCTTAAAGCTCCATAATATCCCCCTCCACCATATCTATTGCTCTATCCCTGGTGGCTCAGAGGATAAAGTGTCTGCCTGCAATGCAGGAGACCCAGGTTCAATCTCTGGGTTGGGAAGATCCCCTGGAGAAGGAAATGGACAGAGGAGCCTGGCGGGCTACAGTCCACGGGGTTGCAAAGAGTCGGACATGACTGAGCAACTTCACTTCACTTCACCATATCTATTGGTTAAAGCCAGCCATTTGGCCAAGCCACATTTAAGAGGAAGAGAAATCAGTTTCACCTCAATATGAACGGAGCAGCAAAGCTACATGACAAAGTTGGCAGGCACATGAAAAATGGATACAATTGTGGCCATCTTTGCAAAGAGTCGACACTAAGACCTCTGTCCCATCAGGTCTTGAATTTCAAAGTTTCCTCTGCCACCACCCAGAGTAACTCCTCTCCATCAGAGTACCTGACTGTCACCTCTGTGCTCATCTCCCCTCTAGGTGGCCTGGCAGCTGTGATCTACACAGATGCTCTACAGACTCTGATCATGCTCATAGGAGCGCTCATCCTGATGGGCTACAGTAAGTGGGGTCCCAGGGTCATTTGGGTGGATGACAGCACCTCTCTCAAGAAGGGACATCTGCTTTCTTCACAGTTGCAAACCCAGCTGGGGATTCCTGCTTGAGGCATTGGTTATTTTAGCTGGAAGAGAGCTGTGCTTATCATGGAAACTTCACTGTTTCTTAAGGAAAAATTAATAGATCTTCATATACTGGTGTGGATAAATAACTAAATAACAAAATAAAAGGGAGTAAAGGAATCATTCTTCCTTACAGGAAAATTCCAATTAATAAATGCAGGTGGGGTGAGGGAAATAGAATAACACCATTAGAACACCATAGTAATAACTGCTACAGGCAAAAGCCAACGATAAATGCTGAAGTTAGCAAGTGAAAGTTTATGAAGAAATAGCATATTTGCTTGGTCTCGAAGCATCACACCCCAAATATTTATTAATTACAAGGGGACATACATCCACTTTACAGTGGAGAAACATGGCACCACTGCACTAAATGATCAAGATATAGTAACTGATAACACAATAATCAGATGTACCTATATGTAGCTCCCGATATGGTCACTGAGAAGGACACAGAATCACCTCTGTGCCATTCTTGCAGAAACATATACCCTCAACTTCATTGTTTATAAACACCAGCCAAACTGAGGGACATTTTACAAACTACAATGACCAGTATTCTTCAAAAGTATCAGGGGCATGAAAAATACAGAGAGACTGAGGAACTACAAAGAGAGGAGGAAAATAAAGAGACACAACAAATAAACACAATGTAGGATCCTGAACTGACTTCCAGAAGCGTAAAAGAACATGAGCGGTGCAATTGGAACAGCTTCTATTGTAGCTAATGGTAATGCACCAATGTTAATTTCTCAGTTTCCATAATATTAGGAGAAGGGTGTATGGAAACTGTGCTACTTATACAACTCTTCTGTATATCTATAATTATCTCAAAAGTTCAAAAATTAATAAGTATTAACACCCTTGTGATCCAGATGTGCTATCATTTAATGCTCACAGCAACCCAATGGTATTGGTATTACTGTTATTTCCTTTGCTGGATGAGAAAATTAGGGCACCAACTGTTAGAAAAGTTGCCCAATGTCACAAAGCTAGAATTCAAAGCCAGGATTCAAGCCGCAGTCAGACTGACCTCAGACCTCACTCTCTTCTTTCCCTATCACACTGCCTAGTGATAAGAGTAGGGAGATAATGTGGTAATAACTTTATTGGGAAGAATCTAGGAGCAGGAGTCAAAGAGTGTAGGCAAGAATTTTTACCTTAACTTTGTGTCTTTCTGCACAGTTATGCAGAATGTTGTGCCTGAGTTACTTTTACCTTTCAAACAAAATTTTAAAAAATCACGGAATAATAAATTAGTTTCACACACACACACAAAAAAAACCAGCAATAAGACTTGCTCATTATAAACTGTAACAGGAAATGTTTAGGACCCTTACAAAGAAGAAAAACTTCACTGGTTTATATAAAGAAGAAAACAAATGAGTAATAAATATGTAAAGACACATGTTCAGCCTCACTGGATAAATGTTGAGTGTGGCTGCTATCATAACATTTTGAACCTCCCAGTGCCACAAAAGTGACGCATAACACTCTCGGGTTTTGGAGGCAAAAGAGCCAAAAGATAGATCTTCACATGGTTTGCTGTTTAACCAACTTCCTGATCTTTCTCCCTAAATGTGGGTCTCAATGAGGAAGTTCCACTACTTAATTCATTATGATCAGTCAGGAGAGAGATTACCGATCCACCTTCAGCAACCTTCCTCATTCTGCTATATCTAGCAGACTTTCTCCTATGCATGATTTTCTTTCTTTTTTTTTTTTTAATCATAAAGCATATTTTATTTTTTAGAATTAATCTTTATTGGAATATAGTTGATTTACCATGCTGGGTTTCTGCTGTACAGCAAAATCAATCAGTCATATATATATGTATATATATATATACATATATATATGTATATCCACTCTTTTTAAGACTCTTTTCCCATGTAAATTATTACAGAGTATTTAGGAGAGGTGACTGTGCTATGCAGTAGGTTCTTTTCAGTTATCTATTTAATATATAGTAATGTGTACATGTCAATTCCAATCCCCTTGTTTATCATGCTTTTATTTCTGTGCCTTTAAAATATTTTTATTTATTTATTGGTTGTGCTGGGTCCTCATTGCTGTGTGGGCTTTTCTGTAGTTTCAGCGAGGGGGGCTCCTTTCTAGTTGTGGTGTGCTGGCTTCTCACTGCAGTGGTTTTGCCTGTTGCTGAGCATAGGCCCTAGGGTGCACAGGCTTCAGCAGTTGTGGTTTCTGGGCTCTAGAGCACAGCCTCAACAGTTGTGGTGAAAGGGCTTAGTTGCCCTGTAGCATGTGGAATCTTTCCAGACCAGGAATCTAACTCATCTCCTGCATTGGCAGGTGAATTCTTTACCACTGGGTCACCAGGAAAGTCCTGTTTTTGTGCTCTGAATTCTGTTTCATTGGTCTACAGGACTGCTTTTTCCTAATATCATACTGTTTTGATTACTATAGCTTTGTAATATAGTTTGACATCAGGAAATGTGATGCTTCCAGCTTTGATCTTTCTCAAGGTTGCTTTGGCTATTCAGGATCTTTTGTGGTTCCATGTAAATGCTAGAATTGTTTTTCTCTTTCTTTCTTCTTTTTATGTGAAAAATGCCATTGAAATTTAGATAGGGATTTCATTGCATCTGTGGATCACGTTGAGTAGTCTGGACGTTTTAACAGTCTTGATCTTCCAGTCCATTTCACATGGAATATCTGTCCACTTGTTTGTGTCTTCTTCAATTTCTTTTATCACTCTTATTTATTGTTTTCAGTGTACAGATCTTTTCACCTCTTTGATTAAACTGTTTCCTATTTTATTCTTTTAGATGCAATTAGAAATGATATTGTTTTCTTTTCATTGAAGAATAGTCAATTTACAGTATTGTATTAGTTTGAGGTATAAATATATATATGTGTATGTATATTCAGATTCTTTTCTGTTATAGATTATAAATTATTTAATATAGTGCCCTGTGCTATACAGTAAATCCATGTTGTTTATTTCATATGTAGTAATGTGTATTGGTACTATTTTCTGAATATCTCTTTCCAATAGTATTTGCTTAGTCGCTCAGTTGTGTCCAACTTTTTGCGACCCCATGGACTGTAGCCCACCAGGCTCCTCCAGGCAAGAACACTGGAGTGGTTGGCCATGCCCTTCTCCAGGGGATCTTCCCAACCCAGGGATCAAATCCAGGTCTCCCGCATTGCAGGCATACTCTTTACTGTCTAAGCCACCAGGAAGCCTGAATAGTATATAGAAACACAATTGATTATTGCATACTGATTTTGTATTCAGCAGCTTTACTAGATTCATTCATTTATTAGTTTTAACTGTTTTTGGTGGAATCTTTAGGATTTTTTATATATAATATCATATCATCAGCAAACAGGGACAACTTATTTTCAAATATTGGAGATTTTTCTGATATATTTCTGTTATTAATTTTTTAAATTCCATTACAATAATAGAATATATTTTGTATGATGTTATTTCTTATTAATTTATTGAGGTTTGTTTTATTGGCAGAAACATTGCCTATTTTGATGAACCTTCCAAGAGTACTTGAGAAGAATATGTATTCTGCTATTGTTGGGTGTAGTGCTTTATAAATTTCAATTGGGTCAACTTGGTTGATAGTATTGTATAAATCTTCTTTACCTGTATAAAATTTTTGTCTTATTTTTCCATCAACCACTAAAAAGGGGGTATTGAGGTCTCCAACTATGATTGTTGACTTCTTTCTCTTTTTAGGATTTTTATGAGCTCTTGGTGAACTGACCTCCTTATCATTAGGTGGTGTTCCTGTTTATCCTTGGTTATATTCTTTGTTCTAGAGTCTAATTTGTCTAATATTAATATAGTCTGTCTAGCTTTCTCTTGACTTGAATGGTATATATCCAAGGTCCAATTGCTGATAATTGGACCACAAATAATTATCCTTCCCTCCCACTACCACAAAATAATTTTTCAGGGAAAAAAGCATGACAAAAATTTATCATCAAAAATATTTTCCCCCCAGTAGCCACTGTTTATCACACTCTTCCACAAAAATAAGCCAGGCTGCAGGTTACATATCATTCTTACCCAAATGGTAACACCAACCCCTTCTTTTCCATACCAAGAAACAAACAAACAAAAAATACCCAAGAAAAAAAAATGAAGCAAAAAAGACAAACACAATCTTCCAGAACATAATCCAGTGAGAGCAATGTTATTTGGGGGATAACCTTGAATCCTTTCAATTAATACAACGAAGCAAATTATCTGCAGACTCCACTGCTTTATTATTTTTTAAGGACAACGCATGTTTGTGCCAGCTACTGTGCATTTTATGTGCAGTATCTCACTTAGTCCTTGCTCCAGTGCTGTGAATTTGGCACTATATTGTTCCCACTTGCAGATGAAAAACTGAATCTCAGATGGAGAAATGACTTTCTCAAGGTCATAGGTTACTTGGACCACTCTTGAAATACCATAAATTGGGATAGCTGAGAAGAAATTTAGAGGTGAAAGTATGTTTCCTTTAAGGCAGAGTTTCTTAACTTGGGATCCATGGACAGAATTGACAGGTTTTGTGAGCCTTGGATGGGAAAGAAATCCATCTCTGTTTTCACAAATCTATCAGTGACATTTAGCATCTTTCAGTTATTAGTGTAGGCAGCTCACCACAGGAATATTAGCAATATCTGTGACTTTGAAACCAAAATATAACCCTGATGTTTTTACCCAAATGGTTTTATAATTGCTGCTGATGTATTGAAACACCGTTTGTGTCCATGGTTACTTTAAAACTAGATTGTTATTTGACCCACTGTGGAGTCTTTGTATTTAACGATGCAAATAAATAAATTACTATGTCTTAGTTCTCATGGTTTGATGAGTGCCTTCAATGTATTTGGTTTCCTTTATAATTGATGTATTTTGTATTAAGAGGAAATGGCAACCTACTCCAACATTCTCGTCTGGGAAATCCCATGGACAGAGGAGCCTGGCGGACTATAGTCCATGGGGTGGCAAGAGTCAGACATGACTTAGCGACTTAACGACAATTTTGTATTATATATTTAGAAATGTTATTCTAAGAAGCAATCCATAGCCACTATCAAAGGCATTAAAAAAATTTTTTTTTAAATAGGAGGCTAAGAACCTCTAAGTCAATTAACTTTCCTGTGGTTCTAAGTAGGATTTCACCAATCTCCAACCATCCCCTCATGAGCTGCTGTGGATCAGTCTGAGTTCCTGGCAAATTTGGGCTTCCTCTGAATTCTAGGTTTCGCTGCAGTTGGTGGGTTGGAAGGCTTGGAGGAGAAATATTTCTTGGCCATGGCTAGCAACCGGAGCGAGAACAGCAGCTGCGGGTTGCCCCGGGAAGATGCCTTCCATATTTTCCGAGACCCAGTGACGTCTGATCTCCCGTGGCCTGGGATCCTATTTGGAATGTCCATCCCGTCTCTCTGGTATTGGTGCACGGATCAGGTACAGGGCAGCAGGCTGAGCCCCCAGAATGCTTCCTTGGGGTGTCTAGAAGCTGGATTTTTGTCCTTCCCCTATCTGTTCTCTTATTTCTCTACTACTCTACACCTTATCTTCTTATTCTTGCTCATATGGCAAATCTGAAGCTGCTGCTTTTTGCAAAGGGAAAACTTGATACATCCTGCTGAATGTCTGGAAAGACTCAGGAAGCAAAAGCGGTGATATATTTTAAATGGAGGTTTTAGCTGACATTGGTGTTATTTGCTCTGCAAATACTGGGTGTTCTCTCTGTACCAGCTGCTTGGAAGTCACAGGTAAACAAGGACGCTCAGTCCTTGTAGAACTCACTTTCTTCTGACAGAAGTAGACGGCAGTAAATAAATAAATGGAACATTACAAGATGATAACTGTCATTTAAAAAAAAAAAAAGGTTGAGAGTATGAGAGTGACATTTAAAATAGGGTGGTCAGGGGAATCATGATTGAGAAGTGACCTTTGGGCAAAGGAGGAGAGCAAGTGGGTTCTGGTGATTGTCAAGGAAGAGAGTTTGGGGCAGAGGGACCCACCAAAGCCAATCCCTTAAAGCAAATATATAACTGGTGTAAAAAAAAGAAATGAGAAAGGCAAAAGACACTGCTGTGGGTAAAATAAGCCTTTTGTGTTAAAAGGTGGGATGGGGATAGAATCCATATTTGCATTTGCTTGTATTTGCTGAAGAGCTTCCCAGGTATTGCTAGCGGTAAAGAGGCCACCTGCCAACGCAGGAGACATAAGAGACGCTGGTTCGATCCCTGGGTTGGGAAGACCCCCTGGAGGAGGACATGGCAACCCACTCCAGTATTCGTGCCTGGAGACTCCCATGGACAGAGGAGCCTGGCGGGCTACAGCCCATGGGGTCGCAGAGAGCCAGACACACCTGAATGACTGAAAGAGCACGGGCGTACACGTGAATGTGCTGAAGGAAACTCCAGATGGATTACCTAAAACTGAGGGTGATTACTTCCTGGGGTAGGTGTGCCAGGAAGGACGGGAGCCATTTCACTGCACACCTGTTTATACTTTCTCAGATTTCAAGCCCGTGAATATATCATCGGTTGAAATCGGTTTTTCCATTACATTAAAGATCAGCGATCTGTGTGCCATTTTGGAAGCTGTATTTCATATTCAGAGCTGATGAGACTTTAACTAAAATAATGATCATGGAGTTGGGCCACTGAATTGACACAAGAGGCACTGCGGAGAGTGAACCTCAGTCACCCCATGGGTGAGAACTCCTCTGAGTGAAGAGCCAAAACCCAAGGCAGAGATGGGTGCAATATCGCCCCTTTAGAAAATCACTCTCCCCTCTTGCCCCTCTCCCCTGATCTTTTCCTTAGCAAATGTTGGGCTGGAGAGTTCAGCCAATATTCAGCCCATCTGAACTGGGTGGGAGACAGTTCAGATGCAGGCTAAGAGCTTGGGCTTTCTAAACCTTAACAGGCTTGGACTCAAGTTCAGGTGGCATAACTGTTTAATATCTTCAGCCTCTGTTTTCTCATTAGTGGGATTACTAATAATTGCAAAAGAGAGAAGCACTGGGAATTTGCTCATAGTTCTTTCTGTTGGGGGGGCATTTAATAAACCATTAAAATCATTTCCATTTTTGCTATGGTTTTATGCTACTGCTCTTGACACGGGTCACCAGCTTATATTTATTAATCAATATGAATATTTCCTTGAGATGTCTCACCCCCTTACTAGCTGGGATTTCAGTGTCCATCCCTTGAAGCCCACCTTCCACCCACCCGTATTGTTCAAGAGCCTGGGAACTTAATTCATGATGACTCAATCATCTTCTGGATGCCAGGGAGGGCAAGAGGGCCCAGAAAACCAAGCCTTCTTTGGACCCCATGGCTCTCGGTCTTGTTGCTGCTGAGCTGGATTCTGTGGCACCGAAAGGCTGTGTTATGTGTTAGTTCATTATGCTGGTGCTGCCCTAGGAAATGCACATTTTTTGTCAGCTCTGTATGTAGCTCACTTTAGAGCAGAAGAAAGGCAAAGTGGCATGCATGGTGCACTGATTGACAGTGTGTTTTAGATCTTTCTTTGCAGAGACAGAGGGCAAATCACAATCAGTAATGACACTTAAACATTTATTGATAATTGTGCCATTTACCAGTAATTGATTGAAGCATTGCTTGCGTATTAGCTCATTCATTTTCATAACATTTCTATGAGCTCTGCTCCATCACTTGGGTCTGGGAGTTGTCATACAGGGCCACATACTCTTCACAGGGCTTGTGGGGTTTTGAGCAGCACAACTCTCTTAAAACTTCCTCAGCTGCCTCTTAAATTCCCCTCTGGAGGCTCCACTTCACGGGAATAAAAGCCAACATTCTTTTCAGTCACAGCTTTGAGCCTGCCATCACAAGGGCTAGGTTTTCCAAAGCTATAAACTCTCCTATCTGCTTCCAGATGGACTGACAAGGATTGAAGCTCGAATGCTTCTTTTGGCACTTTTGAGCGACTGTGTTCAGTTGCTCTGTCGTGTCCAACTCTTTGTGACCCCAGGGACTATAGTCCACCAGGCTCCTCTGTCCATGGAATTCTCCAGGTAAGAACACTGGATTGGGTTGCCATTTTTTTCTCCAGGGGATCTTCCCAACCCAGGGATCGAACCTGAGTCTCCTGTGCCTCCTGTATTGCAGGCGGATTCCTATCACTGAGCTACTGGGGATGCCCCTTTGGCATCTTAATGAAGCCATTAAAAAAAAGTATTCTCTAGATGCTATATTGTTACATGTAACTACCACATTCTTAAGTATTCTAGAAAGCCCAATGGGTGTATGTTTGGAGTTATGAGAAATGACAGGTAACAGTTAAATCAGCTTCTAAACAAAGACAGCTAAGTCCCCAGCTCGGGATAGAGGGAGCCTCACTGTTCCCCACCTCTCCTCAAATAAGCTGATTCCATGTTTCACTGACAGCACCCAAACAAATAATAATAATCTACGCAGTTGAGGGAACACTTGTTCACAAGTCACGGGAAAAAAAAAAAAAAAAACATCAAATTTAAACCAGCTTAGGAAAAGGGTGGGGAATTTATTACCTCATAATAAATTACAAACTGCAGGAAGGTGTACTAGCCTTCAGAAACTCCTGGAACTTACTCTGGTATCCTTCTCCATGGTCCTTATTGCTTACCTGCGGACTTCATTGTTTCTCATCGAGGTCCAGTGGAAAGAGATTGACAACTCCCAAAGTCCCAAATCCAAAAACCCTGGAAGGCCTCTGGTTGGCCAGGCTTGGGTCACGTACCTACCTCTGGGTCAGGCAGGATCTGTGCCCAAGAAGACAGGATAGCCAAGTGGAAAGGGGGTGAGTTTCAAAAGAAGAAGCAGGACACTCCAGCAAGCCTGTGCCATTGATGAAAACTTTTTAAAAATGGGAAGGATTCCAACTTTGTCCTGCTCACCACAGTACTAATGGTGGCAATGACATTTCACTCCTCTTGTCCACTGTTCACAGAACCAACTTCTAAAAGCTCTGGTAGATGGCTCAGTGGTAAAGAATCCGCCTGCCCATGCAGGAGACATGGGTTTGATCTCTGGGTTGGAAAGCTCCCCTGAAGAAAGGAATGGCAATCCACTCCAGTATTCTTGTCTGGGAAATCTCATGGACAGAGGAACCTGGTGGGCTACAGTCCATAGGATCACAAAGAGTCAGACGTGACTTAGCGACTAAATAACAATTCACCAACGTCTCTGCTACTTCTCCAGATGCTTCAAGACCCCAAACCTCAGGAAATAGTAGAGAAAATTCTGAGTTCATGTAGATGCAATCTGAAGGCTGGAGCAGGATTTGTGGGGACCGGTCTTCTTTCTACTCAAAAAACACTTGACAGCATGTCATTCCCTTTGAGTGGATAAATCTTTTTTTTGCTATTCAAAATTTGGGTATATTGTAAAATCATCACCAAAATAAATGTTATTTTTCATCACCATACATAGTTACAATATTTCTCCTGTGATGAGACCTTTTTTAGTGTGATGAGAACTTTTAAGATCATCTCTTAGCAACTTAAAGACAGGCGATCCAGTATTAACTATAGTTACCATACAGTACGTTACATCCCTAGGACTTATTTTATAACTAAAATTTGTGCTTTTTGACCCCCTTCACCCATTTTGCCCACCCTCACCCTTTGTCTCTGGCAACTACCAATCTGTTCTGAAAGGATAAATCTTGATAAGACCTACCTTATGCCTCCCATCAGAGAGAAGGAGGTCAGGCTAAGACCTAGGTGTACCAGTATGCAGTAACTATAAGCCCAGATACACCAATCCGGTTGGTGGCACTATCTCAGAACCTCTCTTTCTCTTCTATTCTCCTTCCAGTTCTTGCTTTCTCTGCCTTGGTATAGCTCCTGAGGCTGGACCGCTGGGCCACAGGGATTGCGAATAAAAGGGATGCTTCTTTGGAGGAGCTAGATCCACTAGGCTCCTGAGTCTACTATGCCTACCAAGAAGCCACGCACATCTAATTTGCTTTAAGAGAAAGCCATCTCAACTTCCAACCACCCCACTGTTTCCAGGTGATTGTTCAGCGGACTCTGGCTGCCAAGAACCTGTCCCACGCCAAAGGAGGCTCTCTGATGGCCGCATACCTGAAGGTGCTCCCCCTTTTCATCATGGTGTTCCCGGGTATGGTCAGTCGTGTCCTCTTTCCAGGTAAGAAGACAGCTGGGAGGAGAGACCGTCTGTGAGTCTCAGACCCAGTAAAGTGTTCTAGACATATTACCAGCTGCCCCATGAGAGTGAGACTGGTGTCCCTTCCTTGTGATTCCACTGAGGCATCTCCATTCCAGCATCTACTGACTCTGTGCTCTTTCCCAGTGTTGGTTCAATGGGCATGTCCTATAGATGTCCCAGGCCAAACAGAGTGGAGACCTATCCACAGCTTTGCCTCAACTATATATTTTAGCTATTTAGTTGACTGCACCAGGCCTTAGTTGCAAGCACTTGAGAGCTTTGATCTTTGTTGAGGCATGTGAACACTTGGTTGTGGCATGTGGGGTCTAGATCCCTTACCAGGGATTGAACCCAGGTCCCCTGCATTGGGAGTGTGGAGTCGTAGCTAGTGGAGCACTAGGGAAGTCCCTCAACTATACATATATATTTTAAAACCACAGACTAGGCTAAATCTTGTCCCAGATGTCAGCTCCCTGAAATCTCACGTGAGGGCGCCCCTCACACTTCAGTGGTTTGGCAACTTCAACCCAATGGAACCCCTCAGTTAAGTTCAGTTCAGTCGCTCAGTCATGTCTGACTCTTTGCGACTCCATGGACTGCAGCAAGCCAGGCCTTCCTGTCCATCACCAACTCCCAGAGGTGCTCAAACTCATGTCCATTGAGTCGGTGATGCCATCCAGCCATCTCATCCTCTGTCTTGCCTTTAATCTTCTCCTCCTGCCTTCAATCTTTCCCAGCATCAGGGTCTTTTCCAGTGAGTCATTTCTTCCCATCAGGTGGCCAAAGTACTGGAATTTCAGCTTCAGCATCAATCCTTCCAATGAATATTCAGAACTGATTTCCTTTAGAATTGACTGGTTTGATCTCCTTGCAGTCCCAGAGACTCTCAAGAGTCTTCTCCAACACCACAGTTCAAAAGCATCAATTCTTTGGCCCTCAGCTTTCTTTATAGTCCAACTCTCACATTCATACGTGACTACTGGGAAAACCATAGCTCTGACTAGTTGGACCTCTGTTGGCAAAGTAATATCGCTGCTTTTTAATATGCCACAAGGGAAGCATAGAACCAAGCATAGAACCCTTGGCAGGGTACCTTTCTTAACAAAACTGGGGTATCAAACCTCTAAAGTATTTGCCTTATCTATAAAAAAACTTGGTAGAGGAATGAGGTTTTCAGCATGGGCATTAAACAGGCCTAGGAGTGGAAAATGTTATTGGGAGTCATTGTGATGTCAGGAACTGGTGATCTATATACCTGTACCTGCAGACAGGTGCGTCTGCTTCCAAAACCTGACTCTTAATCATGCCACTGTCTCTCTCAGGAAATCACATCTTAAGCTTTGGATCTATTATCTGGAAGATCAGTAACAAGACCCTGATCCTCACTCATAGCAGCCAGTCAGTGATGATTATTAAATGAAACATAATGCCACATTCCATGACCCTAGGGAGTTGTAACATCTCAGATGAGTCTAGTACTCATGAAAAGGTAAAATAAAATAGATTTCAAAACACTCTAGCCTATGGTACCAACAGTAAGTGAGAAATGAATTTGAGAGAGTGAGGCAGGGTGGAGATGGTGAGGTGGGCACGGTGGATTTGAAGGTCTTGATCAGAGCTTCTCAAAGTGTGGTCCCCAGTCTAGCAGCATCAGAGTTGCCTTGGATCTTGCTAGAAAGGCAACCTTTTCTGACTCCATCCAAGACCTATCGAATCCAGGTCTCTGGGGATGGGGCCCAACAGAAGGTGGAGAATCCCTGGTCTAAAGGGCCAGGGGCCAGGCCAACCCATCGTTCCTACCCATTTCTACTCTTCTCTCCATCTCAGCTCCAGCAGCTCCCTACTGAATCTTCAGATGGGTCCAGCACTGCCTCAAAGGATGCTCTGATCCTGGGCTCTCATGAGCCTGGACAACATCCTCTTCCATTTAGCCCATCTGAAAAATAATACCCACTCATTAAGGAACACTGGTAGAAACCAAGAAAGAAGCAAAATGACCCTCAAAACAATGAAACACAAGAGTCTAGAAACGTACCTGTTTACAAAGCCAATCATCTCCACCCAAGCTTTGGAATAAACTAAGGTTTTGAGTCCTAGGCATGATCCTAGCTTTATGATTTGGGGATGTTATTTAGCCTCTGTGGGTCGCAATTTGCTTGTCTCTAAAATAAGTGTAATAGGGACTTCCCTGGTGGTGCAGTGGTTAAGAATCTGCCTTGCAATGCAGGTTCGATCCCTGGTCGGGGAACTAAGATCCCACATGCCATGGAGCAACTGAGCCCCCCTACCACAATTAGAATCCATGTACCACAACCTCATGGCCCAATGAAGATGCTACGTACCACAATTAAGGCCTAGGGCAGCCAAATAAATAAATAAATATTTTAAAAATTGATATAATAGCAATGTCTTCCCCACAAAGTTATGAAAATTACATGAGAAGGTATGTGTAGAGTGTTAATTTGTAGCATCTGCGTCACAGTACAACTTATATGAATGCTGGCATTTTGGAAGAAGGAGTTTTGGTGCTGTGTTTGGATTGGACTCTGCTAGAGCCATCCTTTATTTCAAGCATCATAGGATCTGACAAGGGAATCCACTCAATGTATGAAATGGTTGATTAATTCACCCAAGACACGTGAGCAGATATTAGTGAATGGTGGGTTAACGATCGCAAGGCTGTTGATTTCATTTATAACTTAAGCTGAGCCAAATAGTTTCCTTGTGATGAACATATTTTTCAGCCTGAATGAACAAACATAATTTTCTGCCCTAAACATGCATTATAAACTTTGTGTCACATGTTTCATGGTTGAAGCTTGCATTCCTAGAGGGTTAAACAAAAACTTGGTTGTTAAATGAATTATTTCAGGGGGAGTCTTGCTCCTTCTTGGTGTCCCTTGAAGACAGGAGTTTTTGGACACCGAGAGTTTGAACTCATAACATGTGAATGTAAACAAGATCTTTGCCCCACCTGGGAGGCTCCCTACAGCCTTCTGGCCACAGGAATGTAACTATTTTCTAACCTTCTCCAAAGCTTCTTCAGGCAAATCATAAACAAGCCAAGAACTCTGACCTCTGAAAAGCATTTTTCTCAAAAAGATTGTTCCTTCGCAATACTTCCTGTCAAATATCATTTTTGGTCTGCGATCTGAATTTTGTCTAAACTGAATCAGAGTTCTGGAGGCATCTGCTTTTGTCCCATAGCAATTGTTATTATTATTATTTTAAAATATATTTATTTATTTATTTGGCTGTGCTGGGTCTTAATTATGGCATCTTTGATCTTTGTTGCAACATGCCAACTCTTAGCTGTGGGCTGTGGGATCTAGTTCCACAACCAGGGATTGAACCTGGGCCCCCTGTTTTGTGAGCGTGGAGTCTTAGCCACTGGACCATCAGGGAAGTCCCCTGTTATTGATATTATTAATTGTGGACACAGCACCCTTTCTCACTTATAGATGTAAGTGGAGGGAAGGGTCCTGGCTTTGAGAAGACATAGCTGTGAGTGGAGAAATTTTACAAAGACCAGTTAGTTCTTGGGCTTCCTCATGGATGAAGCGGTTTGGGGTGATTTCCATTTCTTAGGTCTTATACTACCTTAAAAAAGAAAATGAAGAATTGGGATCTCCCTGGCAATCCAGTGATTAGGACTCTGTGCTTCCACTGCAGGGGACCCAGGTTCTGTCCCTGGTCAGGGAACTAAAACCTTGCAAGCTGTGCAGCGTGGCAAAAAGAACAATAAAAAATATTAGAGGGCAGGGAGGGATAAATTAGGGATTTGTGATTAATAGATACACACTACTATAGATAAACACCAAGGACCTACAGGGAACTATAGTCAATATTTTCTAATAATAAATAAAGGAAAGAATCTCAAAAAGAACATATGTATCAGTTCAGTTCAGTTCAGTCGCTCAGTCGTGTCTGACTCTTTGCGACCCCATGAATCGCAGCACGCCAGGCCTCCCTGTCCATCACCAACTCCCGGGGTTCACCCAGACTCACGTACATCGAGTCAATGATGGCATTCAGCCATCTCATCCTCTGTCATCCCCTTCTCCTCCTGCCCCCAATCCCTCCCAGCATCAGAGTCTTTTCCAGTGAGTCAGCTCTTCGCACCAGGTGGCCAAAGTACTGGAGTTTCAGCTTTAGCATCATTCCTTCCAAAGAAATCCCAGGGCTGATCTCCTTCAGAACGGACTGGTTGGATCTCCTTGCAGTCCAAGGGACTCTCAAGAGTCTTCTCCAACACCACAGTTCAAAAGCATCAATTCTTCGGCGCTCAACTGAATCACTTTGCTATATACCTGAAACATTGTAAGCTTCTGTATTATACAACCATATTTCAATAAAAAATTTTAATTAAAGAAAAGAACTAACAGTACTAGGTTTTAAAGTTGTGATGTACTTTAAATGTTCACATTTATTAAACTAATAGTTTTAACCCAGATAAAATTATAAAGACAAGTCATACAACCTCATCTGGAGATAACGTTGCTGCCAGTGAATTTAAGGTTCTTTCTTTGTCCCGAAAGATTTCAGAGACAAAGCAGAGAGGTTGGGAAGATAAAGTGAGAGTTTATTTAAGCAACGGGGACAGTGGGCAGACAGGTGAGGAGTCGCCACCCTGGGATTCTTTATCATCGGTGTTGAGGGGCTTCATACAAATGAAGGGGTAGGATATTCCCTGAGGAAGGAGGAGTTTGGAGTTTGTATTCCCTGATTTTAACCCCAGTTCCATTTTTCCAAGAGGAGGAGGGATTTTCGTGCCTATTTAGCTGAAATCAGAAGTGTCATGGCATCAGTGCATGGTGGGTACTTCTTATCTGCAAGGCCAATTTTATTGTAATAAGAACATACTTAGCAAAAGGTTGCCTTTGGAGGCAGGAGATTCCCACCTTTCCCCAGCTTTCTTTGTTACCTGAACCCTTATCACCTACAATATGTCGTTTCCTGTCAGTATGGAGACTCCTGCTTTCCTTCATCTGCCTCACTTTTTACAAGACATTTACAAGATGTTTACAAGATTTCCTGCCACCTGGTCCCTGCCCCCATTTCCCTGCTCATACCTGGCTACCTGCCTGCTGTAACCCTGTCAAGCATCTGTGTTCGAGGCCACTTGTGAATTTGAGGCCTCAATTACATGTTCATCATGAAATTGGTATTGCATCAGAACCTGGGAGGAGATGGGCGTGGGCAGCGATGGGCTCCAAGCCCACCCCTAAACTGAGTCTTGGGGGTAGTTGTCACTTGCCATCGGAGGTGGGCTGGAAGGCAGTGTCACCCATCAGAATGAGGGAGAAACACAGAGGGAGGGTCTGGGAGTTGTGTATGGGATTTACCCCTATTAATAGATCCAGCTGGCAAAAGAGATATGAGGATTTGTAAGTGGTCTAGCATGGGTGAGTGGTGATGTTTTGGCATGGAGATGGTGGTGAGGAGCATAGCTCAGCTCAGATATGAAGAGCTGAGGAAGACAGAAAGTAACAAGAAAGCTCGCATTCAAACACGTGCCAGATCACTGAAACTATCTACCCTCTGGGCCTTCTCTGAAACTTTGGATTGGGAGTTGCAAGACCTGTCTCCATCATGACCTTGCTGGGTGATTATAATCAGGTCCCTTCCCCTCTCTGAAGGTAACATTAATAATGAGATAGCGAGCCTCTTCCCAACAAAAGTGTATTGAGCAGATAGTCTGCACTGAAATTGTGTAGTGGCCTTTCAAGGGGACTCCAAAGAGCTCCCGGTACCACAGTCCTTTATGTCTTAGCATAGAAAGAATTCTGTGAGAAGCAAAGTGATGGATAAGAAGTGATTTCTTAGAATAGAACAGTTGTAAGTCTTACAAGCAGGTGGGCGAGAGGGTGCCATGCCCCGAGAACTTACTGGGCTACAGTTTCATAATCAAAGGAAAAGTGGGGGGTGGGTGGGAGAGGAACTTCTTCGTCTTTCTTCAGTAGACTTTCTTGCCTGTCTTTCTTGCTTCCAACATCAGCTCCTTCTCCAGGTTGCGCAGGGGACTTTTCTCGTCCCCACAGGGTCAAGCTAGGTCCACAAATTATTGTTTTTCATGTGTGCAGAGAGCATGTCTTAGGAATCAGTAACTTGCTGAGCTCACTGGGCAGGCTGTGGGCCTCGTGTCACCATTGTTTCATTGTTTAGGGGCAGGTCCCGTGCTTCTGTTGCATGGTTTTGCAACACTTAGCATGGTTTTGCAACCACTTTGTTGCTAAGCCAGCCTGCTTGGTTTTGTGGTTGAGCAAACCTGCTCCCTTGAGTAATCATTAACTTACAAGGCTCCCCTATATATATATTTTTACATACAATCCCCTAGTGGGATTAACTATTTTATCATCTACTTTGTCCCTATCAGTACCACACATTAGTATAATTTTTTTATCTCTTTCCATCTTGTAAGCAAGAGGTCTATGCTTGTATGCTTTGGATGTGTTCATCATGATTATAGGTAGAGATGAAGAAGTAGAGGTGCCAGGAATTCTGGATGGATTTACATTAGAAAATCAGAATGCTGCTTGGGAGAGGAAAGAATTGATACAGAAATGGAGAAAGAGGAGACCAGAAAACTTCTGAGTGGGTAGAGTTTTTATGAGTCTAAAATGAGGAACAGCTGTTGAACTATATGTGCTATTGGGAAGGAGATGGGGAAAAGAGGAATTTTTAAAATATTTGCCATGTGTCAAATGATGACATTCTCCTTTGCACTTCCAATAAACTTATGTAAAGAGGTGAATTGCTTGTGTCCTTTTTAGGGAGTTAAGGAACCTGATGTAGAACACTGTGCCGAGACTGGCTGAGAGGTGTCAGCTTTATTGAAGATACAATAAAAGCAGTTGAAATGAGCTCAGCACTTCCCATGTCTCAGACTCTGTGCTGAGTGTGTTAACGTGTACCACCTCAGTCCTCACTAGAATCTTATGAAGTAAAGTTCCATTACTGTCCCATTTCACAGATATAGCAACTGAGGTCCAGGATGGTTGAGTGAGAAGGCCATGGTTTATCAAGTCTGCTGCTGTTTAGTTGCTAAATCATGTCCGACTTATTGCAACCCCATGGACTGTAGCCCACCAGGCTCCTCTGTTCATAGGATTTCCCAGTCAAAAATACTGTAGTGGGTTGCCATTTCCTCCTCCAGGGGATCTTCCTGACCTCGGGATCGATTCTGTGTCTCTTGCATTGGCAGGCAGATTCTTTACCACTGGGAAGTAGGCAGATTCTTTACCACTTAATCAGGTCCAGGGTCCTTTTTATTTCATTGAGCTCTACACTTACACGCAGTAACCCTGTCTCCTGGTGCTGACCGGCGCCGGGCTGTGTTTTGGCCGGGCCTGGGGCTCTGAGGGCCCATCTCGCCATCTCTGGGCTTGTTTCCTCCACAGACGAAGTGGCTTGTGCAGACCCAGAAATCTGCCGGAAGGTCTGTAGCAACCCCGCCGGCTGCTCTGACATCGCGTATCCCAAACTTGTGCTGGAACTCCTGCCTACAGGTAATGATCCGTCACCCTTCAGCTGAGTCCCCCCGAGAAAGGAGGACCCTGGCTGGGCTCCGATCCGAGGTGGGGGACAAGATGCGAGGGCTCCCAGCTGAAGCTCAGGCCCTGGCTACGCAGGGGGCTGTGCCCCACCCACCTCTGTGTCCCTCCTCTCGGCTCCCAGCCCTGAGTTCTGCCTTCTCAGCATTGAACCTCTCAGGACCAGTTAGCCGCAGACCTGGGCAATGGGGTCAACAGTGAAGGCAGAAAAAAGCCCAAGGCCCATAGAGCTCCCTTCTGCCCCCAGGGCTCCGCGGGCTCATGACGGCGGTGATGGTGGCGGCGCTCACGTCTTCCCTCACCTCCATCTTTAACAGCGCCGGCACCATCTTCACCATGGACCTCTGGAACCACCTCCGGCCTCGGGCGTCTGAGAAGGAGCTCATGATTGTGGGCAGGTACGGTCTTACCCTGGTGGCTCAGATGGTAAAGCGTCTGCCTGCAATGTGGGAGACCTGGGCTCGATCCCTGGGTCAGGAAGATCCCCTGGAGAAGGCAATGGCAAGCCACTCCAGCATTCTTGCCTGGAAGATCCCATGGACGGAGGAGCCTGGTAGGCTATAGTCCATGGGGTTGCAAGGAGTCGGACACGACTGAGCGACTTCACTTTCTTTCACTTTTCACAGTCTTATTGACTGGGGCCGGGCAAGAGTCTGAAAAGTCAGGATAACTCAGGGAGGAAAAAGCTGAGCCATTCAAAGGGAAAGTCCAAACAGTGACTTCTCCTGGTTGGCTCAGCCCCGCTCTGATGGCCAAGCTGAAGGACACCAGGACCCTGTGGATGAGTAAGGCATTCATTCATTCAAGAGCACCTCCTATGTGCCAGGTGCTGGGCACATAGCAGGGAAACGAAAAGACTCATTTTGCTTTCTTGGAGCTAGAAGAAGAAAGGCAGAAGTAAACAGCTGGTTTTAACTGCAATGAGTATTATGACAGATGAGCCAGGAGAACTAGGGCTTCAGAGGAAAGTCTCTAACTTGGGTTGGGATTTGAGGGGTCAATAGTAGATAGCCAGGTAAAAGCAAGGAGGGTGTTCTAGAGGTTTGGGGGAAGGTTTCTCTACCAAGTCTTCTGCCAACTCCTGAAGCGTAATGCAGGGAATGAAAATGAGTGAAGTGAGTGGCATGCACATTTTATGCAAAATGTATGCTAACAAGCATCTCGGGGCTCTGCTTCTCAAGAAGGTGCATTCCTAGGGCTGTCTCAGCCATGGTTGAGGGAAAGGTATGACTACAAAAGGCTTCTCTGATAGCTCAGATGGTGAAGAATCCACCCGCAATGCAGGGGACCAGGGTTCGATCCCTGGGTCGGAAAGATCCCCTGGAGAAGGAAATGGCAATCTGCTCCAGTATTCTTGCCTGGAGAATTCCATGGACAGAGGGCCCTGGTGGGCTACAGTCCATGGGGTTTCAAAGAGTCAAACATGACTGAGCCACTAACTGTGACATCAGAAGCATATTCCGTTAAAAAAAAAGAAAGAGAGCTAAATTAGATCTCATCAAAACCCAAAAGTTTTTCACTTCAAAAGAAAATGAGAAGGGGACTTGGGTGGTCCAGTGGTTAAGACTCCAAGCTTCCAATGCAAGGGGCTTAGGTTCGATCTCTGATCAGGGAACTAAGATCTCACATGCTGTGCAGGGTGGCCAAGAAAATAAAAAAGGAAAAGAAAGGAAAGAAAGCAAATGAGAAGATGAGTCACAGATTGGGAGAAACTATTTGCAAGCCAAATATTTGACAAAGGACTTGTAATCTAGAACAGTCTTCAAAAGGAGATTGTAATCTATTTTCTAATCTAATGTTGTATAATCTAATTTTCACAAAGATTGAAAATGACTTCAAGATACCACTGTACACCCACTAGTATGGCTATAATTGAATAGCAGATAGGGAGGCAGAGAAGTTGGAATTCTTGTGAATTGCAAGTGTTAATATATAATGGTTCAACTGTTCACAACAGTTTGGCATTTTCTTAAAAATTTAAATATAAACTTACCATATGACCTAGCAACTGTATTCCTAGAAATAAAACCATATGTCTGCACAAAGACATGTATACAAGTGTTCATAGCATCAGTTTTTACAAGAGCCAGAAAGTAGAAGTGATCTAAATGTCCACTTATGGGTGAAGGATAGATAATGTTACACAACGGCGTATCCACTCAACGGAATGTTTTCAACAATAGTTACACAATGGCATAGCCACTCAATGGAATGTTTTCAACAATAAAAAGGAATGAAATACTGATACATGATATCTGATGAACTTCAAAACATGCTAAATGAAAGAAGCCAACTGCAAAAGGCCATGTATTGTATATATTGTATACCATTTATGTGACATGTCCAGAAAAGCAAAGCTATATACACAGAAGCCCCTACGGGGCTTCCCTGGTGACTCAGATGGAAAAGAATCTGCCTGCAATGCAGGAAACCTGGGTTTGATTCCTGGGTCAGGAAGATCCCCTGGAGGAGGGCATGGCAACCCATTTCAGCATTCTTGCCTGGGAAACCCCAGGGACAGAGGAGCCTGGTGGGTACAGTCCATAGGATCACAAAGAGTCAGACATGACTGAGGGACTAACACTTTCATTTTCTTTCATAGAGATAGAAGCAGATAGAAGTGCTTCTTTAGGTTGGAAATAAGAATAAACTGTAAATGGGCATGAGGGGATGTTTTTGGAGTGATGTATATTCAAAAGCTTGATTGTGATGTTAGTTACATGACTATAAATTTACCAAAATTACTTGATTGCACACTTACAATAGGTGAATCTTATATAAATTCTACCTCCAAAAAGCTATAAAAAGAGAAGTATCCAGGGAGGACAAAACTAATGTGGGGGGTGTGTGTCTCTCATCCAACCAGGGTGTTTGTGTTGCTTCTGGTGTTGGTCTCCATCCTCTGGATCCCTGTGGTCCAGGCCAGCCAGGGTGGCCAGCTCTTCATCTACATCCAGTCCATCAGCTCCTACCTACAGCCACCTGTGGCTGTGGTCTTCATCATGGGATGTTTCTGGAAGCGGGCCAATGAAAAGGTAGCTCTGGATCAGCCCTTCAGTCCATTGGATGGGAGAGGAGGGACTTGGAGAGGGGACACGCGGATGTCAGGTGTCATTGTGGGTGGGGGTGATGAGATCTGGGGAGAAAGATCCAGGGAGGATGTTACCTGGCTTTTGAAAATACAAACAATGAAGCTTCTACTTCGATGCATTTTTGTGTTTCAAAAGAGAAGCTGAATTAACAGGGAATTATATGTAATGGATCAATTGTATGTAAAAGATAAGCAGATAAGTAGCTCCCACCCTTTTTGAATCACTGACCCGTGCAGTGACCGTCAAGGTAAAGACCAGCTCTGGAGAGGGCTTGCTGAGCTTTCCGGAGGCACGTGTCTAAGATAGCTTTGCTTTGCTCTGCTCTGCAGGGTGCCTTCTTCGGCCTGGTCTTCGGCCTGCTCCTAGGCCTGGTTCGGCTGACCCTGGACTTCATCTACGCGCAGCCTCGCTGTGACCAGCTGGACGAGCGCCCAGCCGTGGTGAAGGACGTCCATTACCTCTACTTTTCTATGATCCTGTCCTCAGTCACCCTGATCACCGTGTGTGCCGTGAGCTGGTTCACAGAGCCACCCGCCAAGGAAATGGTACTTCGGGGTTTGACCCTATAGCCATTGAGACCCTTCACTGCTAGAGACAGAAAACCAGGACTGATCTTCAAAAAGCTGAAAAGTCCAGGGTTTGGTCTTTGGAGGAACTTGATTTCAGAAAAGACCATCTGAATCCGTTGGTCACCTCTTCTTAAAAAAAAAATTGTTATTTATTTTGGCTGCACTGGGTCTGTGTTATGGTGCACGGTCTTCTCTAGTTGTGGCTCGTGGGCTCCTGGGAGCACAGGTTCAGTAGTTGCGGTGTGAGGGCTTAGTTGCCCCATTGCATGCAGGATCTTGGTTACCTGATCTGGGTCTCCTGCATTGGAAGGTGGACTTTTAACCACTGGACCACCAGGGAAGTCCCTTCTCGCCTCTATTCCTATTCTCCAGCCCCTAATGGGGTCAGCAGCTTCTAGGATATCTCCTCTCTTAGTCTCATTAAGCAAAAGCATGAGCATTTTAGTCCCAGGATTTCCAGTGAAGCTGCTCATGCCCATTGATGGAGTCAGCCCAAGACACATGGTCACTCATGAACCAACCCACTTGCTGTGGCCAGAGAAATGGATGAGCTGAATGCTGGTCGCTGGGTCCCACACACCCCTGGGCTGGGGTTAAGCTCTTATTAGAACGAGGGAGGGTGAGATCCCAACAAGAGATTTGGGGCTTTCAAAGAAAGATGGGGAATGAGTGGGGAAAACATCCATTGATTCTGAAGACTGCAGGGAGCTGAGGCTTGCTGGAAGGTGGAGTGGGAGGGCGAGACTGGAAGAGACTTGGACATGAAGGCTGAGCCTGGGGTTGGAAGGAGGTAGGAGGAAGGGATGAACGTCACCACCAACCCCCATCTCACAATTCCTCTCTGCTCCATAGGTCAGCCGCTTGACCTGGTCTACTCGCCACGACCCTGTGGTCCAGAAGGAACAGGTGCCATCAGCCACTCCCCCGCCTCTTACCCTTTCTCAAAACGGGACACCAGAGGCCAGCAGCACCAACATCCAGTTCGAGATGGTTCAAGAAAACATGTCTAAAACCCACAGCTGTGAGTTGCCTTTTTCCTAGGTTACAGTAGGAACCTCAAGAAGCATTATGTGTTTAAGAGGAAATTTTTCTGTCTTCCCTCACTCTCTGGCCACTGAAAGGATTAGGAATTTTCAACAGATGCTTCATGTGGGTAATGAGAGCCAACGTTTGTTGAGTGCCTACTAAAGCACAGTTCATTTGATCCTCGTGAAACCCCATGTGGTAGGCGGGGGTTACTGCTGGCATTCTCTAAATTACTGGTTTTAAACTCTCAGCTTGCAGACATATTTTGGTTGAGGCCACCTACTCTTTTAATGTGAGTTATTTAAAAGTAGGGAGATTTCATAACATTTCAGATTTCCACCTTCTTTTGAATAACTAGAAGGTCTGGCAGCATGGAGCGCATATGCCTGCCTGGCAAAAGTTGCCTGGAGGTGGGAAGCAGCTGGTCCTTAGACCTGGGATATAGTTAGTCAAAGTCCCCAGCAGTCCCTTCTGCCTACATGACCCCAAGGCTGTGGTTGTCATTAATCACCACACATGGCTTCTAAAGGAGCTTCCCTGGTGGTTCAGTGGTAAAGAATCTCCCTGCCAATGCAGGAGACTCAGGTTCAATCTCTGGGTCAGGAAGATCCCCTGGAGGAGGAAATGGCTACCCACTCCAGTATTCTTGCCTGGGAAATCCCATGGACAGAGGAGCCTGAAAAGCTACAGTCTATGGGGTCATAAAGAATGGGACATGACATGATGACTAAACAATAGCAAATGGCTAAAAAAAAAATTGTGGCTATGAACCCATGGCATCCTATAGTGGGAAACGCAAGGATAGATGCAGAAGGCCATGTGCTTCAGGAAACATGAGAGAATCTTCCTTGGTAGAGGTGATGTGTGTAAGAAGCAAATCAGCTCCTCTGACTCCCATAGGCCACCTACCTGGCTCCATCTGCAGTTGATTTCACAGCCCCAGCTCTGAGTGGAGACAGAGTTCCCTGCGAAAGTGCCTGACTCCCTTAGCCTCTGGCAGGTGGTGCCACACAGAGAGGGAGTCAGATCAAGCAGGTCCTAAACCCAACTCTGCCACTGCTGACCCGCTCTGTGCTTCACTCACGTTAGTCTGAGCCTCTATCTAAGAGGCTGAAATCCATCTGAAATTGCACCTAAACATCATGAAAAGTCTGAAAACACCAACCTTTCAGAATTCAAGTCTTCCAGGATTGAGGTATTAACAAATACCTTCCAGAAGAGGAACATAAAGTTTTTATCACAGTGTCTGGAACATACCGGGAGAGACTCTCTTCCCTCTTGTCTGGGAGACACAGCTCACCCTTATGACCTTTATCTGTTGTGTTCTTTTTAGGCGACACGACCACAAAGCGGTCCAAAGTGGTAAAAGCCATCTTGTGGCTCTGTGGCGTGGAGAACAAGGGCAAGGAGCAGGCACCGAGCAGAGTGGACCCGATCATAGTTTCCCTGGAAGAAAACCCCTTGGTGAAAACCCTTCTGGACCTCAACCTCATCATTTGCATCAGCTGTGCCATTTTTCTCTGGGGCTACTTTGCTTAATGTGGGGGTGAACCCAGGGGTCTGAGCTCTCATTTGTTATCAATGTTCTGATTTTTTTAATGAAGGAGAAAAAAATAATAAAGCTTTGTTTGTTTACCACTAGGCGTCAAAGCTGTTAATGGGCCATCTTCAACATAATATTTAGCACTTCTTTTATTTGTTTTTATCTATCTGTTTATTTATGGCATTGGATCTTGGTTTCAGCAGGTGGGATCTTCATTCCACCAAGCGGGATCTTTCCTTGAGGTGCATGAACTCTCTAGTTTGTGGTTCGCAGGCTCAGTAGTTGCGGCTCAGGGGATCAGTTGCTCCGTGGCATGTGGGAGCTTAGTTTCCCGACCAGGGATCAGATCCGAGTCCCCTGTGTTACAAGGTGGATTCGCAACCATTGGACCACCAGGGAAGTCCCTAGCCTTTCTTACAAGGGAGTGAAGGTTAGAAGCTGGAAAAAGAGAGAAGAGTAAAGGCTTCCTTGTCTCAAAAGGCAGTCATTTACTCTTTCTGTCCATCCTGTAACATCAACAGCCAAACCCAAAAGGTGAGACAAGCAGAGACTCCCAGCCCTCCAGGAGGCACATCTCCTGGGCTGGGTGAACTCTTCCCCAGCTCATCTTCCAAGCACGAGGAACGGGACCTGCCTTCTGTCTCCTGCTTTTCACTGTTGATGGCTTTGGGTGAAGAAATAGCTGGTCCCCAAAGGTTTTCTCACTGTGACGTTTGCACCTCTCTATGATCTCTGGGAAACAGACCTGAGTTGGTGCCCTGGAATCTTGCGCCATAAGAAAATCAGGGGATCGGCTGCACGTCCCAAGTTCTGCCTTAGCTTGGGCCTTTCTGCTTGACTCACCACAGTGCTGTTCCCCTAAAACAAGCACCACAGCCACAAGGATCTAAAGTACAAATCCCACAGTCACTCCGCTCCTCCATCCACAGCCCGCTGCTCCCTGATTGACCCTAAGGCCTTTCACACCCTTCACACTCCAGCAACTGCTTCCCTCGCCAGGCTCACTCCTTGCCCGTGGCTCACCACCCTGCTCTCTGCCCCCCATACTTCTGTGCTATCTCTCACCTCACAGGCCATTCCTAGCACCTGGAGAGCCCAATTCTCCACTCCTCTCTCTACCAACAGGGACCTTCCTCCCACGTGTTTCCATGGTCCACCCCTCCCCATCTCCACCGCCCCCTCCCCCTTCCAGGTATCTGTTTGCAAGCTTCCTGCAGGCCAAAACCACGTTTGTGTGGCTCAGCTTGGTTCCCCAGGGTCTAGGTCAGTATATGGAAGAGTAAGCCCATGGTATTCACCTAAAGAAGACATAGAAATCATTATAAGACACAGCTTCAATTCTAAACATCCTTAGGTGAAAGCAAGAATGCTGTTTCTACCATGAAATAACATGAAAAACACTTTGGGTCATCCAAATATAATTTATTGATATGTATGAAAACTGCACTCAAATACAAATATAGAAGGTAAAAACAGAACTCTGATGAATTTTTTTGTTCTTCTCAAAATATATTTGGCTCAAGTATATCCTGATGGGTCATAGGTGACATTTTGACGTAGGTGATGGGTAGACCCCAAGGTGACCCTCAGTGATCCCCACCTCCTGGTGTCTTGCTCTTGTGTAATCCCCTCCCCTTGAGTGTGGACAGAGCCTGGGACTGGCTTCTAACCAACACAATATGGCAGGGGTGATGAGATGCCGTCTGTGATTGTATTACAGCACGCAGACACTGTCTTGCCAGCAGACTCACTCTAGGGGTCTCCTTGTTGACATGAAGCAGCAGCTCCCTGCGGAAGCCCATGTGACTGGGAGCTGCTGGCAGCACTCAGATCACGGGCAGCAAGCAGCACAGGCTCTCAGACCTTGTGGTCCTACAAGTAAAGCACATGACTTCTGACAACATCCCGAGGGAGCTCAGGAGCGGGTCCTTCCCCAGTCGGACCTCCAGATAAGACCCCAGACCCATTTGACCCTTGACTGCAGCCTTGTGAGACCCAGGCAGAGGGGCCAGCTAAGTTCTGCCTGGACTTCTGACTCACAGAAACAATGAGACAAAAAATGTGCATTGTTCTAAGCTGCTTACGTTTGTGGTCATTTGTTGCTCAGCAATAACTGACAGTGTGTACCATTTATGGATACCTGTGTGGATATGAAGGGTGGGGTGATGTGGGGAGAGTTTGCCTGTGGGGTTGCCAGGGGTCTGCTGGCTGGGGTGATGAGATATCGTTTCTGACTGTATTATAGCATGTAGTGATACACTCTCTTTTGCAGGGTGTATCAAGTAGGAGTCATTTGCTTGCAAGTAACAGAGACAAACCCTACAAAGTTTAGGCAAAAAACAATAAAAAATAAAGGCGGGCCGGGGGGGCGGGGCGGGCAGAATTTGTGGTGAGGGTACCAGGGCAAGAAATGCAGAATGGCCTCAGTGATGGAGATGGGTTAATGGGCGAGTGAACTGCAGAGACACCTCTAAAAGTGATGCCAGAGAAGGTGCCTCAACTCTGCACCATGTCATGCCTTTTCCCTAAGCTAGTGGCTCCGGCAGTTTGAACTGCTTTTTGCTTTTTGGTTGCATCAGAGCCAGTGGCTTCACCATGTCCGCAGATCTTTCTTTATCTTCAGCTCCATCACTAGGCTATGAGCAAAGTGGATGCCTTTGGTCTAGAAATATCTGTCAGTGGTGTGCCGCTTGGTCCATGCAAGACCCTATACTGTGAGTCAGAGACTACTTAGGGCTCTGAAATGCACTCAGACCATCGGGCTCATGGTGCAGGTGGCAGAATGGTGGGACTAGATGACAGGTGGAGAAGCTAGAAAAAGGGGTTAAGTCCTGCAAATATGAGCACTTTTTAAAGGATTCACTGGGCTTAGGACAGTACTGGAAGCTGAAGCCCCAAGAAGGGGACAAAGGGGCTCCATGGAGCCCCCAAGGGAACCAGGGTATTAAAGAGGTTCAGGGATTCAGTCATTCCACCTGCATCTGACCTGTAGGGAATTCACAGGGTAGAACCCAGTACAATCAGGGCAACCAGGGGACACGCTGACCCCCTGTAGCCTCCAAAGGGCTAGACCAAGAACAGGCAGATGGGTGCTGCCTGCAAGGGGTGCCTGGTGAGAGGCCCAGGTCCTTGACTCTGGTGTTGCTGTGGGCAGGGAAGCAGGAACAGAAGGCCTGAGCACCCTGGACTGATGCTGCCATGAGTAGTTGTATGGAGAAGGGAAGGGAATAGTCTGAAGAGCAGATCCCAGCACCTTCCTTGATGGTCAGGGAAGGCCATGTGAGTTTGGATTAGACCTCTCCCCCTCTCTGATGGTGGGTATGGTGAAGAGACTCTTGTCATGTGTAGTACCCTGGGCAAGGTGACAGCCACGTGGCGACCCCTGCCCCCCACGCAGGGGTGATTCTGTCTCTGCGGCACCTTGCAGGTGCTCCCGTGGTGATGCAATGACAGCTTTGACTACGGGCTGAGCCACCACGTCCCACACCTCCCTTGCCCATCCAGGAAGATGGACAGCGGCCGCTGACCCACAAACAGGGCAAGCAAGCTTCATTTTTCTTTAGGTGGGAGCTGCTGCGGTCAGGTGATAGCTACAGACAACAGGAGGGTGAAACGGGAACACTGTTCCTAAAGTAAAGAGGGTAGGGTTTGCTGTATTTCACAACCATTTTGTTCAAATAACAAACCTCAGCATACATTCTGGGGAGAATGTTTGCTATGGCCCTTCCTCCTCCCCAGGCACCCACACCATCTCCTGGGTAAGCACCACATCCCAGCTTCCTCTGGAGTGTGAGTTCAGGCATCCTGGAAGAAGCGTCTCCGAGGTCTGCAGAGATGCCTGACTGTGGATGGCTGAGGTCCTTGGAGAAGGGGTCAATACTTAGGAGCAACGTATCAATGCAAGGAGACTTTTACTTTCTCTAGAGGGTTTGCTTTAGTGCTAAACGGGGATGGGAGGGAGCAGAGAAAAAGAACAGAGGTGGTGTATGAGGAAGGAAAGAGTGAGCCTTCAGTAAACAAATTTAAGACAGGGTGTAAACAGGTTTACAGGTACATGTTCTCAATGTAATTTAAAAGTGCAGGGAGTTAAACTTTGAGTTAAGAGAAAAAAGTGATTGTCTTTTGCAAGTTAAATTTAAGTCAATTCATATAACTGTGGCGCTGGAGAAGACTCTTGAGAGTCCCTTGGACTGCAAGATAAAACCAGTCCATCCTAAAGGAAATCAGTCCTGAATATTCATTGGAAGGATTGACGCTGAAGCTGCAGCCCCAGTCTTTGGCCACTTGATGCAAAGAGCCGACTTACTGGGAAAGACCCTGATGCTGGGAAAGACTGAGGCAGGAGAAGAAGGGGGTGACAGAGGATGAGACTGGTTGGATGGCCATCACTGATCCAATGGACATGAGTTTGAGCAAGTTCCTGGAGAGAGTGAAGGGCAGGGAAGCCTGGTATGCTGTAGTCCATGGGGTTGCAAAGAGTTGGACATGACTGAGCAACTGAAAAACAACAACCACAACAATAGGGGAAGGAGGTCCAGTGGCTTCTGAGCAGGGGTCGGGTCATGGATGTGCCTGGCGAGCGATTCTATTAGTGCCACTTGGGGCAACCAGCAGGGCAGCGTGTGTCCCAAGAGCTGATGCCAAATCTGGGCCACAGGGAGGCACTATCAACACAACAGGTGTCCAGCCAATCAGCCGCATTTTGCTCCAACCCTCCATCCACTCTTCCCAGCTTATTTCCATCCTGGGAAAGAAGTGCTTTCCAGTCGCTAGAAGAGGGATTTCCCTGGAAGGTAATGAATGGCTCTGCCTCCTCCACCGAGCCTGTGGGGCTGAGATACTGAGAGTTGCCCTCCAAGTGTCTAAGTGTCACTGGACAAGTGTCTCCAGACAAGAAAAAAGAATCAGGACTGGTAAGAGCAAAGGAAGAGCCCAGCCACTGGAACATTCGATGAGAGAGAACCAGTCTGGGAGGTCTCTGGGTCCCCTGGGGGTGGGTCTCACTGCTGCGACCTTGCTCTTGACCCCTTCAAAGTTCTACGTTCACAGTTAAGACTTTCAGCTGTCCCATCGACAAGTCTTTTTTTTTCTTTTTTTAATTAAAAAAATTTTTTTTGATGTGTGAGATCTCAGTTTCCCGGACCCGGGACGGAACCCGCCTCCTACGGTGAAAGCGCCGACTCCTAACCACCGGACTCTCAGGGCAGTCCCCCATCCACAGTTCTCTGTAGTTAAGTGACAAATGACAACATGCACTCACACAATCCACAGTTTCGCCTGCAAGAATGATAGTTTTCATATAAACCACAGAATATATTTAATTCAAATTAAACATGAAACTAGAATAACGTTCGGTCCTTATCAAGTAGCAATTACATTGTTTAAAAAAAAAAAAAAGAACAGTACATTTCTGTCTACATTCTGGCAATCCAACAAGGCACAAGGCGATCCAGTTTGCTGAGGTGACGGATCCAGCGGTCACCCCCAATGCTCGTGGTTCTGAGGGGTCGGGGAGACACAGACCATACTTCATACAAAATGATTCTGCAGCATGTCTGAAGGAGAGGAAGCTCCCTTGTGATAGATGAGAAGGAAAGTCCAAGCAGCAGGAAGCAGGTGAGCGTAATGGATGTACTTCATTAAATAGAGTGTTAATGGAAGGCTCTTTGTTCATTCCAAGTTGCCTGTGTGAACAACAGGGACAAAAGCTTCCAACACATGTCTCGGCAATGATACACCTTCCACTGTAGGTATCTCTCTTTAAAAAAAAAAAAAATTTTTTTTTTTTTTTTTGGCATGATTCTTTCCCATGTAAAAAAAAGCCAACTTCTTCAAGACACAGGTCATCCAGCTTTAAGTGTCAGCCTCCGCTCTCTCCTGGGGCTGTGAGAAGGCCAAGTCCAGCATGGTGAGGCCTTTCCTTTTCCCCTTCACTGAAAGCTTCTCACTGTTTGGTCTATGAAGATTAACATCTGCCTGCCCCTGCTCAACTCGCCAGGGTGGAAGGGGTCAAGGGTGGGGCATGGCTTTCTTCACAGGGCGGTGCTTTCTGTATCATTGTCCATATCCAACAGAATGCGGCCAGGCAGGTCTTTGCTGGCTGAGTCTGAATGCATTTCAGGAAAGATGCTGCGAAGCGGTTCTGAAACCCTAGAATTGGCGTCTGGACAAAAACATGAGGAGACATGGTATCAATGGTGTGGAAATGCCCAAGAGGCCACTGAGGTTCTCTGAGAAGAAGAGAAGCTGGAGAGTTTGAGAGTCAGCCCATGCACGCACACTCCCCTATTACAGGCACCATTAGCCCTAAGAAGTTGAGTCAAGCCTTGGAGACCCCAGGGACAGCCACGTGGCACAGACCACCTGGCTCTGGTGGTCCTTTCTGGGAGCCCACAGCAATCCTCAGAGATGCAACCCTGGAAGGATCTGCTTGCTGTGACTGAGGAAGAGAGACCTTATTCCTACCAATATCTCTAAGGCTTTAACTGAAATCTGCTGACAACATCTGGGCTGCAGGAAGGGCTGAGCTTCACTGGAAGGGGTTCCCTCTTCTGAGGCTGGTGAGTTTCCTGTTATTAATGAATGCTGTGCCCTCAACCTCGGCATTAGTGACATGTGGGGCCAGATCACCCTGGGTGTGGGGCTGTCTTATGCACTGTAGGATGCTGAGCAGCAGCATCCCTGCCCTTAACCTGTGAGATGCTAATGGCACACAGCTCTCCTTCCCATAGCTGACAACCAAAGATATCTCTAGTCACTGCCAAATGTCCCTGGGAAGGGGGTGGGAGGGCACAATCACCCCTGGCTGACAATCACTGAGGCAGAGCACCAAATCTCCTACAAATATTAATTTTCACATCTATTTCTAATACTTGTACAAGCGTGCTAAATTGCTTCAGTCATGTCCGACTCTGCGACCCCGTGGATTGTAGCTCACCAGGCTCCTCTGTCCATGGGACTCTCCAGGCAAGAATCCTGGAGTGGGTTGCCATGCCCTCCTTCAGGGGATTTCCTGACCCAGGGATTGAACCCGTGTCTCTTTACATCTCCTGCATCGGCAGGTGGGTTCTTTACCAATAGCACCACCTGGGAAGCCCCTTTCTAATACTTATATACCGCCAATTCCTTTTTCGTGTCTTATTATGTTGGCTGGAACTCCTTCAGCGAGACGGCAAATACATGGTCCTCAAGCCATGATTGCTCACGAGACACCTGAACCAATCACAGGTCTCTTCCTAGTGAGGTGGTGAGTCTCAGATTCCTTCATCATGAACAAATACTTGTTCAGTACCTACCACATTCTAGCTGTGAGGATGCAATAGTGAACAAATCAGACACAGCTTTAGTTGAAGCCCATGGCTAAGTTGGGGAGACAGGTCTTCTGGTCTTGAAAAATTTGTTTCTCTAGTAGATGTGAATTCTAGCAAATGATGAGCCTTGTTAGGGATTTTAGGGCAGTGGAAGAGAGGCGGGAGATGTTTAGATGTGTTGTACTTTCCTTTTGCCAGGTTAGGGAGCAGGGAGGGAACCAGAGTGGTGGGGGGGGGGGGGGGGGGGGGGTTTCCTGTTATGCTTAGAGCTGCTTTTCTGTACTGGCTGTGGTGCAGTCTGCCCTTGCTGGAAGCTGCTTTCAACAGTACTAAAACAGTACTAAACAGTACTTCTGTTTTAGCTGCTCCTGATCCACAGAGGCAGAACTGGCAAATGCAGTTGTATCCTGGGAGGCTCACTTCTTTGCAACTCCTGCTGTGACACATCTCTACAGCTCTAAGGTGTGAGATCTACTTACTTCCCGGGGTGTCCCTTTTCTCTCAGTCACTCCTGGGTTGGCAGACCATCCCTTGAGATTTGCTGTGCACCATAACTCAGGTAAATATCCGAATTTATGGAGGTGCCAAGGTGTCAAAGCGTTGCGGTGCTGCGTGTCATTTCAGACAGCTCCGGTCTTATGATAATCGTAAAGTCAACGGAGCGGTGCTGAACTGCCCTGTCTAAAGGTACAGTTAAGGGTGGTCTGTGTACACAGAATACAGACTGTCTCAGATTTGTCCTGAGCAGAATGAGAGTCGATGGGGGCAGGGACCATGTCTCTCCTACTTACAGTGCATCCTTAGTGCCCAGAACAGTGATGAGTTAATAGCAGACACTCAATAAATGTTGTGGCTGTTCGTCTGTCTGTCTGTCTAGACAGAAGAATAGATAAAAAGTCATCTAGTCCAGCCATCTTTCTAATCCTTTTTGCTGACAGCCTCATGTAAAGAAATAGGCATGTCTTGAAGACAACACTGATACAAGAAACTCATTGCACATTCAACCCCTTTACCATTATCCTAACCCAACAAGACAGATGGGACGATCAGCCAGTGCCGCTTCTTGGCTCATAGACTTTACACAGAACTATGGAACTGACAGGCATGATGCAAAGGGAGTGTGCATATGAGTTAGATTTCTACTGATCAGTATCTCCATTTACATGTAAATGTAACACCTATCAGTAACAGATCCTTTTCAGAGTACAAACTTGTTATTTTTCTTCTTTTTCTTTTTTTAACATCACAAATGATTTCTGGACTTGACTTTTCTGAGTTTCTCTAGCTATTTGTGATGAACACACATTACTTACATACTTAGAAGAAAAATGTGTGGTGGGACATAGGGGAAATTCCTTTACTTCGCCCTGCCTGGTTTGCCTGAGGCTGGTGGATTTCCCCCAGCTCCCTTTTATATGAACCATTTCTTGAAAGAAAACAACAAATCTGTTTACACACAAAAAGCAGTAGGATCACGGCATGTGTGCAGAGCCAGCTTTCAGAAAGAGACAGATCTTTATCCCAGTGGCCGAAGCTACTGAGCAGCTACTACTTTCCAGGTGTGGTGCTGAGTGCGCCACACACGTCACATCACAGCTCGCACTGAATCCTCGTGAAATCACCCCAAGACGGCACTGGCGCCACCATAAGACAAGCAAGGGGGAGTCTGGGCCAGGGCTCGGTTCTCTGATCCAGGGGACACAGCCAGCACCGGAAGGAGGGGCTAAGCCAGACCGGCTGGGCTCTGGAGCCTGGTTCTTAATTTGCAGAAGGCCTCTCCGCCTCCCCAGAGGAGTCTGGATGCCCCTGGAGAGAGAAGACAGCACCTGAGCAGATAATGGCTTGAGGCTTAGACTGGCTCATTTTAGTGACTTGAAGTGTCACTACTGTCTTTAGTGACTTAAAGACTTTTGGCTCATTATTTGCAAAGGAGATAAAGGGTCTTTTGCCTATAGGAGCCTTACAATGTTTTTTAAAGAAACATCTCCAAAACTTTCTGGCTATGGATTTACGCAAGGCATCATTTTTCATTATACGCACTCCAAGATGGGCTGGTTTGAGACTAAGCATATTTCTTGGAGTTAAGTTCATGTGAGAAGTATTGTAAGAAGGCTGAGCAAGAGGGCCAAGTCACAGGCTCTGCCTGCTGGCAGAAGGCCATGAGGTTCACCATTGCTCTGGGGCTCTGACTAACAGGCCCTGGATCCTCCAGTTCCACAAACAGAGGAGCCTGGTGGGCTACAGTCCATGGGGTTTCAAAGAGTCGGACACGACTGAGATACTGAGCGCACACACACATCTAAGAGTGGGCCTTCTGAGGGTGGGAACTGGCATTCTACAGTTTAGGGTATAGTCCTAGAAAATCTGTCACTTCAACAATATTTAGTATGTGATTTAGGTGGTAAACCTACCCTTCAGAAAGGCCAAGGTTATTCTGAGAGCCACTTTGACATGTTAAGGGATCCGAACACAAACCTGAAATTAAACATTTCAGGCACAAGTGCAGGGTGAATCACCCCCCTCTCAATCATTAAACCCTTCTCTAAGCTAGGGTCTGAGGGAATGACTTCCTTATAATCCTTATCAGTTTTCTAGGGCTGGGAGAGGCTTACTCATCTGTAAGCGACTTTGAGTCAACTCTATTATTTCAGTCAAATGAGAGCGCCTGTTCCAGTCTCACTGGATGTTTATCTTGACATGATCCTGACATCCATTTATTAAAAATAAAATGCAACGAGAAGCAGAAGCCACTTACATGTCCAACTGTGAGCAATAAAACATCTGCTTAATGAAATATCATGTAGTCATTGAAAAACTACATTATAACATGGGAAATAGCATATCATATAAAGTTATAAAAATTATACCATAATACAAGAAAGAGTACAAGATGTAAAGTAAAATAAAAACATAAAATCAAACTCTGTATATGCCAAACAATTATGATCATGCATCCCTTTGCCTTTTAGGGAAAAAAAACTAGAAGGAAAAAAAAATATGAATAGTGGACTTCTTCAATTATGGAAGGGTGATTTCTTATTGTTTTTCCCAATTTGCTTTAGTATCCATACTTATTTATTTTTTAAATATATTACTTTTTTTGGAATTTTTTTTTTTTTTTTAGTGTGGACCATTTTTATGGTCTTTATTGAATTTGTTACAATATTGCTTCTGTTTTGTGTTTTGGTTTTTTGGCCACAAGGCCTGTGGCATCTTAGCGCCCCAGCCAGGGATCGAACCTGCACTTCCTACATTGGAAGGTGAATTCTCAACCACTAGACCACAAGGGAAGTCCCAATACGTTCCTTACCTGCTATTAAAAAAACGCTTAATTTTAAAAAGCAAAAGCTGTGAGAACCAGCAAAATGTCGAGGGTTTGATGACGACTATTGCGATTCGTTCTACCACTGTGCAGTGGAGGAATGATCTACTAGATTAACTTTCAGGCTCACTAAATTAAGAATATCTTCTACTCCACTCCTGCACAGGGAGCTCCGCTCAGGGCTCCCTGATGACCTAGAGGGGTGGTGGGGTGGGCAGGGGGGTGGGTGGTGGAAGGGAGGCCCAAGACGGAGGGAATATATGTACACATATAATTGATTCATGCTCTTGTACAGCAGAAACTAACACAACATTGTAAAGCAATTATACTCCAATTAAAAAAAAAAAATATATATATATCTTCTAGTCCAGAGCACTGTCTTTTCAACCCACTACCAAGTGGCACATTGGGATCAAAATACGGACACCTGGGCTCCAGATCTGACCTGTCTGGATCTGGGCATGTGAGTCTTTAAAATGGTGACGTACGAATCTAATACCTAACTCTGATTATCTATTTTTTCTTGATAAAAATGATAATAAATAGCTACTACTGACTCAGATCCCCTGTATATTAAGAACTGCAAGATCCTTTTCTTATTTTATCTACTGTAACGCCTTAGATAGTTACTCTTGCAAATGTCACCATTTTACAGATCCAGGTGATGCAGTGCCATTGTTACACAGAAAGCTGAAATTCAAATTCAGGCAGGTCTGATTCTAGTGTGTTTTTTCACTACCCCTCAAGCCTACCCGGTACAGAAAAGACTAGAAGTTGAGGAGGTGACAAGGCCAGCCCGGTGACGCGGGTGTGTGAACACAGTACTCAGAGTACTTGGCAGCAAGCATGAACAAAGCCAGCCTCCCTTAGTACATGCGCTATTAGTAGGGGTGCGAGCAGGCAGGGTTAGAGTGAACGGTTAACATCAGGCATTAGTGCAACATGATCATCAAGTAGCAACAATGCTTTGGCCAATCAGGTGCCTTTTCCTTACCATTAAATATTCCAATTTCAGTTCTTACTGAATATGGCAGGTCATACATCTAAATTATTTAATGAAATGTTTAGATTAGAACACACTAAAATCTATTACTTTAAAAACAGCAAGATGTAAACTCTTTTCCCTGCAAAGCTAAAATCCTACTGTTCTTCTTTTTTCTTACTGCTTTCTAGAGTAACAGTTAAGAAGAGATTCAGAATGACAGAAGAATTCCTCCTTTCTCTGGTGCTGAGCTGCAAGAAATTGACGGCTAAACCTGTTTGGTATCACTAATCTCCCCTGAGAGCTTATCTTAATCCCCAGGCCATAAATCAGGTTTTAAGATTAAATGCTCTCAGTGAATAACCTGTTTTCAGGAATTCGTCTGTCTAGAGTTTTTCAAATGAAAACATGATTTCATAATAAAGGACTACCTGTCTAGGGAAGTTAAAGCATTTTCTTCTTCTTGAAAAACCCAATGACTGTATTCCAGATTGGTTAACAGCAGCATGATCAACACAAGCATATTCATAATTCTAAATGCTGGCCTTTTATGTACTTCTAATGGCAATTCAGGGGATTTGAAGAAATTAAACATTAATTCTGTAAGACAAAGATATGGTGACCTGGAATTTCTTGAGTTAGGAGAATTCAAAGTACAGATTGATTTTTACAATATTTAGCTAATATCCTAGGAAAAGTATAATATCAAATTTCACTTATCTGACAGTTGTTAAAGTACAGAACATTACAGTGTCATAGCACATCAATAAAATAAGCTTCTGGAATAAAAACACCCGGATAACAATGGTATTGAAGAGCAGATACAGTTCTGATTGTAGTCTTTCCTCCAAAGAAAAGGGAAGATCTGGAAATAAAATTCTGATGTATCACAAGAATTAAAGTGTTAAAAGGCTCAGCCTTAGTTAGGGTTTAGTCGTTTCACTCTGTGATTTCCACACCCATCTGGGTAACTGCAGACTTCTGGGTTCATTACCCAGGAGTCAGGAAGGTGGAATAAGACCTGAGCCCTCCACTGGTTGTAGATTGAGTTCTTGTTTTCCGATTCTGGTTTTTACAGAAAGTCTTCCTCAGGCCAAAGCTGGGAAAACTCTAAGTAGCCCACTGAAGGCTTAAGGCTCAGATCAGCTGATTAGAACTGAGTTGCACACACAACGAGAGCCTTATGCCGTCCAAGCGTGGACCTAAAGGCTAGATTCAGATGAGCCTCACAGTACCTTTCAAAAAGCTCATGTGGTTTAAGAAAGCAAAATGTAAGCATGCCAGAATGCAAAGAAATTTAGTGTGGGATCTTTGGAGAAAGAATTTTTTTGGAGGGGATGGGGGATCCTGAGAATTTCAAACACCAAATTAAGAAGCTCCATGCAGTTAATTGAAAATTAAAGCTCAAGACATAAGGGACGCCATTTTCTGGGCTAACTGCACCCCAGTCCTCTTTGGTTGGATGCTGAGGAGCCAATCAATGACAGGGAAATCACGCTGAGCAGAGCAGATGCTTGGGAAGAGCTTACCAAAAAGAAAGGAAACATTTCTTAGTATTCTTATCTGAGCGGCTTGAAACTGGGCTTGAGATCTATTGACACCTACATCTTGAGTTTGGAGCACTGCAGCTCAAAGTGCTTCTGATATAAACAAGAGTGATGTCTACCCACTAGAGAATGGATGGCAGGGGGTCAGATGGCTGCTCTTGAGCACAAAGTCAAAAGCACGTATACAAAACATGGCTAAGCAGGAGCATTTGGGGCTGCGGGCAAGCTGCTTGGGGAGGGTTACAGACCTTACTCCTGGAAACCTTCCCCACCTGTGAGGGCGCTAGGAAGGGCATCTATTGGGAAACAAACAAACAAACAAACCAATGTGGCTTTGTTTTTGTTTTTTAAATAAAAGCTGATGTGTCATCAGAAAAAAAGCTCACAATTTATAACACATGCAAATCACGCAATGTATTCCTGGGGGGAAAAACGTTATCAAAAGAGAGACTAGTCAGTTAACCCTCATCACTTAGGGTGGAATGTATCCTTTGCTCCTTTTTAGCAGAGATGTCATTTGGCATGACTGGAGGGCCCAGAGGTATATTTCAGCTACTTCTCTAAGAACAGCTCCACTTAGGAAAATGTAAGACTAGGCGGTTCTAAGAAATTATTCGAAGCTCCTAATTACCATTTTTAAAAACATAAAAAAAAAAAAATCCATCCATCTCATCCTTAAACAGTAAATTAGAGCACTTGGGATGGAAATTTTAAAAAAATCACAACTAAATAAACGGTCATGTCCCAGACTGCCAATAAAAAATATCTCATGAGAGAGGTAAAATCTGTACAATCATCAATACCTAAAACAGGTTTCCATAGAATTAAAAGGAAATCGCGATTCTTCTGTTCTTTGCCATTAAAGGCTGGCATCCTCATATGTGTCAAATCTCCCTGCTGAGAGCATCCAGTTGAGCACAAAACATATTTTTTTAAGATTATACCTGAAATGCTTCACTTGCTCTAAATCACTCTTAAAAAGAAAACAAGCATTTTAATGAGGAGTTCACTAAGAAATGAATATCATGCTCGAGTTGGACAACACTTTCCACTTGGATTAGGTCATTATACCTAGAAAATGGAAAGGTAGATGGTTCTCAAACATAGTGACCCTATACATCAGGGGCTGGCAAACTTGAGGGCCAGGTAGTAACTCTGAAGGCTCTGGGAGTATACGACTTTCCAAAGGACGACCCAACTCTGACGCTTTAGCATAGAAGCGGCTAGAAAGAACATGTCAACAAATGGAAGGCTCTATTTATAAAAACACGCTGGGGGCCAGATTTGGCCCGCAGTCCTGGTTTGCCAGCCCCTGATGTAAAATTGAAGCCTAAATGAAGGAGAATAGTAAAAAAACAAGCAAGGTAGAGTTGGCAAAGGGAACGCTCTGAACCCATTTCCCACTTACCCGTGACTATTTTGGAGGCGGTGGGCGCTGCGCTGCTGAGGCTGCCGTCCCCGGCGGCGTGCGCGCCGGGAGGGTGAGGGGGCGGGGGCACGTTGGGCCGGTTCCTTGGCTTCGGTACTGGTCTCGGTCTCGGTAAGGTTCCAGCGTGCGGCTGCGCGGTCTCGGGGTTACTCACCGCCTGGCCGGGGTTCTGTTTCCCGAGGGGCGGAGTGCTGGGGGGCGTCGGAGTCTGGGGAGGGCTGTGGGACGGCGGCTCGAGTCCGGGCTCACCGGGCGCCGGCGGGCCCTGGCTGCCCGGCCTGGGGAGCGCCGACGGCGAGGCGGCCTGCGTCGGGGGCTGCGGCGGCGGGTGGCTGGGGGCTTGGATCGGAGGCAGGCTGCTGGAGTACCTCCGTGGTGCCGAGAGCTGCGAGGCGGCGCAGGGCTGGCCCGGGGCCTGGCCTGGCGGCTGGGTCGGGGGAGAAGGGCTGCGGGTGGACGGCTTTGGTGACAGGCTGGGTGGGTGCTGAGATGTTCCTGGAGAGCTCTGGCCCCCGGGATGGCCGGGAGGCGGGTTTCCTGGTTTCGGGGGTGCTGGAGCAGGTTTTTTAACAGCTGCGCAAAGGAAAAACATCTCTCAGGAAGCGGAGTGCTGGGGATGGCCAACGCCCCCCGGACCAGGGTATCGAGCTTAACCTCACATGTAAACCGGGTGAGATCTGGACCTGCCCCGACTCCCAACCCCATGTCAGCCAGGGGCACCCCACCTCCGTGGTCCTCCTCGCCCAACCCCACAGTCTCAGCCTAACCATGAGAAAAGCATCTGACAAACGCAAACTGACAGGCTGTCTTCAAAATGCCAGGACTCCCCAGAACTGTCAAGGCCATGGAAAACTAAGGGAAGACTAAGAAACTATCGTAGTCTAGGAAACGGTAAGGAGAGGTGATGTGGACTAAATGCCACATGCTGTCCTGGGGGGTGGGGGGGGACAAGCTGGGGTCAAAAAAGGGCCAGTAGAGGAAAAACTGGTGAGATCCGAACAAAATACAGAGTTTGGTTAGTAGAATTGTACCAGAGTTGGTTTCACAGCCGTGATAAAGTACTCTGGTGATGGGAGATGTTAACCATAGGGGAAAGTGAGTGAGAAGTACACCGAAACTCTTAGACTACCTTTGTAACTTTTCTGTAAATCTAAAATTATTCCAAAATAAAAAGGCTATTATTTTTTTTAAAAAGTACATTGTACACATATAGGTCTTTAAAACCTGTCATTTTAAAAGCTGAATGATTAGAAAACAGTTAACAGAGGCTGACCCACTTACATAAAGTCAAGCACCTTAAGAACAGCTAAGTATTATTCGCTCAGTCGTGTCTGACTCTCTGCGACCACATGGACTATAGCCTGCCAGGCTTCTCCATCCCCGGAATTTTCCAGGCAAGAATACTGGAGTGGGTTGCCATTTCCTTCTCCAAGAACAGCTAAGGGGGTCTCTAAGCATGACTGGGCCACCTGTACGTAACCATGGACCCCTTGCCCTGAGGTATCATCTCCTAGAGGGCATGATATCTTTTTATTATTAACAGAAATTCTACAAATTCCAGAATCATTTGTGCTAATACATATATTCGAGATAAAAGTATAAATCTGGATGATCGCCTTGGATTCAGTTCCAAGAGTTGAATTTCATCACTCTACTCCCTACACCAGCTGAGATCAGTATCACTGGGAGTGGGAATCTGGTATCGAGGATGGCAGGGTAGGAGAAAAAAACAAGTCTGGAGCTGGTGTGGTGTTGGGAGAAATGGGTGGAAAGGAGAAACTTTAGCAGTTTTTTCAAATTCTGCTGAAATCCTTCTGCAAGAAAGGAAGAGGGAAACAAAGGGAAGAAATGAAGGTGTATCATTCACCTAATACGTGACTGGCACCAAGTTAGGCCCTTTACACAGACTGTCGCATTTAAGTCTCATAAGCTCACTGCAAGACAGGCATTATCATACCCATTTCATGTGCAGAAAACCGAGGCTCAGAGAGGTCAAGTGTTTGTAAAAGTTCACACAGCCAGTACAGAGCGGAGCAGAGCAGAGGCTCACACCATGCCCTGTGGCCTCCTTGGATTCTCTTTCTCTCTCTTCTTCCTTTCTACACTGCCTGGCTCCCTGCTCATAAGGTCCAGAATTCAGGAATAAAAAAGGAATAAAGTCTGTTCTGCTGGCCTGATAGAACTTTTGACCTTGGAAATGGGAAGATCTTTTCCCACAGAAACAACCAACCCACTGGCAAAGGAATCTGGAACATTAGCTACACTGGTTATCATAAGCAACTTAAAAAGAAAAATTTCCAGCATTCTGTTCCAAACAATATTAACTACAAATTCATGCTGAATAAAAGATCATCCCTGACATTTAAGGGTGTAGAGGGAATCAGGAGAGAAAGCATGACAAGCAGCATGACAAGGTCCAAGTCCAGCGTGGAGGCCAGGCTGGGAGGAAGGCAGGCCTCGTCTAAGCCCACCATGCAGGGGCTGGCAGGCTGAGTCAGGGTAGGGGGACGGTGCACAAAGGCTCAGACTCTTCTTGTGAGGAAACCTGAGATCTATGACGCAGGAAAAACTCCTAAAGGGGCTATGAAGGAATCACAACCTCGATTCCAGGTCTATACCTGGAATCCAGGTAGAAAAGACCTAACTTCCCTCGCGCATCAGTTAGGATGCAGACTAAGATGACGGTGGCTTATAGGAGAGCCTCTGTAAGATTTTTTAATAGCAAAACTGTTATTTATTCTGTTTCCCCAGTCCTGGTTACAGAGATGATAATACAAGAAAATGAACTCAGAAATATACTCTTTGCCCTTTTTTAAATGGGATATTCTGTTTTGCTATTGAACTGTATGAGTTTCTTATATATCTTGGATATTAACCTCTTGTGATTGTGGTAATAACTTCACAGTGTATACATGTATTAAATCATCACACTGTACACCTTAAAAAAAATAACTGCAATGGGGGATTCTGGATTGATATTGGGACAGAAAGAGAATTTTACTGGAAAAACTGGGGAAATGTGGTCAAAGCCTGAAGTTTAGCTAAGAACACTGTTTCAGTGTTATTTCCTGAGGCCTATAGTTGTTCTATAAAAATATAAAAATTTAAGAGAAGCTCAGTGACGACTATGTGCACATGTTCTACACTATCTCTGCAACTCTCCTTTAAGTATAAAGTTATATCAAATTTAATATTAAAAAATATATATGTCATTTTATATTGAAGATTATCTATACTCCAATAAACGCAGTTTGGAATTAAGACATAGAGTGCCCTGGTTCACATGGAATTTAATTGACTTTAGAAACATTGTCAGTGAACCATGTCTTTTTGTAGACCAGAGTTTCTCAGCCTCAGCATTACTGACGTGTGGAGCTAAATGGTTCTGTGTTGCGGGGGGCTGTCTCACACATGGTAGGATGTTTACCAGCATCTTGGTCCTCCACACACTAGATGCCAATACTGCTCCCCTCCCTGGTTGTGACAAGCAAGAAGTCTCCAGACATTGCCAAATGTCCCAGATGGTGGGAAGAGAGCAAAATCATCCCAAGATCTGAATCATTCAAGCTTCTCTAACTCCCAGACCATACATATTTGAGTATCCTCTCTGTAACAGGCATGGAACCAGGACTAGGAATATAGGAGTGTGTGAGACAGACAAGATCCCAGTTCTGTGAGCTATGAGGGGAGACTAGCAATATGTTAAAACACAAATTAAAAAATTTCAGATGGAGAAAAAGGCTCTGAAAGAAACAGAGTGATGTGATAAGAGAATGACTTGTGTGAGTGGTGGTCCTCAGTTCAGGCTGGCCAGTGAGGGTTCACTGGGGAAGTCTTTGAGATGAGACCTGAAGCATGGAGGGAACAGACAGCACAGAAATAAATATGTGTCTGTACCGCCAACTGATCCTCCACAGGGTACCAAGAATACACATGGAAAAAGGATAGCTTTTTCAACAGACGATGCTGGCAAAACTGGATACTCACATGTGAAAGAACGAAATGGCACCCTTACACGAAACACAGAGGTCAACTCAAAATGGATCAAAGACTTAAATGTAAGACCTGAAACTGCAAAGCTCTTTGAAGAAAACACAAGGGGAAAGCTTCATAACACTGGTGTTGGCAGGGTTTCATGGATATGACACCAAATGCATAGGCAACAAAAGCAAAAACAGATGTGTGGGATTATATCAGACCACTAAGCTTTGGTAAAGCAACAAAAGAAACAATCGACAGAATGAAAAGGTGATTTACAGAACGGGAGAAAAATTTCAAAATCATGTATCTGAAAAGGTGTTAATTCCCCAAATATATAAAGAACTCCTACAACTCAACAGCAATATAAGTAATAACCTGATTTTAAAATAGACTCAAGACTTGAATAGGCATTTCTCTAAAGATGACATAAAAATGACCAACAGACATATGAAAAGGTGCTCAACACTGTAACAATCAGGAAAATGCAAAGCAAAACCAAAACGACATATTACCTCACACCTGTTAGAATGGCTAATATCAAAAAACAGAAGACAGCAAGCGTTGGTGAGAATATGGAAAAACTGGAACTCTTATACATTATTGGTGGGGATGTAGATAGGTATAGCCATTATGGAAAACAGAATGGAGTCTCCTAAAAAAATTAAAAATAAAACTACCACATTGATTCAAGAATCTCACTTCTGAGTATTTATCCAGAAGAACTGAAATCAGGATTTTGAAGAGACTATTTGCACATCCATGTCCACTGAAGCATGATTCACAATAGCCAGGATGTGGAAACAATCTATTGCCCATTGATGGATAACTGGATTTTTTTTTTCTTTAAAGAAAAACGGTCATTTTTACTGAGGAGGTGAAAAGGTATTTCTTAGTACAATTAATTTTTATCTCAATTTTATGATGAACAGGATATCAGCCCTTTAAGTGGCTCCTGATTTTTTAAATTTAGTATTCAGTATATTGGATATGGATCTTCTATACTTTATTGCATCTTCTATACTTCTTTGCATCAAAACTTACTTCCAAAATTTTTTCCTACTACACTGAGAAGAGATGACTGGATTTTTTAAAAGTTGGTACATACATAAAATGGAATATTATTTAGCCTCAAAAAGTAGGAAACTCTGTCACATATAACAATACAGATGAGCCTTGAAGACATGATGTGAAGTGAAACAAGCTAGTCACAGGACAGATTCTAACTGATTCCACTTACATGAGCTATCAAGAATAGTCAAACTCTTGGAACCAGGAGTGCGATGGCTGGGGCGGGAGTAATGATGGGGAGTGATGGACAGCTGGTATTCAACAGGCATAAGGTATCAATCATGTTAGGCAGCTTCTGGAGATCTCTTGTATATCACGGTGCCTACAGTACAGGATTGTATTATGCACCGAAGAGTGAAGTACTATCTATTATACACAAATATTCAAGAGGGTAGATCTCATGTGCTCCTATCCCAATAAAATAAAAAAGAAGGAACCATGTGAAAATGTGGGACAGAATGTTCTGGAAGAGAAAACATGTGCAGAAGCTCTAAAGAGGGAATAAGCTTAGTGCATCTGAGGAACAGAGAGTGGACCAGGGAGGTTGAAGTCAGTAAGGGGACGGGGAAGAGCTGGGCTCAGAGGGCCAACCTAGACCACATGGCCAGGCCATGCAGGGTGCCTGATGGGAGGTCTGCATGGAAGGTATGGAGGGTTCCAGCCAGGATGACGCCCTCAGCTTTGTGGCTTAAAGCCATCCCCCTCCTGACAGGCATTATGCTGAGCGAAATAAGTCAGAAAGACAAGTCCTGTATGGTATCTCTTCTACATGGAATCTAAGATACAACGGAGTGGTGAATAAAACAAAAAAGCAGCAGACTCAAAGATGCATGGAACAAACCAGTGGTTACCACTAGGAAGAGGGATGCAGGGAGGGGCAAGAAAGGGGTATGGAGAAAAGGGGGCGTTATTATGGGATTATAGGAAATCACGTGTGCAAAACTTTTGAAAAATTGTAAAGCACTATAGAATTTAAAGAACTTTTCATTAAAAAAAAAAAAAAAAGCCATGTCCCTGCCTGCGGGGGTGAGGACCACAGGGGCACAGGTGGGGAGCAGGTCAGATTACACAGGAATGGGGACCCAGAGGCCCAGAGCCCAGTCCAGAGAGCCTGGGGGCTCCAGGCCCAGGAAGCCTGGCTGGGACAGAGGCTGTGGTTCTGAAAACAGAGCGAGGGCTTGGACCAGCAGGTTCCTGGAAAACGGGGAGCATTTCTGGAGAAACGACTGTCTCTCAGGCTTGGCAGCTCAAACATATTCTGAAAGGTCTGCTCGCCTGCTCCCCATTTTTCCACTTCCCTTAAGGATTCTTTCCCTTAACGACTGGTATTTCTGCTTGCCACTTTACAACAGATGTGGAGCCACCAGCCGGAGAGCTTCTCAGCCTGACCACTACGCTGACCCAGGGAGGTGTGCGTGTCCCTCCCCGAGGGAACGAGTGAAGGCGAGTGAAGGCGGAGGGGACTCACCTCGGCGCACGGTGTGAGGGCTCGGGCCGGCGGAATTGTGCGCGGGGCCCACAGAGAGCTGATGGGAGCCGGCAGCCGCCTGGGCCTGGCTTGGGCCGGGGGCCGCCTGACTGCTGTTCCTCCCGGGCGCGGGGGCAGCCGCAGAGTCCTTGGGCTTTGGGGGACTACGGGGAGCAGAAGCCACGTTAGATGTCAAGCATTCCCAGCTAGAAAAGCTAAACATGCTGTAAAGTATGGGATTCCCACTAGTTTTCCCCATAGCAGGCAAGGAGGTGGTCTGAATTTTTAAATAGCTCACTCGGGGTCTCTGAAGCTGGTATCTATTTGGTGCCAGCAGGACCACAGATTTTGAGATTCATGGCACCAGATGGTCTTCCAACTACTCTGTCACTTAAAAATCACGAGAGGCCATTTTGCACCAGTTGATAAGAAATTTCAAGTTCTAATGAGCTTGTACTTAAATTGGGCAACATTTAAAGACATGAAAGGGTTTTGGGACTTCAAAATAATGCCATTTTGACATACACGTTGGACAAAACTAAGCAAATGCAGTAGCAAAATGCTAATGCTACGCTAAATGATTAAGTGCTCAATTATTATCAATAATTTGGCCTGCAGGAAAGAGAAACTCTGAGAGGCTAAATGATTACTCAAGGTCCAGGGTGGGTTAACAGTGGCGTAGAGATCAGACCTGAGGTTCCACTAATCCCTGGCTCAGAACTTTGTATACTGAACCTTACAGCTACAGTTTGTCAAGGTAAATGCCACTGATGAGATGTACCCCAAGATATCTACAGAGCACAAAAAACAAAGAGCAAATTGATGACGGAGATCCTATTTGTCCTTCTGTGGTGAAGACTAATTTCTGTCTTAAATAAAATATTTTGCCTGATTAAAACAAATTGAACGCTGCAGGTAAATGAAAATGTGTGAGTCCACTAAGACTTAATCTCAAGCAAAAGATTTAGGCCCAAATGAATACCTGTGTGGCAGCAGTTATGGACAGGCCAAGGTGGCGCTTACAATGTGTGTTTGAAGCACCAGGGAGTTTGAAGCCTTAGTTATTTTTAACCAGAAAGTATATTTTCTTCAATTATGCTGGTAGAAAGGAATGTAGGAATGCACAAAGCCCTCAGAGTTCAGGAGAATTTAATGAAATTCTTATTACGCTTTGCACCTGACAGTCTCTCCCCCGCAAAGAAGACCTAAGGGGCTCCCCCAAGGCAAAGTCACCTCTGGGCAGGAAAAAAGTGCACAATCCACAGGCCATCCTTGTTTTATCTTTTATTTTACTTGATATATGGCCGTTCAGTGCTTTATAGGTGGCCAAGGTAGACCAAATACAATAAAAATGTTAGCATGTACAAGAGGGGCTCATCTTTTATAGCAGCTACCAGCTCTGAACCACCCAACATACCACCTCAAGTGGCCTCTCGTGGTCATCTGCCCAGGTCAGAGTGGAGAACTGAATTCACGCCAATTCAATAAAGGTCTCCAGGTCAAAGGTATTTTTCCTTAAAGCTGCTATAAATTCACAGTCCACTCCAGGTGGCTAATCAAAAGGTGAAGTAACAAAAGAGCCTCCAAAGAAAATCTACCATCATTTTCTGCTTTGTACTCATGTATCACCAGGGGGCTGGGGGGATGCTCAGTAGAGTGGCCAGCACACATTGCTCAGTACTCAGTTGTTCAGTACATCTGATTGGATGGATGGATGAATGGATGAGTGAAGGAATGCGAGGAATATAATTATCTTACTAACTTGTTACATTCCAACATTTACTAGTTAGCATTCTGGATGACAACAAGCAAATGCTACCTGAACGAGAACACATCAAACAGGTAAGAGAGGCTTATGACTATGAGACAGTTATTGGCTTCGAGCTTCCCAACCCTAAAGCAGTTTGGTAAAGAATGCAAACAAATGTTGCTTTCTTTTGAAAACAGGAAAGGAAGCAAGCAATTTGCAGTCTTTTTTTTTCCATTCTTTGCCAAGAGGAGGAGTGAAGGCAAAGATGGTTCATGCTGTGCCAAGTGATGCTCGGGGCATGGAGGCCATGCCCACAGGCCAGCACCCGCAAGAAGGCTGGGGTGTCTGGCACCCACTGCCAGCAGAAGCTGGCCTCCTTACCTGCTGTCGCCCGGGCTGGGCCCCTGCTCCAGAATGCCTGCAGAGGAGGGGCCAGTCCCACCCCCTGTGCTGCTCTCGGCCCTAGAGCTCTGGGGAGGGGGCTCTGGGCCCGCCGGAGCCAAGGTGCTGCCATCTGTGGGCGGGAGTGGCGGCTGGAAAGCAGGGGATACGTGCTTTCTATTTAGGGTGCCACCCCGCCGGTGGGCCTGGAAGTCCATAAGCTTCACACCAAAGCTACACAGAGAGAAGAAACAGTGAACAACACACCATGCGAGCTGACCACTGACACGGAAGCCCATCGGTCCCCGCGCGTTAAACCCCACACACGGGGACAGTCACCCAAGTTGCCCAGCATGCAATGAAGCGGCAAGGACCAGACGAATGGTCACTCCTGTTACCCAGGCACGGAGTAACAGGGCTTTAAATCTGGACCTGGTACTGACCAGCGCCCTTTCTCAAGGGTGTGAGCAGTTGAAAGCAAACACGCAGGCCTCATCCTGAGTGAGTGCCATCACGACAGCGTGTTTATTTCCATAGTTTTTTTCCACAAGGCCATCACCTGGAATCTGTGTGTTTCGGCATCAAGGTGGAAGCTGAGTGCAGAGGTGCCACCAGCAGCAAAGTAAGACAGCCTTCCGTTACCTTGTAAGCTGAGATGTAGAAATTTTGGTCTATGCGTATGCAAAGAATGTATCCAAAAGAACGCATTGTTTGTTGGTCAGTTGCTAAGTCATGTCCAACTCTTTTGCAACCCCGTGGACTGTAGCCCACTAGGTTCCTCTGTGCATGGGATTCTCCAGACAAGAATACTGGAGTGGGTTGCCATTTCCTACTCCAAGGGATCTTTCTGACGCAGGGATCAAACCCACATCTCCTGCGTCTCTTGCATTGGCAGGCAGATTCTTTATCACTGAGCCACCAGGGAAGCCCAGGATTGATGGTAAATATGCAAAGAATATATCTGGAAGGATGTGGAGGACTGGAAAAATAGTTGCTCTGGGAAAGGAGATGGTGGTTGGAGGATAGGTTAGAAGGAAGATTCACTTTTTACTGAAGCCACTGGTGTATGAACTTTAACCCTTTGGGCCAGTTCAAAAGATTAAAAAGGTATATGGCTGCCCGAGCTTGTGGTTACTGGGTCAGCCAGTGGGGAGAATCCATCCAGGAAGATGGCCGGGAACTCTTTATCATGTACTAACTAGACCCTAACACTGCATTCGGTAACTTCAGATACACAAAGGCTAATTCTGTGGAGGACAGTTTGTTATCAGGAAGCTCTTCTGCGTGTGTGAATGTGGGTTCAGAGGAGTGAAGCTTCTGCACATAATAAATGTGGCCTCCAGAGTGACAGAACAGAAAAGTAAAGCCTTTTCCTTTGCCATGGGTTTTAAAAACAAACAAACAACAAAAAGATAAAACAAAAAAACAGACCTCACTTTAAGAGCGGGCAGTTAGAAGAAGAGCTTGTTGCTTAGTTTTAATGTAAAACTATTTCTAGTAAGATTATTGCATGTACGTGAGAAAAGCATGCGACTCCTAACTCAGCGTTACTGGTAAACACAGTAGCATTTCAGCATACATGTCGGACAGATTGGCATCTGAAGGCAGAAATCACAAATAGTCTTAATAACCTTTGAAAACCCCACAGATCACCCAAGGAGAAGTCCGACACAGTCTTTTTTTCATCCAGAACTGGCAAAAACTGAGGCTTCTATGGTTGGCATCCAATGAGGAACCAGGTTATACTAAAAACGTGTGTCTTTAGACACCAACTCACACAGATCACCATGAGAGGTGGGTTGTTCTCATCTTCACTCCTGGACAGACATCCTCAATATTTAACTCTTTTTTTCTTCTTCTCCAATCAAGTACATTTAGGTGAATTCGTAACATGTGTGCGATGCTACTGGGTAGGGCTCATCACAGACCAGCAAGCAAAGCTTGGATGCGTCAGATATGAGTGCTAACTGGCGACACACCTACTGTGGGGGCAGATTGATGTTTGCAATGAACTAGAGCCGAGTTCCTGAAACTGTCTGGACTCTAACAGGCCTGGGGGCACGCTGAGTCGCTGGTCCACTGACCAGGGACCACGGGTCCACCGCCTCTTCCCTGTGCCAGCTCCCACCACCGTGGAGATCCATAGCTCTGAACGCACCTCTCCTTCTTCACCAGGTCCCCCTCCATCACTGCCATGCTGGCAGGCCGCTTCCTCTCCAGGGTCCCCGAGTCGACCGGGTCATTTCCAATGTGGGATGAGTGATTGGAATTTGGGGTGGTGAGAGGTACGAACGCTTCTGACACGTTAAATTCCACCTCTGCCGGAAGAAAAAGAAACGTGTACATGAGACGCAGCATGCAGGGGCCAAGAGAGCTGGAGGACACCCCACTGGGATAGGTCAAGAGAGCTGGAGGACACCCCACTGGGATGGGAGACTCCTTCTTTCATTCACGAGCCCTTACTACTTCACAAGTGGAAGCCCCAGGCATCTCATTTTCTTAAGGACAGTTTACCAAACCAAGGTGGGGGGCAAGGTAAGAAAACTAGAGCTAGGGGAGGGGTATGATTCAGAATCCAAGCTACACAATTCCCCTGCTTTCTCTTTTCTTAAAAAAAAAATCATGGAATATGGAAGAGGATGCTGAGCATGGATGACTACTTATTGGAAGCAGAAAAAACTAAGATATGTACAGCTTGATTTTAAGTAGATAAAAAGGGTGGTACCAACTTCACACTGTCTATAGTAGGTTCTGAAGACTCGTTTTCTCAAAAGAAATCTTGGCTCTCAAAAGCATGATCAGGGAGCCCGGGGTGTTGCAGTCTGTGGGGTCTCAAAGAGTCAGACACAACGGAGCAAATGAAAAGCATAATGCTAAATGAAATAAGCCAGATACAAAAGACTACACTCCATACTCTTATTTATATAAAAATTTTTAAAAGGCAGACTGTAGACATGGAAAGCAGATGAGTGATGGCCACAGGCTGAATGAGAGGAATGACTGAAAAGGGTCATAAAAGAACTCTCTGGGATGATGAAAATGGTCTATATAATCGTTGTGGTAGGTACACACTGGATATATTTGTTAAAAATCATTACATTGTACAGTCTTGCATAAGTTGTTAATTTATGCAAATTATACCTCAATAAACACTGACCCCCTCCAAAAAAAAAAAGGAAACCCTGGGCAGAATGCCAATTATCACCTATCTATCACACATTCACTATGCATCCTTACATGAGCGGGGTGTGATTCTGGATGGCGGGAACTCAGGGGAAGAGACAGATGAGCAGAAAGATGCCCGTGAAGAAGAAAGACAGAGGAGAAGAGATGTGCTTGACCAGGCTTCAAGGAGCTTACACTCCAGAGGGTGACAGCTGGGCCGCTCCAGGCAAAGCTGGGGCGGGAGGGCCAGACTCCTAACCAGGACCCGAAACGCGGCCCTGAACCCCTGAGGATCCCTGCATGTCAGCGCCACCTCATCTACAGAGCCATCCCTGGCCCTTTGTGCTCGACACCTGAGTCTGTCAAATCCTCCCTCCACCTTCCTTCAAATGTGTCATGTGTCAAGAGTTTCTCTGATGATCAGGTCTCCTTCTCCAGGGAAGATAGCACGTCTTACCAGCAAACACATGCACCTAGCGAGTACTCAACATACACACTGGTTGAGTGGATGACTCCGTGTGCCGTGAAACAAAGTGAAATACCCAGCAGTGAGGTTACTAATGTGTGAAAACAGGAATGCCAAGGGTCTAAAAAGAAGCGTGAAAAAGTAAAGGCAATGTGATGGGATTACTTACGCATTTGCCTCCTTAAAAAGATTGTTTATACATAGAATTCTCATATAGCTCAGCAATTCAACTCCTGGATATGTACCCAAAATAACTGAAATCTGGGAATTAAACAGATACTCGTATGCCAATGTTTAGAGAGGCCAATTACCAATAGTCAAAAAGGTGCAAACAGTCTAAATGCCCACCAACCGGCTAACAGATAAACAAAATGCTGTTTATACATACAAGGAGTATTATTCAGATTTTTTAAATGGAATGAAATTCTGACACATGCTACAACATCGATGAATGACCCTTGAAATTGTTATGCTAAATGAAACAGGCCAGACACAAAGGGTTAAACACTCTATGATTCTACTAATAGGACATGCCTAGAACAGGCAAATTCACAAAGACAGAAAGTTCAATTGCTCAGCTGTGTCCGTCTCTTTGTGACCCCAAGGACCGTGCACGCCAGGCTTCCCTGTGCATCACCATCTCCCAGAGACAGAAAGTAGGACAGTATTAACAGTTACTAGGGACTGAGGGGCAGAGATAATGTCTACTTATCGTTCAGTGGGCAGAGAGTTTCAGTTTGGAATGATGAGGAAGCTTTGGAAATAGATGATGGTTGCACAACACTGGGAATGCAGTTAATCCCTCTGAATTGTACACTTAAAACGGTAATTTCATGTTATGTGTATTTTACCACAATGAAAACTTCAAAGATAAACAACAAAGAAAGACTGTTTATACTACTGCTGTGTATCAGTGTGTCAATGAAATCGGAGCGGCAGTCACCTTCGGGGAAGAACCAGTTGGCGTGCTGGATGATGGGTTCGATGACCGCAACCACGTGGACAGAAGTGGCAGCTGCCATCTCAGCGAGCGTTCTGCAAAGGAAGTTGACAAAGTTAAACCACCTCCCCAGGGCAGCCTCCAATTTCTGCAGATTGAGTCAGGGCAATTCAATTGTATCGAAAGGATAAAACATTTAAGTACAAAGGCAACAATGAGAGCCACCAGGCTCTGGCCGAGGAGTGTGGCAGTGATCACCCAGGAAGAAAAATTACCCTAACTCAGCTGTCACTCCTTAGCCTGTGCTAACAAGTATGACGTGAGTCAGTGACCAATGATGTCTCAGAATGCTGGTTTTCAGTTGTTTGGGGACAGGCCTGCATTTTCCCACTCCGTACCCTTGCCTGTGGGAGTCACACTGTCTAAGACCCCGGATCACATATACAGTGGTGATCATGGCTATGATGCAGCCAAGCGTATGCGGTGTTTCGGGGTGTCTCTTATCACACAGAAGACCTGGGCTCTGCGTTTACACATATTAACTAAGGTTGTCACATACGGATGTGGACTGGTCCCAAGGTGCGTGTTCAGAAGTTGACAGTGTCTGAATGCCAGGGCTCGCAAGAAAGAAAATAAAGAATTGTTGTTCCTGCCGTTAAGGAGCTCACATCCAGTCCAGACTCGGAACACAGAACTGACGGGCTGCAAGGCCCTGACATTTACTGGGCACCGACCAAGCTCAGAGCCTCAGATTCTTCACTGCACTTAATTTTTACAGCGTCAGGACTGTTCTGCGGTTTTTCATATAAACGAGGGAGGACACTGGATCTCTGACAGACTGGATCCCACATCCGACAGTCCCAAACCTACTTCCTCTCCTTTAATCACTAGAACCTGTCTTTCCACTGGGAAGAATACTTTTGCTATGATTTCCAATCACGTGAAAGTTCTAGCTCCTTTCATATTCCAGATTAGTTGGAATCTGAATCCAAATTCTACCTGAAAATCACCCTCCCCTCCCATTTATACTTCCCTTCCACTCACCTGGATTCTGATTCTCTTGCCTTAGAACCTTAGCACTGGGGAGGAACGATTCACTGGTATTCTTGGCCAATTTTTCTTTTTGAGGAGGTATTGTTTACCTATCGATTTCAAGACCTTTTTATATATCTGGATATTTTTAGAGGAACTCCTTCCCCATTTGTGAATTCCCATTTATTTAAGGAGTTTTTGACTTTATCTATTTGTTTCCTAAACTGCTTTTATGCTTATAAAATCCTCTTACATTATATGCTCAAAGCTAATAAATATTTACCTGACGCATTTATGTTTAGTTACTTAATTTTTTTAACTTGCTATGTTTACAACATCACTCTTTATATTTACCTCTTCGGTCTACCTTGGAATTTATTTGCTATAAGATACGATATACTATGTAGTTAGTCTTTATATTCACTTATCTTTTGCTTTATAACATTGGGTCTTTGTAAATAATTTTATAAATACTTTCCAAAACAAGAGTGGGCGTAACACAAGGAAATGGATGAATTAAAGATAGAAAAATTTTGATTCAGAAAGTCCTTATATGTTTTGAATGGTAACTTGAACCATTCATGATTTTACAAAGGTGAAAAGCAGTGAGGGGAGGCAGGGAAGAGCAGTGAAAGCTAAGGACAGATCCTGTGGGCCCCACCACTTCCCTGCTGTGCAATAAGCAAATTATTTGTCCTCTCTAAGCCTCAGCATCCTCATCTGTAAAACTAAGGACAGATCACTGACTTCAAAAGGTTATGTGGCAGACGTCAACGTGAGTGGCTTCCCGGACGCTTTCTAGTTGACCTCTTAGATACCTCTCCTCCAGTCAATCTACAATTCTCAGAGCCAACAAATAATCTTTCTAAACGCAATTTGCTCAAGTGATTCTTCTGCTGAAAAATCTTGATGTCCTCTTCCCAGCATGACCCATAAAATAAGTTCCTAAGATCTCAGCAAGATGCATAAGGCCCTTCATAAAGTGGTGCTATAAATCTCAGCCATAGCCTCATGACCCCTGTGCTC